>JARHVA010006123.1:45000-262500 GCA_037957365.1 Torreya grandis | reverse complement strand
GGGATAATTGAGCCCAAAAACATATTTTGTATTCATAAATAGGTTGAATAAGCTTTAATTATTACCAAATGTCTTTGAAATTAGACCTTATACCCTAAACCCTATACCTTAAATCCTAAGCCCTAAACCTTAAATTCTAAATCATAAACCCTAAACTAATTAATTTAGCCTAAATTAACATCCTTTAAGGTGAAAAATTTGTTCATGAGGCTCAATTTAGCCAAAATTACATCATTGATTTCCCCAAATTAACTAATTAGTTTAATATATGATTATATTAGGGATAATTGAGCACAAAATCACATTTTGTAGTCACAAATAGGTTTAATAAGTTCAAATTAGCCCCAATTGCCTTCATGATTAGGATATATACCCTAAAACCTAAATATTATACATTGGACCCTAAGCCCTAATCCCTAAATTTTAATCCCTAAATCATAAACCCTAAACCCTAAATCAATTTATCTATCTCTAATTAGCATCCTGTAGAGTAATAATTAATTCCATTATGCTTAATTCAACCCAAAACACATGACTTATTTCCCTAATTAACTAATTGGCTTAAATTATGCTGACATTGGGGCTAATTATGCCCAAAAACATATTTTTTAGTCATAAATAGGTTCAATGAGCTAAAATTGGACCTAATTGCCTTTGTGATTGGACCCTATACCCTAAACCATAAATCATATACCTTAAACCCTAAACCCTAAATTATACACTCTTTAAACACTAAACACATATCTTATCCCTAGTTAACATCATTTAAACTAATAATTAAGTTCAAATAGCTCAATTTGGCCCAAATTACATCACTAATTTCCCCAATTGACTAATTAGCTCAATATGTGATGACATCAGGGCTAATTAAGCCTAACATCACATTTTGTACTCATAAATAGGTTGAATAAGCACAAATTATCTCTAATTACCCTTATAATTAGATCTTAAACCATAAAAAATATGCCCTAAACCATAAACCCTAAAGCAATTAATTTATCCCAAATTAACATCTTTTAGAGTAAGAATTAGGTTCACAAGGCTCAATTTAGCCCAAAACACATCATTGATTACCCCAATTAACTAACTCGATCAATAATTGATGACAGTAAGGTTATTTAAGACCAAAATCACATTTTATAGTCATAAATAGGTTCAACAAGATCAAATTATCCCTAATTACCTTCATGATCAGACCCTATCCCCTAAAACCTAAACCTTATACAATATACCATAAACACTAAATCCCAAACCATAAATTATAAACCCTAAACCTAAGTCAATTAATTTATCCCTAATTAACATCTTTTAGAGTAATAATTATTTTCATAGGGTTTAATTTAGCCTAATTTTCATCACTTATTTCACCAATTAACTAATTGGCTCAACTTGTGATGACATTGGGGCTAATTATGCCTAAAATCACATTTTATAGTCATAATTAGGTTCAACAAGCTCAATTATCCGTAATTTCCTTCATGATTATACCTTATACCCTAAATCATAAACCATACACCTTAAACCCTAAGCCCTAAACCCTCAATTATAAACTCTTTAATCCCTAAAACAATTGCTTCAACCCTAATTAACATAATTTTGACTAAGAATTAGGTTTATAAAACTTAATCTGGACAAAATCACATCACTAATTTCTCCAATTAACTAATTGGCTCAATATATGATGACATAGGGGATAATTGAGCCCAAATCATATTTTTTATTCATAAATAGGTTGAATAATCTTAAATTATCCCTATTTATCTTTGAAATTAGACCCTAAACCCTAAACCTTATACCTTAAAACCTAATCCCTAAACCTTAAACCATAAATCATAAACCCTTAACTAATTAATTTAGACCAAATTAATATATTTTATGGTAAAAATCAGGTTTATAAGGTTTAATTTAGCTTAAATTACATCATTGATTTCCCAAATTAATTAATTGGTTCAATATATGATGATATTAGGCATAATTGAGCCTAAACTCACTTTTTATAGTCACATATAGGTTCAACAAGCTCAAATTGACCCTAGTTGCCTTCATAATTGGGACTTATACCCTAAAACCTAAATATTATATATTATACCCTAATCCCTAAATCATAAACACTTAACCCTAAATCAATCAATTTATCCTTAATTAACATCCTTTAGAGTAATAATTATTTTCATAAGGCTCAATTTATCATAAATTTCATCACTTATTACCCCAATTGACAAATTATCTCAACCTATGATGAAATTGGGGATAATTATGTCTAAAATCACATTTTATAGTCACAAGTAGGTTCAATGAGTTCAAATTGGCCCCAATTACCTTCACGGTTGGACCCTATATCATATACCTTAAACCATATACCTCAAACCCTAAGCCCTAAATCTTAAACCCTAAATCATAAAGTATTTAAACCCTAAACTAATATTTTTAACCCTAATTAACATAATTTAGACTAAGAATTAGGTTCATAGGGATTTAATTGGCCTAAATCATATCACTAATTACCCTAGTTCACAAATGCTTAAATTTATCAAAATATAACTAAAATATCCTCTATAGAATGAAAGAAGTGATGCATGTTTTTTCTTAGTGGGATTATTGTTTTGAATGTACCCCATAACTATAAATCATGTTGTGTATGCCTTTTTACATTATATGTTTTGTGTATACATTAGGGGCTCACTGATGCATTTTTCCCAGAGTGTATACCTTAATGGGTGCAGAGGGAATGAGATGGGATCAACTTATGGAACTTTATGAGAGATGTTATCATACTATTATATCATACCTACACCCCCTTATTTCAAACTTCATACCTCTTATGATGTATCCCTAAAATTTTGACACCCTAAAATATGAAAAGTCTAAAATCCTAAAATACTAGAATCTGACTAAATCTGAAATATGATTGGATCCTCCAAAACCTAGAAATTAAATTATAGCTTATAGAGGTCTAAAATCACTCTCAAATATACTAAAAGTATATAAATATCATATAAGTTAAAGTATATACCATGCATGCCAATCTAATACTAAAATATTTTGTGTACATGGTGTTATAATAGCAATATTGCATACATTTAAAGACTAGTAGTAAACTATTTTATGTATGTGGTAGTTTCACATACATAATACGTATTGTATACATGGTTCTTATATTTTAATTTTAAAACACATTCCTTAAGTATTGGGAATATCTTGGATTCTCAAGCCTCAAGCATGAACCTACAACACACACAACCAAAATTTATGTTTTCTACCAACAATAAAAAAATTCAACTTCACCCATTCTAAAAATTATCCATTTTGTCAAAATTTTCCTTGAGAATAGTATTGAATCATCGACTAAGTCTCCTTTTTCTATATATATATATATATATATATTGAATAAGTATGTATTTTATAGTGATATATGCCATGATTATTCATGTTCATCTTTATTTATTTATCTTTTGATTTGTTCATCCAAACCCAAAAAAATATATGGTTGAAAACTAGACCTAATTCTATACACATTTATAAAATTCTAGTTTTTGATATTTTTTGAGGTAGTTAGGGGGTGCACAATTGTATATACATTTTTTATCATATTTTAGGGTATACTAACTTGTAAAATTAATAAAAAATATTCATTCATTAATTTTAAAAAACTATAGGTTGCAAACTAGATAATCTTACCTTGCATTCTACCAAGGTATTTAAATAAAAGTAAAAATATGCTCAAAAAATGGTGGGGCAAACATATAACTATCTATTATGATTTTTATAAAAAATAGTAAATTTTAAAATTTATAATTTTTGACATACTTATACTTAACCATTTCAAAAAAATAGTAGTTTACAATTTCAAAAAAAAAATAGTAGTTTATAAACTAGACTCGAAATGATATAATCTATCGTCTTATAACATCTTAAAATTGTGAGTGTAGATATCTCAAATAATAAGATACAATTAAAGGTTTTCTATTTTATTTAGAAAAAAACATCTCCACATAAGACACCCTTTTGGCCCCCCAATTCCCTACACTTACCTAATAAGGAAACAAGTTGAATAGGATTAGAGGAACAAGAAAAGTGAAATCACTCAAAATGTAGAATGTCATAACATAGTGTGGATTCAAGAAAATAATTTGGAATTGTTCTACAAAAATTGAAGAAGAGAAGTTACATAATTAGATTTTTATATGAGGTGATAACTAAATCTGAAAATAGGAATTAATTGAGGAAAATAGTGTTCATTAATTAGTGAGGAGCTAACAAATATTCAATAAGGAATTAAAGAACTACATATGCAATAAAAGATAATAAATTAATGTATCATCATGCACGGGGATGACAAACATTTTTATGGGGTAGATCAAAACATATGTGGAAGAAAAGATTACAAATAAATTAAAGATTGGGTAAATAAGTTTGGAAGAAAAGATTAAAAATAAAGTAAAGGTTGGGTAAATAAGTTTGGAATAAAAAATCTTTTAAATAAATGAGGAAAGAATGTGATTTATAATAAAATAAAGTTTGGAAGAAATGAGGATGGGAAATGCAATTCCCAATATATTTGTGTTTTAAAAATAGGAGGTAAAATCTACATAACATATTTTCCTTTATTATTCCTTTGCCTCCTCCATCTTTCAATCTTTCTTCAGCTTATCCAGCTACTCTTGGGTTACACCCATAGCTATTAAGGATCTGATCTACTAATGGATGCCCCCTTGGGATTATCCACCATTAATTTTTTTTGTGGAATTTGGTCCTTCTTCATAGTTTTTGGGGACTTTGGATCTCAAGTAATTCAATTATTTTTTATAACCTCAATCCTAGCCATTCATCCACATTCAATAAAATAATGGATTTTGTTAAATAAAGTTGGATCTCATATGATTCTTCCTTTGATGGGTCTACTTCCCCATATTTTTCCCATATTATTCATTAACTAAATCTTAAAATCCCTACTTATCGTCACAAATAGTGTGTTGATATATCTAAAATCAAGTGGACCCATCCTCCCCCCCAATGGTTTAAAATGAACTTTTATGAAGATGTTAAAGGAAATCCTAACCCGACAAGAGTGGGAGGAGTTATCCAATATTCTCATGGGAATCTTAGGGAAGCCTTTAAAATACCATTAGGGATCCAAATGAACCATGTATCAGAAGTGAAAGCATCTTTATGGGGAATTAAACTCACAGTTAAACTAGGCATGGAGTACATACATATTGAGGGAGACTCCATGAATATTATCAACTATCTAAAAGGATTAACTCAATCCTCTAAAATATAACTAATATCATCGATGATGTAAAAAATCTACTTACCTCCTTCAAGGGGGTGTCCATTGCCGACATGTATAGAGAGGGAAATAAATGCAATGATAAAATGGCTAACTCAGGGGTCTGTAGTAGTTCACTTACACATTGGCAAGTTGATGAGGCATTCCCTAATGATGTCATCCCCTTCATCAAGATTGACAAAGTTCATCCCATTAAGTGATATGATGGGATTATTTATGATTCAACAAACTCAATAAAAATGGAAGGAATTTCACATGTGTAAGGACATCATGCCCCATCCATGCCTTTATATTTTACACGTATGGATTAATTTTGAACTAAGCTATATTATTCTATATGGCACCAATTTTAACATCACCCTATATTTCATTTCAAAGGACCCAAGCTATGAAAATTTTAGGAAAAGAACACAGTCTAGAATGAGAGGTGATCGAGATTTCATTGAGCCAATCTCCTATGTAAAATTAGAGAATGAATATGTGTGGAAGAAGATGATAAAATGAGGGATTGTGACCTATATGGATATGTTGGTTAGTCATGATGTAGCATTCATCATAGACTTTTCATGTGTGTGGAATGATAAGGAAGTATGCATGCATGAGTTTAGGCTCTTGGTCATTAAAGAGGTCATACGAGAAATCACTAGCATTGACTACTCTAGGGTAAAGGAATTTAAAGACAAGAATAAAAAGGAGGACTTGTTTAACATTTTTTACATGGAAAAAATATGAAATCTTTGAACCATAAAGGGTTCATGAGTGTGGATTTACCTAAGAAATGGCCGGACATGTGTCTGTATATAATGAGATACATTAAGCTGGAAGGGAAACACATAGTAATTATATCACACCATTTACTTCTCCTTAATCATTTCATGGGCCATACTATCAACTTACCCTTTTTATCCTCAAGTCTCTGAAAGCATCAGTCACAAATTTCAAAGGCAACCCTTGGTGGACCTAATCCACAAGGGGATCATTCTACTCTTGGTAAAAAAGGGAGAACCTCTCTAGTCTAATTTTATTATAGAGGCCATCAATATCACAAGAAATCCTAAAGATTTGGGTAGAGGGGATGACTTATTAGATTCTGAATATGATCAAGTAGGGGACAAGAATGAATTTGATGGGTAGGATTTCATGCAGGTGGATTTCAAACTGAGTCATAGTCAAAAGAGGGCTCCCAAAATTGTGACTTCAATTACCAATAGGGGTAGGGCCTACTTTAACCATAAAATAAAATATGATATCAAGAATTCCTTTAAAAAATTATAAAAAAAATTAATTATCCATAATATTTTGTGTATGGAAATAATTAATGAGTTTGAGAAGCTGAAAATTCTTTTGATTCATGGTAAATTTTCTCCAAGAAAGGACAAGGAGGAATATATAATGACTAAATACACCCCCATGGGTTTACAACCACTCATAGTGATGATGGTGATGAAACCTAGAATGATATTGAGTAGGTGATGGAGGATTTCAAGTCCACTAGGATGAGACAAAATAGGCTAGACATGGAAAATGAGTAAGGAATTGGGAATTCGACTAGAGGAAAGAAAAATAATGTGGAAAACATAGAGACCAAAAAATTCATCTTTTTCTCTAGGTATGAGGAGTTATATTAGTTGGTTAGTGGTTTAGGTCTCCTTTAGTTTTTTACTAGTTTTTGGTGTCTTTTAGGCTTAAGTTGGAGTTTCTGATCAGTTTATAAACATTATCTAGCTCTATTTTATTAAACTTTCCTACATATATTTTGCCTTCTCTTTGTATGGGTATGAGACCCATCAACCCATTTATTAACCTATCAAATAAAAATAATAAAATCAAGTATAAAATTAAGATTATCAAAGCAGTTGATAGCTTGGGTAATAAAGGAAAGAAATGATTGAGGATGGAATAATATTAAAGGTAAAATAAGAAGAAGGTGTGAGTGTGAATGATAAGTAAATTTAACTAAAATTTGATCCAATTTTATGAAAGGAAAATGTAAGTCATGAAAGAGAGAAATATGTGTTGTTAATCTCTATTATGGGTAAAATGGATCAACTAGAAGTCAATAAAAATAAGGAGAATCAAGTAATGGATAAGTTTTGTATCTAAAAAGAAGATAAATATTAAACTAGTTCAATAATAAACATGAAACCCTTTAAATATTTCTCTTTAAAAGAATATGAGGAAGGAGACTAAGGTTAAAACTCTTCCTAAAAAATCATTGAGGAATATACAATCATGATCTCAAAGGACAAAGGATGATATGTTTCTGTAGTGAAGGGGGACGGTCCTTTCACTAATGTTATGATTGTTTTATCCTTGAAATTTAAGGGATTGAATGTTCCTTAAAAAGGTGCTTGGTAAGGTGGTAGTTGGTCTCAAGGACTGATATAGTTTTTCTTCAATAAATGAAACTACCTAGGAAATATTTTGATGATATTTTGGGACAAAAAATGGATTATGTGACATGGGTGTGTTAATAATGTAGTGGGTAACTTGGTATGTCTTTTTATTAAATAAAATACCTTGACAAATATTTATCATATGGAGATAAATGCAACAAATTAGATTTCTTATGAGTTTGACAAATATAAATAAAATATTTTTAGGATGGTCATCAATAAATATGGGTTGAATAGTTTGATTAGAAAGAGGAAAAATTTTAAGGATATTTTTAGAGTTTATGATCTGAATTTTTGGGAAAAGATGATTTTTGTAGGGGATGTTCATGAAATATTGCATTTCACTAATAAAATAGAAGGTCACACAAAATAAATAGTCAGATAAATAATTCTAAGAGTTTTTGGCTCTTGATTATTTAATGGATTTTCTACTAAAGATAATAAAATACACATGAACTAATAGGCGAAATGACTTTATAAATATTAAATATATTTATTATCTCTCCAATTTGGTTGAGTGGAAATTGGATAGAAAAAGGTTAGATCATAATCTTAATTATATATTTTTTAAATGATTAAATCTCCAAAAATTTGTCCCGTCAAATTTGAGCTCATACAGTTTATAGACCCTAAATTTTAGGGTATTTTGAAGACTTGGTGGGAAATTTGTGATTCAATAATGGATATAATGTTTTTAAACTTTTGCATAAGTTAAAATAGTTGAAAATATTTATAAAATAATTAGAATTATAATATTTTGGAGAATATTTTAGAGGAAAAGTAAAATATATAAGAATATTTAGAATTACTTAATTTTAAAAATAAAAAATATTGAATGAAATCAAAAAAATTAGGAGGAAGAATATTTTATTAAAAAAATACTAATGTATTCTTTAAAAAAATGGGACAGAATAATCTTGGGAAAATCAGATTAGGAAGGGAATAAAAGTATGATTTTTTTACCAATCAACAGTGGCAATAAGGAAGTTTACAACCATGAGGGAGTTTTTAAACTAGTTTTTTCCCACCTTGTAGGACACTCTGAGTGCAATCTAAGTGCTTATGGATCCAATGGAGGCTACTGCCTTTGGTAGTGCCTCTAGGGACCTAAATCTGATAGATGATGTTCCCTCCAATGGATGGAAGAAAGCATTAACTAGGGAAAAGATGTGTTCTACTAAAATCATGTCGAGCCTTCCTATCAAAAAATATTCCACTGAGGGTGTGGCCCTAACTATCCTAGATGATCTAGTTGAGGAATTCATGGCAACCATGGACCTTGCACTGGTAGGTAAGTTTTTCTCCTTCTGTCCTAATATTGAGATGGTTAGGAAATGGGTAATGTCTCAATGGAGAACTAAAGGTAGTGTCTCGATCACTGCTATGGCAAGAGGCTTATTCCTATTTAGATTTATGAATAGGGAGGATATGATAGCTATTCTTGATGGAGGACCATGGCTATATGGCCCACATTCACTTGCCTTGTGCTTTTGGAAATTGGGATTTGACCCCAACTCAAACCTCAGTAAGTCTACTCTTGCTTCGGTAAGATTACCATGGTTCCCATCGAAATTCTAGGATGAAAAAATATTTATGGCTATTGACAACTCTATTGGCCAATATGTCACTATAGATCATATCGCCAGAACATAATCCAGATGTGTGTATGCTCGGTTGTGTGTTAATGTAGAGATTAATTAGACCCTTCCCACATCTATATAGCTAAACTCTAAATATGGGATTTGGACTTAGCCGATCATATATGAAAATGCTACCACTTTCTATCAAATATGCAGGAAAAAGGGACATATAATGACCCAATGTAAGGTGAAGAAAATGGGAAGGAAAGATGATTCCCCTATTGAAGGTGAGGATCAACCTCACAAATTTAGAAACTTTGGCAGTTAGGGAATGGGGGGTAATGCAAAAAATGTTGATAATACTAAAAAGGTTAGGGAAAAAGCTAGTCAGGAGGAGGTCTATGGTAATGGGGAAAAAGCTGTCCTAGAGGAGAATAATAAGAAGGTCATGGACAATGATAGCCAGAAGGTTACAATAGACACAGATAACTCTTTGGATCAATATACCAACATGTCTAAGGAAGGGGAAATTTGTGCCCAACTAATAAATGGGGATGATGCATAAGGAAAAATTTTAAGAGATGATCAGTTGGAACTACCTCCAAAAATAGTAAATACTTAGGGAGAAATAGCCTTACATTCAAACACAAATACTTTCCATGCTCTATAATTAGGTGACCAATTAGTCAATTATTCAGTGACAGGTGAAATAGGACAAAATGGTAGTAGTAATGAATAGGAAGAATGGATTACACCAAAGAAAAAGAACCAAAAAGGCAAAAAATCTACAGATGTTGGCACTAACCCCAAACAAGGGAGACCAACCCTAAGAGAAACAAGACAATGAGAGATTGCTAGGGAGATTGCCAGTGGTAAATAGAAAACACTGGAGACCCATTCCCTCAAATCCTCTAATTGAGAATATTATCCTAGAACCTGAGGGGCTTTAATAGGCCCTCCAAATAGTTTGATGTTAAATACTACATACTAGATAATAAATTAGATATTTTATTACTCCAAGAAGTCAAGATAAATGAGGAGAGTTTTAAGAAAGTAGCTGACTACATATGGCCTAAGGCTACTTTTTGCATTAGTCCAGCTGAAGAGGCTTTAGGTGGGACTGTAACTATGTGGAACAGTGCTAAAATTTAGGGATATCTTATTGCTTATAATAAGCATTTTTTTATTATTAACTTCTCTTTGTCCTCTTTGAACTAGTCGTTGATCAATGTCTATGGACCAAATAACAAAGCATTGAGGCAAAATTTATTGACCGATTTGAGTAGCTTCAGGACTAACTCCCCACACACTAGATGGATGTTGGCTGGAGACTTTAACACTCCATTATACCTTTCTAAAAAACATGGTGGGATTATTGATTACTCTGACAACATGTTTGAATTTGTTGAAATTATAAATGATTGGGGATTGTTAGATGTTGAATTGCAAAATCAAAATTTCACCTAGTCTAATAGAAGAAGAGGAGACCAAATGATTCAAGTTAAGTTAGATAGATTTATTATTTTTATTAATTGGGATGATTATCATAATATTAAATTACAAGATTTTCTTAGAACCATGTCTGATCATTTCCCTATCTTCCTTAGTTGGAAAGATCAGGGACAACATGGTCCTTTCCCCTTCCATTTTGAAGCTATGTGGATTAAACATAAGAACTTCAGACAATTGGTGGCCCAATGGTGGAAAACTCCTATCTAGGGAATTCCTATGTTTATATTAGTCAAAAAAATTAGCGCATCAAATAAGAAGTTCATGGATGGAATAAATATAGCTTTGGTCAGGTCTTCTGTTAGAAGAAAAACATAGCTGGAAAACTTGTAGATATCCAATAGTAGATTGCTCAAGGAGATGATTCAGAAGAAACTTATAAAGAAGAGAATTCCCTAATTTTTGACTAGAATAATCTTATGGATAGAGAAGATGTTTTTTGGAAATATAAATGTAGAGTTCAGTGGCTCAAAGAGGGGGATAGGAACATGGCCTTCTTCCATCTCTTAGCCATAAAACATTGGAAGGCTAACTCCATAACAAAGTTATGTTTGGAAAATGGAAACATTATAACTAAAGATAATGAGATAGGGGAACAAGACAAGATAATCTTTTAGAATTTGCTGACTGAACAAACTAATGATGATGGGAATGGTGAAACTATGAATCAATTCATTGATAAAATCCCCTATTTGATAACTGAGGAAAATAATCTGGAAATGTTAAGGCCTATATCCAAGGAGGAAGTCTGTGTTGTATTATTCTTTATGGGTTCCTTCAAAACCCTAGGTCCTGATGGCTTCCCTCCTATATTCTTCTAGGAATATTGGGATATAGTGGGAACATATCTTACTGCTATTGTCCATGAATTCTTCAGATCAGGTAAACTTTTGAAACAAGTTAATAATACTTTTATAGTGCTTGTTCCTAAAAGGTCACAACCCACAAACCTTTCAGAATTCAGACCTATTAGTCTTTGTAACACTATTTATAATCTCTACACAAAAGTGCTTGTTATGAGAATCCAACCTTTTTTAGATAAAATTATTTCCCCTATTCAAAAAGGCTTTGTCTTAAGTCGATAAATTCTTGATGCTGTGATCTCCACTCATGAGACTATTCATTCCATGGATAAGATTAGAATCCCTGGTATGGCTCTTAAGCTAGACATTTCTAAAGCATATGATATGGTCTCATCAACTTTTCTACTTTAAGTCATCAGGAAGTTTGGTTTAATGATAAAATGTCTCGCCTTGTATGGAACATTGTTTCTTCTACTAAATTTTTGGTTCTGGTCAATGGGGTCCCTAGAGGTTTTTTATCTTCTTCAAGATGAATCCACCAGGGGGACCCTCTCTCCTCTTACTTGTTCATCATAATGGCAGAGGCACTGGTGAGATACATACAAGCTAATATAGCCTCTAAACATTTAGTGGGCATCAAACTTGCTTCCTCCGTTCCCCTTATGGTGGTGCAGTAGTTTGTGGATGATATCATTCTTTTTGGCATCTCTTTAGTGATTAAAGCTAGGATATGGAAGAATATTTTAAATAACTATGCCATAGAGTCTGGGCAAATCATAAATCTCCAAAAAAGCAATGTGTACTTCTTTAATACTCCTAATGACCTTAGACAAAAAATCATTGACATGCTAGATTGTGCTGAAGCTGATCTACCTGCTACCTATTTGGGCCTTCCCCTCATGGTGAAAGAGGTATCTCCAAGTTTTTGGAATGGAATATTGGAAAGAACTTAGAGGAAATTGCTTGGTTGGAAAGGAAAATTTATCAGCAGTACATGTAAACTACAACTTCTTTAGGCATCTCTACAAGGGATTCGTACCTACTCCTTGTCTCTCTTTAAAATACCTATGTATTTTGCTGACAAATTAGAACAGATTCGAAGAAAATTCTTGTGGATGGGATTGGAAGATAAATAGAGAATGTCTTTGGTTATTTGGGAAAAAGTGTGTCTTCCAAAATCACATGGTGGCCTCAATATTAGATCCATCAGGAAAATGAACAAAGCCCTTCTCTCCAAAATCAACTGGAATCTGATTCATAAAAATAAGGATTAGGGGGAAATCATGTATGCCAAATATATGCATATTTTTGATGGTTCCAACTTTCTCCAATAGGCAGGGATACCCTAGGGATCTATGATATGGAATAAAATGCTAAAAATTAGAAGCCTTCTTAAGAAACAAATTAGATGGAAATTGGGAAATGACTAGCATATTAAATTTTGGAATGACATTTGGGTAAAGGATAAGGCTCTTATCACACATGGAAAATATGGAGAAATTTATGACATTTCTACTCAATTTTTTGGAGATAAAGTCAACTATTACATGGCTAATAACAATGGCATAAGGAGCTGGAAAAATTTGTTGGATTGTTGTGATCATTGGCCTGAGCTCTTCCCTAGAGTTATAGATATTCAACAATTGATTTAGGGGATCAGAATCCCTCTCTTCCCATGAGAAGATGAACAATATTGGTGGCCAGATAAGAATGGATGGTTCTCTATCAAGTATGCTTATCATTTGCTGATTCCTGAGGTTTAGAATAAGGAGATATGGAAAAAAGTTTGGAACTATAAACTTATACCAAAAATCAACATGTTTTTGTGGTTGCTTCTCATAACAAAGTTTTAACCCAAGACAACCTTTAGAAGAGAGGGTTTACCTTGATCAACACATTTTATTTGTGTTATTTAAAAGAGGAAACATTTTTTGACCTTTTCATACACTGTGATTTTGCCCAGTGCTTTGGGGTATAATCTTGAATAATTTTGGTATTGAGTGGGTCTATAATTCTGACCTCAAAGAAGTCATTATTAGCTAGAATCCTACCTTTTCTCATCCCTGGCTTATTGAATTATGGAATCAAACTCTACCTTGTTTGAGTTGGATTTTATGGAAATAGCGCAACCACATAATTTTTAGGGATACTTTTAGAAATGCCTCTCAGGTGTTTCATTCTTTTGTTAAGACTCTTTTAGAAAGTGTTACTATTGCTCATATTCATACTACAGAGAAACCCCTAACTTAAGAAGAAGAACAAATTATAGCCAAATGGAAGGTACTAAATCATATTCCTACTTATAATAATTCTAAAATTCTTCAAATACTTAATACTAGATGTAATCCCCTGAAGCCTAACTAGTTGAAACTTAACTTTGATTGGGCCTCCAAGTCTAATGGTAAAGCCAGTGGGGGAGGGATTATAAGAAATGACAAATGGTGGATGATTGCTATCTATGCTGGTGGAATAGGCTACCAAAGTAATAACTATTCTGAAGCAACTGCTCTTCTATGGGGGATAAAATTGGCTATATCCCTCGGTATAAGGAATTTGAGTATCTAGGGGGACTCTAAAATGGCTATCAATGTAGTTAACAAAGCATCAAATGTGGGCATGAAGTTAAAAGATATTATTATGGAATTTAATTTCTTTTATAGAAGTGCACTAGAGTTGATATTTCACATATTTATAGAGAGAGAAATAGTGTAGCTGATGCCTATGCCAATCTCGACAAACAATTTTCAAATTGGCAATGTTGGCACCAAATAGATCATATCCCTTTAAATATTAGGCATCTCATCTAAAAGGAAATGATGGGTTAAGGATGAGTCACACATATTGGAAGGATAGGTCTATTAGTTAGTCCTTTTGGAGGGTGCTGATGTGGATCTTAGCATTTGGGGCATATTGTACTCTTTTGATAATCATTTCCAATTTATTATACCAATTTGGTAAGGTGAGTAGATTATTTCATCACTATGGAGATCACTAAGAAATTATGTTTAAGCATGGGATGAGTAAGTGTCATCTCTACATGATACTCTAAATTATGTGCTATCTCATCATCATTATACATACTTGCAAACAAGGGCTTATAGCTACTTTAATTACGATGGTAAAAATTGGGGATTCTCCTAGTCTGCTCTATAAGTCCAAAATGGGAGGTGATAGAATTCAAACGAAACTAGTTTCTTGTTACGAGTTCAAAGACAACCTAGTGGTCTGACACTACTACAAAGAGGGTGGGATTAGTCCCTATTTGTAGAGGCTTAACGGGTTTGATAAAAACTTGTCTGAATAATTTGTGAGGTCATGGCTAAGTTGATAAGTTAGTGTTGGAGGAATTAGCTTTGAGATTTTAGAAAAAGTGATAGCTATGGCTACTGGCATGTCTATGCAAGGGATGAAGCTAAAATAGAAAACAAAAATCATGGACCTTTTAATCTAGAAGCTTTTTCTTGGAGAAGGCAAAGAACTTGCACGTTACCAAGGAGGTTTTGATCGAGTCAAATTTCCTGAGCCTTGGGATGGAGTGTGCTTCATCCTCATGAATTATTTCATGCTAGAGGGACATTTTAACAGGTTTTAAAATTATCATCTCCCCCTTCTAAATCACTTAAGGTTTAATGCTCTTATCATCTTTCCCTTTTATCTACTCTCTTTCCTAGAGCATTCAGTCCTTAGGGTGAGAGCTAAATTGGCAAAAAAACTTGATATGAATTCTATCCCCCTTCATCAGGGCCTCATTTTCTACTTGTATAATTTCCATCATGCCCTTGAGCCATCCAAGACTATTCATATTGATAAAATGGAATTTTATTCTAACCCTTTTGTTGGTGATGTTGTCAAAGAGCCCTATCCTTCCCCTGTCTCTGCTAAAATTAAAGAAGTTTCCTTTTCTACCCCTGAGGAGACTCCCTTAGACACCCTGGGCTCTTTTTTGAGTACAAAGGGAAATAAGAGAAATTTTTATGCTGGTGAGAAAGATATTGGGGGGACTAATTGGGGACCCCTAAAAATCCTTGTAGGACCCCTGGTGGTCAAGGTTGTAAATCCCATTTGTCTACTAAGGTTAGTAAGGAGGGCCCCTCCTTAGGAGTTCGACAGTCAGGGTAGATTGCTAGCAAACCTACTCCCAATTCTAGGGTAATTGAATACTCTAAGAGTGCCTAAGAGGAAGCCACTCAGGATGAGGAGAACAAGGAATTAGAAGTTCAGGAAATCTCTAAGGATACTGAGGATAAGTAGGAGACTAGATAATTTGAGACTACTGTGGAGGATGTTGCTCACTTTGAGGAAAATGATGACAAAGAGAGAAATATGTATTTGGAAGAAGATAATGAGGAAACTAAAATTGAGACTAGTTTGAGAGCTAAAATTGCTACCTTGAAGGGTCTCATTTAGAAACTGGAGTAGAACTTTACCACTGGGCTCCGAAATTCTATTCTCCTGAACATGTCTATGTTATAGGACTTGGGTACTACTGGTTCTACTGTCAATGCAAAGAACATTGAGAAATTGGATGACCTCATTGAAACCATGTTTAAATAAGGAGAGATCTAGCCTCCTTAGCTCTTATTTTTCTAGATTCTCAACGTCTCGTTTTTTTCCTTTTCTAGTTTGTTTTGGGGTTACTATGTCTATTGGTCCACTAAAAGTGACGTTCTTGTTGTAAGGCATCATTTATGCTGATTGCCTTTATGGTTTATTTGATTTTTTAAGGGTTTGGCCCCTAGTTTGACACCTTATTTAATCAAAAATAGTGGCAATAAGGAAATAAATATTTTTTTAAATAAAATATAGGAAATGTAGACACCTAAATCTAGTGATATGTACTTGACAATGTTAATTATTAACACTTCTTGATCCACTTGACTTATGTCTAAATGCATGACTCTTATTCAACATTCCTCTAAGTCATTTATATATATGTGGTCTTGACTCATGTTTTCACTATTTTTACTACATAGGAATTTACAAGTCAATGTTCAAAATAACTTATATCACTCTTAGACTACTTAAAACCTTAGGAAATTTGTCCTCAATTTTTTAGGACAAGTTCACACTAGATATATATATCCAATGCTATAGACCTACTCACATAGTGTGATCTCATCCCCATGACATTTAACATATAGTTCACAAATTATGAAATTTCATTTTGGTCATCAAACACATTTCACAAGTTGGATAAATTAAATTATTTAAAATATTGAAGATATAATCAAATCAAAAACCTTATTTTAATGGGACTTGATTTCTATCTGAAATGTATTGTTTACACTACTAAACATTTAGAAAATCTACTATATTATTCCCATATTCAATATCAATGACTATGATCTATTTAAAATAAATTTTGAATCATTTCAAATCAAGTAAAGAGATAACATTATCAACTATCAAAGATAAATTTTTAGTTGTATACATAGAGTCAAGTGTCATAATTACACAAGCACACTAAGTGAGAGAACTACATTGGTTGAATTCCCTCTTTGGAGTATCCATATGTGTAGGTATAAGTCAATGGGGTGATTGGGTTCATTTTAGGCCAATAAAATTCCCCTAATTTATTTTAAGTTTATATCTTTCACAAGTACCCCTATGGTTTTCAAGGGAAAGAGAATGGAAATAATTATTTATATGTGGCACTTATTGAATCACAATATCTCACCCATCTCAGTATACATAGGTGTAGGTAGTAGAATAATAATAACATTTTTGAAGTTAAATTAGACAATTCCATCATCATTGGAAATTATTTGCTTGTGTTTTTATCTAGGGAGTTCAAATCTTCCCATGCGCATCTATATACACCCTAAATTGGTCAAGAAACCACACATATCATGTCTTTTCATAGTCCTTTAAAAAGAGACTCTAATTGGAGAATATGAGTTTTGTTCACATTAAGCCATGTCTTTCATTTTACTCATATTAGTCTTGTTTCATGCTTGAGTCACCTATTTACCTATTCCCAGTCATCTTGAGCCTTTCAAATGATCATTCCACCTCAGCCAAGTTAGATTTTCCATACTTATTCCATCCCCCTAGGACCATAACTTGTAGGATAGGATCACTGGGATTAGACAATAACATTAGACCCTAGGGTGTCCCATTTCTAGTACTCCTATCTAAGGTCAATTTGAGCTCTAACAGTCAGTTTCCCTCACTTAATGAGTCTCAGACCCTTTATTATCTCATCCTTAAGTTTTCTAATGTCGACCAAATGTGAATGAAAACTCCTAAATTCAAAATAAAGAGTCTCCTTTATAAAGGAATACATAAGGCATTTTATATCTAGCACTTACTACTTTGGTAAATTAGATAATTAAAAATTAATCAATAGTATAGCTCAACATTTTGCATCATACATAGACTTGCATGATTGATCAAGGAAGGGCCTAGGAAAAAGTTCATTCTTGCATCTACCATGCACATTGATTATGCCTTAAAGAATTTTCATAATCAATGTGCCTGGTAGATACAAGAATGAGTATGATAGTGCACATGCAATTGAATATGAAAATGAAAGTGATTATGAACAATATTTTAATTATGATAATGCATGGAGCAATGATGATTATTATGTACATAGTGAAGAAGAAAATGCATCTCATGTTTATAACTCTTCTCTCACTCCTCTCAAACATAATGCACTTACAAATGTTGTTTCTACTTCTATGCATGATTCTATTTCAAATAATGCACATGTTCAAGCTATTAACATGTCTTCTACTCAATTATAATGTGATTCACTAAAAACAATGATACCAATGAATCTCCCAAGCCAACCATCATTACTGTAGAACCTAGTTCTCACTCTTCACCTAAAAATAATGGTAGCCCACATCCCTCTAGTAAGGTCCAAGTTACCATTACTCCCAAGGTTCAAGTGAGCACACCCCCTCTTTGTGATCCACTTTCTAAATGTAAAATTCCCATGGATAAAATTAACAATCAAATTTAATGATTATATGAACCAATTCAAGATGATAATGTACCATCCCATGATATTATCTCTTTAATGCATGTAGTTGGTAAATTATAACACCAAGTACATCTCCTTACCTTGGAAAATAAGGCTTATAATTCTTAGATGGATGTTAATGATTTATATGGTGACCCTCTTCCAAAGACATTCATAAAATATTCATTACCTAAGAATTTATAGATAAAATCATTACCTCACTTTGATGGTATTGAAGATCCATTTGTACACCTTCAAGCCTTTCAAAAGGCTTTGCCATCTCATGTGAGTCCTTTGATTCTATTAAAGTTGTTCTAGCAGACATTAGTAGGGGAAGCACATAATTGGTTCTTTCATCTACTCTGCAATGGCTCCTTGAATACATATGATAACTTAGAGATGACATTTCTTAGATATAACATAGAAAACATGGGTTCTCATGTTACATATGTGAAACTTGCCACATTACATCAGAATTCTTCAAAGCCAGTTAGTGAGTATATCTTATGATTTAAGACTCATATGATAAGACTGATATACAAACTAGTATATTTATAGATTCAAAATATCTATATTAAGGGGTTTTTCCAACCTCTCCTTAAGCATCTTTTATGTCAAACAAAGTCTTATTTCAAACACTTGTGTTATATAGTTCTAGCTTTGGAGAAAAAATTAGGATTGATTGAGGTAGATTCAATTGATTAGATTACTCTATATTTCATAGTAGTATTGACATCTACATCTCCTAGAACATAGCATCCACCATGTCCTACATAATATAGGAGACCAAAACTAAAAAAAACTAGTTAACAATAGAGAGTTAGTCTCCAAAATACAACCTACAGTATGCACTATAGAGAATAACATCAAGGTACCACTACAATTTGATTTAGAGTGGGATATCCTACATGTCATATTATAAACACTATTAGATAAGAGGTTAATCACATTTCCTTCTATTCATTGATGAGATCCACATATCCTATAAAAATAGCCACATCAGCCTTTTTGTAACTATCATCATATCCATGGACACAGAGATAATGATTGTTATAGACACAGAGATTGCATTAATAGATGTGTTGATAATGGCATCATATTATTCACATATGGGTCACCAAGATATCCTCCATAATTTAACCTTAGACCTCATTCATCCATAATTGATTCATCCTATGACATTCCTTTATAGGAATCATTGGTCACTCATCATGAAAATAGTGCAAGTTATAGGATAGAGCCTTATAAGATATCTCCTATTCCACCTATTTATAATGTTTGGAAACCATTCCAAAGAGAACAACCTATATACAACACTATAGTTTGAGAAGTATATAGTATAGTTCCATATACATATCTAGTAGAGTCACAGGCACTATAACACAGTACCACTCAAGAGAAATATTCACTACAGCTGGATTTTATAGGTCCTATCTCATGAAACAATATATTATGATTAAGATTAAATGAAATGACATCATAGAATACTACTCTAGAGAGATATTCACTTCAACCAAATTTTTAGGGACCAATTTCATGTAGCAACCTACTATGATTGAGATTAAATGAGCCCCCATCATAAGTTTTAGCTCCATCTTGATCTATTGCTTAGTCATACACATCATAATAGAGGCCATAGAGTATACGATTATGGATAGATGAGCCTTCTTCATAGCACATAATTTCCATGGAATGTCTAATAAAGTTACATTTTATAAAATCTCCATGTACAAATACAATTAGTACATAATAAATAGTATCAAATACAAAGCATATTACTACATAGCATGAGTAGTATCGACACTCATTTAATTGGCCATCAGGGTTTAGATAGTGATACATCACAAAGTGATACGACACATATTCATACTAGCATCAGTTCATAGCTTCACTTAGAAGGGAAATGATGGATCTAAAGGTCTATCTAGCCTTTGTATTCTTAAGCCACTCTTAGGGAAGTAATATGCATAACATGCTATCTTATATCCCCATATACTAACAACTAACATTCTTAATTCCCAATAACTATCCATAGCCAAAACTAGCTTATCAAAATCTAGATCCTAGAAAATCTTATTTTACCAATATTAAACCAATTTATTTTATCCAAATAATTTACCAATTACAAAAACCAACAAATTTTTTCTTACATATGATTACAAATCAATTCTAACATCACACCTAAACTTATCTACAAAAGTCAACTCACATATCCCAATTACCATTTTAACAAATAAATGCAAAGACCTCAACATCAATACTAGATCAACTACTCCTAAATCAATAAATTATAAGAAATATACCAATCCATTCCAAAATGCATAACATAATATGCATGAATCCAAAATCAAACCAACATCCACATATATATAACCAAGTTTTCAAATACATATACACTTTATCAAATACAATCAATCATTAATGGGCATCATGCCCTCACTCTCAGTCTCACTCTCTCCTCTAGTACTAGTCTCATAGTCCACTCTAATGCTCGATAACCACACACCTCCTCAAGCTCCTGAATACCTCTTATGACAACTCTTCCACTCTAGTAACTACCCATGCTCATTTCACAAGTATGTATACAACCTCTATATATACATTTACTCATCCATAATCTATGTACTCATCACTTCATAATCAGGTAGAGGCATCTTATGCCTATCTAGCTCATCCCTCAAATCATCTCTCTCCTGTTACCCTAACATATGCAATTATAACTTTGATAGCTCTATCAAACAAATCAGCATAAACATTCGATGTAACTATCTCACACTCTATCAAACCTTCCCCCACAACATCATAAAGAACATGCCATGTAAGCTCTTAGAGTGTTGACTCAATGATGGTCACTTAGGACTTATCATCTCCACTCCTTACATTAGCCTATGCTTCATCTTGGGTACCTCCCACTCCACTTACAAAATATAACACTACATTAGATATATACTTTCAAGTTAAACTAAAATAAGCATAAACTTGTACATAATTCAAATATAATTACTACTTACCTCCCATCATCTAGATCAGTGCAGGATCCTCATACTTGAGAACACCCTATCCATTAATAAGATATAATGGAGCCCATCGATACTTCACCCACTATGAAGTATATGCCTTTATACATCCAACATCATCTACATCAAGAATATCTATAGCCACATCCAAGGGTAATGGTGCTAACTCAACCTCAGTAGGCCTCCCATGATCTCCTACCCTTGCTAGTAATTGTTCACTCCTCACCCACACCCATGCTACGAGGGGTACTTCTTGTGGTACCCCAAACTATCTAGTCATACACTCATACTAAAATATATCATACACTCTAATCCAATGGTCATGTAACCAATAACTCACCCTCATGTATCGCAACTATACTCCATCCTTGAGCCACCCAAGGAATCCTCTATAGGGTCTCCATATGATATCCTAACCCACTTATATATCTAAAACTCATCTATAATAATATATCTTAGGAGACCAAATAGCCAATAAACTTGTCCACCACTACTCATATGGTTGTGGATGTGCCCACTTCTCCCTTAGCAATCTTATCAACTGCATAATCATTATATGCTCGTAAGCCTAATAATGTAATAAGGTAACTACAATCACACCACCACTAAATGCCTCCTAAGTAAACTTGTAAATATTCATATATAAGAGGGAAAGCATAGTCCTTCCCCATGAGAACATAGTGACATTCACCTATATACTATACATGATCCTATTCATCATGTATGTAATCAATACCCCACTCCCATCCATAGCAATAAATGAATATAATAACATAGCCAACCACTTTAATATACATGAAACACTTGAATACGCAATAATTAACAATAATACATCACTATCACTTCCTCTTTGATGTATGCTTAAAGGAACACCAACAAAATACAAGGATAAGAAATCAATAGCATCAACACCCATGTCATCTTGGAAAGTCACATGTCATCCACTAACTAGTAAATGTAAAATATGGTACACAACCTCTAGAGTAATAGTAATCTCCCTTTTAAGAAGATAGAAAGAATAAGTGTTAGCATTCCACCTCTTACATAAGGTGGTAATCAGATATCTATCCCAATGCATAGTCCCTAGGTCACATGCATGACCCAACCCTGCCTAACCATCATAACTCTCTCATCATTTGACAAAAGTAATACTATAAATGTCTCCATCATCTATCCTCTACAAAACTCCCACATCCATACCTCACCCTAAAAAACACCAATAAATAACATATATACCAGTCAACCATGCCAAATCAATAGCCAAGCTATACAATAAATAGGTTACAAATTATAAACTCTAAAAACTATCCCTAATAGATTATAGCACTAAAAAAAGGACACTGACACTAGACAAGAGTGTTGGAACCTAGACAACTATGTTGAACACTGGACATGAGCACTAAATCCTGAATATAAGCACTAGAACTAGTGGAAGTTATCCTAGACTACTCAAGAAGGCCTAAAAACATAAAAATAAGCTTTCAAATAAGTAAAATCATGTGTTTTACTACTTACCAGGGTAATCTCCCACTAGCCTCAACCTAGGCTGCCAACTACTCAACTCAGGTCATGATAGGTGCTCATCTCCTTGGCATATCTCCTATTTTAGAGCTCCAAATTTCAAAATACTCAATGTGCAAATTAATCAAGAATCAATCCAATTTTCCTATATTAAACGTCTTTTTCATCCAAAGAAAAAAACCATTTTGCCTATATCTTCAACCTCATAACTCTATTTTATAGACCATTTTGTTCCATAGAATCATAATAATGATACCTTCAGCATCATGCAAGCCTTGCTCTCTTACTACATCATCTACCTACTATGGGACACACATCTCTTTACCTATTTTATATATAGACATACAACTTAGTCCTAACCAATTAAAACTTTTTCCAATTTTAATAACTTAGTACAATCAATAAAACAACTTCTCAGTCAATTGAAACTATACTAACCTTATTTTTACTTACACCATTAAACATCACTTTTGGATCAACCTCCTCCATCAAAAATTTCATCCCTCTCCCCAAAAGGGGGGAATCATTCTTACTATTCATATTCCTACACTTTCCCAACATAACCATCCACTCTCATAAGTGGAGACACCATGGTTTTTACACCTCTAGTATTCAAACTATCAGATTCAGCTCAGACTAGTAAAAATGTATAGTGATTCAGATTACATGGGTTCCTCAACATTACTCAATAAATTTAGTGGGATATACCTTTAATTTATAGATATATAGACTAGTTAGATCGGATGGTTTAGATTATATGGATTCATAGTGACTTTAATATAGATTTAGACTTAGATACTATATTTGGGGGCATGCATATACTACACATCTCACACATACAACTTCATACAACATGACACAATTATAGAATCAGATAATAGATTATAGACATAGCTCAGAGCATAGTGTTTTGATCTTTACTTTTACATAGGGGGCATGACATGATAAGTCATATTATATGTGGTTATATAGATTACTAGATTATACACATGCATCACTCACATGCCAAATTTGGGGGCATGGCATAGATGTTCTTGTTCTTCACCATCTAGATTATACATATTAGAATGGGAAGACATGTCATTCTCTTCATGCACATTTACTAGAGATTTAGATTACACCCAATTATGCCCAAGTTTTCACTAGGTTGGACCATATGATCATCTATAGTAGTTGATCTATAACATTACCCAGACCCATACTACACAAGCTTGTATGGGACAGAGGGTAGACATTAGTTTTAGGCCTCTGAACACTTCTCAATTCTAGTTTATATTATTTAGAGTGGGAGCATGATAGATTTTTATCTTCATAGCATACATATTCTATACACACATTCCATATTACATGAGTATATGTGGGACAGAGGACAGACATTGGTTTTGTGCCTCTGAGCATTTCTCACTTTTAGTTAGATTCAACACAAGGAAAAAGCATTGCCCTCCTTCTCCATTGTTATATGGATTCCACAACTAGATTTAGTACAAGGGATATCTATTTTCGGGATCCCTTCTTTCTATAGGTGTTATTCATCTCTCCATCCACTTCTTTAGCTAAGAAGTGAGTTAGACTCTTTTTTAGCACACTTATCTCCACATAGGTAGGTTCAGGTACACATTTTCTTCTCTTTCTTTTACTCTAGTACTTCATTTCATTACATCAGTAGATTAAAACGACGGAAAATGTATACACCCTAAATTGGTCAAGAAACCACACATATCATGCCTTTTCATATTCCTTTCACAAGAGACTCTGATTGGAGAATATGAGCTTTATTCATATTTAGCCATGTCTTTAATTTTACTCATCTTGGTATTGTATCATGTTCAAGTCACCTTTTTACCTATTCCCAATCATCCTAAGCCTTCCAAATGGTCATTCCACCTCAGCTAGGTTATATTTCCCATGCTTATTCCATCCCCCTAAGACCCTATCCTATAGGACAGGAGCACTAAGATTGTACTATAGTGTTAGACCTTAGGGTGTCCTATTTCTATCACTCCTATCTAAGGTCATTTTGAGCTCTAATGATTATTTTCACTCACTTAATGAGTCTTATCCCCGTTCTTATCTTCATCCTTAAGTTTTCAAATGTTGTCTAAATTTGAATAAAAGCTCCTAAATTCAAAATAAAGAGTTTCCTATATAAATGACTACACAAGGCATTTTATTCTAGCACTTACTACTTTGGCACATTAGATAATTAAAAATTAGTCAATAGTATAGCTTAATATTCTACATCACACATAGACTTGCATGATTGATCAAGGAAGGGCCTAGGATAAAGTTCACTTTTACATTTACCATGTGCATTCATTATGGACATTCCCTAAGGGATAACTAAATTCAATCTGAGACCCTAGCTTGAGGTTTTAATGTAGGCAATTATCATAATAGTAGGGGTTTTAGATCATGTGATCATTCTTACCCTAACCCAATTTCCCCCCTTTTACTTTTAATTTATTTATTACTTCATGTGTGTAGATAGGCTTAGGGTTTAAATATTGAATTATCTCTATAATGGGCTCCATCAATATCCAAAATCTAAAATTTCATAGGCAGACTAATACAGGGATAGTGAACAAAACCCAAAAAACTTAGACCTCGATGACTAGTTTGGACATTAGAAACATGAACTAGACTATATCATTAGACATCAAGGTGTCCTATTTTTGGTGATCCTATCCTTTCATTGAACAAAAGTTATATTCAAGTTTTAGACATCTTCCTAGCCCTACACCTTAGTTTTTAGCTTCTGCAATAGTTGTATTAACTTATTTTAGTTATTTCCTTCTCGTATGTAATTAATTATACAAAATTTGTATTATAGTATATTAAATCAAACTTTCCTACTTATTTCAGACCCTTAATTATTTAGGAACTAAACACTAGTTTACCAAAATTAATAAAACAACATCAGTAAACTCTACCTCTAAATCTAAGATATCATAGTATTGTATTTTTTTGTTTTTCACTATCATAAATATTTTATAATCAATCATACATTAAAAAATGATAAATATTCTACTCTTGATTATACTTATTATTTTTAGCATATTCCACTTGTCAATCAATTTCAATCATTTTTTCTTTATATTTAAGTTTATGGTTGATTGTTCTATATTACAATATGAATATATCTATCAATTTGTATACATATTAAACACTATGTTAAATAAAAAGTAAGATAAAACATATTGGTGAACCTTTTTTTTTCTTGAACATTGCTTTTATTTTTTGATATATGTTAGAAGGGTTTATCTCGACTCATAATCCCCATACACAAAAGATAAATTGCATCATCCTTTATGGGATTTTATTGAGCACTACTTTAGGATTTATGTTTAACATAATATTTTTGGATTTAATTCCTAATTTACATGTAAAAAAATACTATATTTTATTTGGTTTCAAATTTTTTCCCATTATTTTTATTACTTTCTATAGTTATATTCCAATAGTTTTAAAATTGATAAGAGCTCTCATTCTAGGTAAAATGGTCATCAATTATACATATGCCATGGTGTGAGTTGTATTTATCCAATACTCAAGCCACTAGATATAACAATAGTAGGGCTTTATTTTCCACTTACCTCATGGTATATTATAAACACATTTGGTTTTTCTTTCTTCAACCACATGAAGCATTTTGACCATTTGGTTTTTTAGTGTACCAGTAAGTGGTTAGGCCTGAGAATTTACTCCTAGCATACCTTATAGATAGTGTAGTGTGTTTATGGGATAGTGGAATCATTTTTATCTAGTTCCCCTTTGGGCCTTGTTCACTATTTATGCCTAGGATTAATATATCTTAGTGAGTATAAATCAGACATACATTGCCTAGTTCACAAATTTAAAGCTTCACCATCAAATCATCTAAATAATGAATGAAAATTTATTACATATATATTGATCTAGCTAATGATTTTTATCATCACATTCTATGTTACTTTCTAAGGTGTTAATTTGATTCACTATGTATTTTCATTAATCAAATTCAAATATCATAAAAAGGCTAAAATGAATAATATACAAATGCAATCCTGACTCATTTCATATTATTGTAATATTATATCACTTCATGATTCCCATATGATATAATCACCACCAAGGATTTCTTATAAAAATCAATTATGAATTTTAAACAAGAATAGTTTTACATTTTGAATTATATAATGCATACTATGCACCCCCCTAATGGACTTATCATGAATGTTGAGACTGATAAATTTAATACAAAGCATTTAGATGAAATCAATGAAACATAATTCACTATATATATTTATACAATTCCACATAATATTAATGCATTACTATACATTTAAATATATTAACAAAATAAAATCACTTGAGCTTACACATCAAAATAAAAATATGACCCTTTTATGATCTTCATCAATGTAATAATTCCAATTTAAGTATCCCAATTTATATTATTGCTTGTACACCTATAGTCACATTTGCTATATCATCCTTAGTATGGCCTAATCACAAGTTTTACAATAAAATAATATTCCTATTTAAACATAGGAATTATATACACCTCCTTTTATTACCATGTAAACTTGTCTAATCCACACTCAATTGAGAAGATAGTTATATCCTTGCATGCTAAAGTTTTGCAATTAGAGCAATGCATATCTAGAGATATTCATTCAATGGATTCCCATACATTGATTAATAATCATTCAGTACCTAAGATATAATATTACACATTATCATTAGGTGTTTTGGCCCTAATATTCCACTCCTTGAGGGTAAATGTGATCTCAAATAACATCTTCAATCATTCAATAAAAATGCTTGGATTATGAAAATAATGAAAAATTATTAACCACGCTATTTACATGAATCGTAAAATAAAATATATTATTATGGTTCTATGATATTCCACTCCAAATAGTTAAATCACTCAACCCTTTAGTATATTAGTTTATAGCATGTGTTTCTCTTAACATTAGTGAAAAACTATTTTATGAGAAAATGTCTAAACTCAAACAACGGTTAAATGAGCCAATCAGTGAATATTTTATTCAATATAAAATAATTATAACTAAGATGAAAATTTATATGTCAGATGATGAGTTATTATATAACTTCACACAAAATTTTATACCACCATTTCATGAGTCTATCATGTTCGACAAAATCAAATATTTTGATGAGTTGTGCCATAGAATCAAGGAATGAGAATTCAAACTCATAGTTTTAATAAAAGTAAAGATTATACCAAATTTTAAAACTAATTCAAACACTAAGTTTTTAATAAAACCAAACTATAAGGTAAAATATAATGAATGAAAAAATGAATCAAAATTAATAGTCAATGTAATATCTCAACCAAAAAATAAGCATCAATTGATAGCTCTGTCGAGGAGGAAATTTTCACACTTACGATCACCTCAAATTTTTTTACCAATGTTACTTAAGTGAAATTTCATATCTCTTCCTCTAACATTATAGGTTGATATGAATAACCTTGAACATAATGTATTGAATAGTAACACATATTATGACTATCATAGATGTATTATACATTCAAAAAATAAATGTTATAGACTAAAATTTAAGATACAATATATTATTGAGTTAAGCACACCCATAGAGGAATATAGACCATAGTGAAATTAAAATACAAAGTTTAAAATATTTATAAATCCATTTACAAACTAGGTATAGTATAAAATTTTCTTTGATAAAAAAACTATGCTCGATAAGACGACCAATTCTATGGCAAACAATGAGATACAAGATATATTCACACAAAGTTTGATAACACCACTCAATAATTATATAATTTTTAATATATTCTAATCCTTTTATTATTTTCTCATACAATCAAAAAAATATAAGTTAGTATATCATAAATTTTAACAAACTCAAGTATCCACCAAATGCTATAACTACTTGGAATACTAAGCTTCAAAGTAAACCAAGTTACAAGATCAAATATAATGAAATAAAGAATGAATGAAAATTAATAGTAAAAATATGATTAAAAATAATAAATAATCTTCAATTGACATATCAACTAAAGAGGTGATTTTCATGGTCACCATCACCTCCTCATAATTTATTACCAAAGTTACTTGAATGCAATCTCATATCTACCCCTCCACCAATAGAGGTTGATATGACTAAACCTTAACATAATGGATTTGATATTAACACACATTATGGCTATCATATATGTATTGGAAATTCTACAAACAAGTTATTTATCTCAATGAATAAGAAACAAGATCCCATTGATGAAAATACTACTAAGTTAAGCACACCCAAAGAAGAGGATAAACCATAGTGAAATGAAAATACAAATTTCAAAATATTCAAACATTTATTTCCAAACCATGGAATAGAATAAATAGGGATAATTCATAGTACACCATATATACAATGTTCATCCTCTTCCTTTGACATATAGACTCCCAATAAATGGTATCATTAGTAAAATTATAGGATCATTAACACCATATTCTATGATCATATTTGATGATAGTGAGATTGCTGATGATGATTTAGATAGACATGCACTCTTTATTCAATCTTATATCAGCAAAAAAACCTATACACAATGTCATGATAGATAATGGGTCCTGTTAAAATGCATGTAAAATAACAAAATTTCACACTCTTAAGTACATAGAGTGAGATTTAAAAGATACATCATAATTAGTTAAATCATTACATAGACATAGAAACTAATCTTGGGTATATAGTGTTACCTATTTAGGTACATTTTGTGAAAATTTATATTCCATTTTTAGTATTACAAATCAAATGAGTATTTGACATATATTAGAAATCCCTTGGATACAAAAGCCTCATGCAATGTCATTAACATTACATCAATGTCTCAAATAGATACATTATAATTAGGTGGTCATAGATTCAAGAAATAAATATAAGTACCCTATATATTCAATGGTATTTCATCCTCCTCCCCCGTTACCACTGCATTTGGTTATTACACCTATTCAAGATAATCATGTAGATATAATTGTTTAACATATGTAAGATATTTATATATAGTTAATTCACAAGATAATAGTACACCCTCCTAGACAAAATAACTTCATATCATAAATTTATTCAGAAGTCAAAGAGATATTCATATTCTATAATGAATCCTAATGCATTACCTTAGATAGTTCAACACATTCCATAAAAAATATAGGTAATGATACCAAGACCACTATTACAACCTAGGTCTCTATATAATAGTAAACTCATTATATAAAATATGTCTATAGGTATCTAGGTCTTTATGGATTGCATCAAGTTATTGTTTGTTGATTTAGATACTCAATTACCCTGAGGGTAATGGTTTTATGATAACTTGAGTATAATTTTGTTGTCATATGCACATTCTGTCATCTCAATGGATATAAAATAAGATCCATTATAAAAAACTAGAGACATTGGAGTGATAAACCTTGTGCATATGTTTTCTTCTTAGAATTTGATCACCTCTTCAGTCCTACATTGATTGGTTACTACTAATTCAATCCATCTTGTGTAGTAGTCAATGGCAATCAAAACATACTTGTGACCATCTGAGGAGTTGGGTTTGATGACCCCTACAAAGTCTAATCCCCATTTTGAAAAAGGCTTATCAATCATGCCTAGATCCAATGGCATGGATACCTTGGGATTTATAGTGTTGAATACTTGACATGAGTGACATTATCTCACATTCTTGTGAGCATCCTTGAAGATAGTGGGCTAATAACCATCCCTAAAGACCTTATGGGTTGTGGTCCTCCTGAATGGATGTCCACTTCCAAGTGTCTCATGGAAAGTACTTAGGATCTCAATTGCCTCTTTCTTGTAAACACATCTTAGGTAAATGATTTCAAAGTTATTATTATACATTAATCCATTATTATAAAGAAATGTGTTTCCTTGAAGCTCAAATCTCTCTTTTGGTCTCTACTTAACCCTATAGGATAATATACATTTATTATAAAATAGACAATAAGATCATACTAATCATTAGGTTGAAATCTTTATTACTCTACCTATATAACACTCAGTTTGGGATTAATATTAGTAATTAATTGAATTAAACCTTGACATATTACCAACTTTGTAGACTTCATTTCAAGATCATACTCTTAAAGTATAGACATACACTTACCTCTTCTCTCTCCAAGTTCACATTGACTTATAATTATCTTAGCGGTAGGTTCTATCAAGATTGCCTGCACTTTATTCCTAAAAATATAGTGTCTAATTTTCATTACTACTTTGACTAAAGCAAATGCTTGTTTATCAATCAAAACATAGTTGAACTTTGTAGCTTTAAGGCTAATGATCATAAATGTAATGGGGTGATCACATTTATATATATTATAAGTTATAATAACAACTATTATGTGATAAAAGGTAAAGAAATAAAGGTAAGAGTCTTTAGTAAAGTTTGGACTTATCGAGAATGGACCTTGTCTAATTGATTCTTTGATTTCTTTGAAATTTTTCTTGGTCTCTTCATTCCATGTGATCTTGAAATATTTATTCAACATTTCATTCAATGAATTTATAATTTTTGTAAAACTTTAAATGAACTTTCTCACAAAGATGATTTTGCCAGATAAAGACTTTAGTTCCTTCCTCATGTTAGGAGGTTCTATTTTTGATATTACATTTACTCTATTAGGGTTAATAGGTATTCCTTCCTTAGTTGTAGAATGTCCTAATAGATTTCCCTCAGATACAGAAAAATACTTTTCTTAGGATTGAGGGAGATTCCATAGCTTTTACATCTTTCAAATACCTATTACAAGTGCATGATGTGGGATTCCCTATTTTTTGAAAATATAGTTAGGTCATCTATGTAAATGATAATACATTTAGCTATTAGCCCTTAGAAAGTGTGTTTTATCACTCTTTGAAAGTTTTAATATTCATTGATTAATCCAAAGAGAACTATTTTGTAGGAAAAAGTGCCTCACTTAGTAGTAAATCTAGTCTTCATCTTGTCTTCCATGTTCACTAGTACCTGATTAAACCTTGAAAATCCATCAAGAAAATACAACATAGTAGAACTAGAAACAATTTGGATTACTTGTTCAAGAGAAGGTAGGGGATAATTATCATTTTTAGATGCTCTATTTAAATTTCTAAAGTCAATATATAATCTAATTTCACCATTCTTCTTTCTAACTGGCACCAATTTGGCTACCTAGGTAAAGTGTCTGATGGGAAACGCTATCTTAGCATCTAGTAACTTTTTAAACTTTTTTTATATCAATGGTTCTAGGATGGGGTTGATTGGCTTTTATTTTTATCTAAAAGGTCTATCGGCCTCTTTCAATGGTATGGTTTTGGTTATAACTCTAGGATCAAATATATATTTAAGTCATCAGAGGATCATGCTATTACATATTTATACTTGTCAACTGATCTTTGGATCTCTTGGTTTCAATGTTAGTTCAGGCTATACTAATTTTCACTAGCTGAGTTTGAACTTAGAATACTAGGTTAATTACATTATAGTCCTTCCCATCTACTTTGGGAATGTTGATAGTTTCAACCAATTTAATTGAATTAAATAGTATCTCCAAGGCTATCATTCCTTTAGGGATCTTATTTTCACTCAATTGGATGACCTTGTCATCAAGATTCTCTTTAAATTTATCATCATCAAGGTCATTTTCATTGAACTCATCAATGATGTGAGACTCAAATACCCCTGAGCTAGTCATGAACATTATGATTTGTTGATCATCACTGAATACTTGGAGATGGTTAACATTATCTGGTACTGAGGGACATGGAACTAATTCAATGGTAAGGTTTTGTAACTTGAAATTTTTATTAGGCATAAGGTTGTCTATAGCTAAATCAAGTTCATCAACAACCTTATTTTCTTCCCTAGGGATTGACATAATGTTGAAAGTATCAAAACATTCAATTAAGTCTCACACTCTATATTTATACTTCTTAAGGTATGAAAATTTACATTGATATTTACTTTTGACTTTGATTAACTACTAGTTCAAAATCACCAAAAAATAATAGTTCCTTAACCTTATGTTTGATTTCAAATTTCAATCCAAGAATAAGTGTTTCGTGCTCTACAAGATTGTTAGTTCAGGAGAATTGGAGTTTGTAAATGTATTAATTCCAAATGGTATTGATTAACACCACCACTACTATAGAACCTAATTTACATTTAGCACCATCAATGTATAACTTCCATAATCCTAGCATGGCCTGAGAATTTTAGAGTCACATACCTTTGGGGTGTCAAGAGTGTAGACACCTACATTTGAGTTAACCATGTTGACCCTCTCATTGTTTGTATTATACTCAGTGATCGTATGCTTCATCTTAGGCTCCCTCTCTATCCTAATCTGATTGGGAACTCCTTTACAAGGTAGCCACATGCGTGAATAGTTAGTTAACATGTAACCATTTAAGTCTCTTGTCTAATATCTACTCAATAGTATTTCATAAGCATTAGGGATGTATACCACTTATATTTCAATGGTATATTTTATCCTTGGTTCAAACCCAATATGCATCTAAACATTCAACAAATAACCAATTACTTTGACTCTTGATTTATCTAATTGAGCTACAACTCTATCAAATTTGATTGGGGTTAAATAAAGTTGTTCACAAATACATTTAGGCATAATATTTGAAGATGCAACAGAGTATAATAAGAAATTATGTAAATTATTATCTAAAATCCTAAGTTTAAGCATGAAAGGTGGAAAATTTTCCTTACTCTTGTGTATTGCAATGTTATCATGCATAGCCTTTCAAGATTTACTAGGATTCTTAGACAAGTATTCCAATAACAAATCCATTTTTTCTATAATCTAAGTTAATTCATGCAAATTAATGTTATATTTTATATTTTTCATGTCCTCTACTATGTTATATCTAATCCTATTAGAATAATGAGATGTATCAACATGGGTTTAGAGGTACTTCCCTTAAGAGGCTCTAGATTGTTATCTAACTAGTAATAGGAGGAGTGCCAAAGTTATTTGGTGGAGTTGAGGTAGTCAAGAGTTATTTCTACTCCTTTTTCCTTAGAGGATAGGTATTATTTAAATATTACTAAAAAGCATGAATCTCCTTAGGATATCCTTAGGCTCATGCTCTTCTTCAAATGGGAACTCAAATGTCTCGACATGAGAATTGAGTTAGAAGATCTAGATGACCTTGAAGAGCTTGATGTACTTGAACCATTATCTTTATTAGGGATAAATTCAAAAGTATCTAAATATTCTTGAAAATATTCAAAAGAATTGAAAAATTTTAGACAATCTAATTCACCATACTTTGAATTATAATGCACTCTACAATAATTAGGCAAAGCTACATTACTAAGATTTATATTAGGAACATTATTATTAGTAGATGACTCATTATTATGGCTATTATTGATTTTATTTTGAGATCTATTTTAAGTCCTATTAAACCTTTGGAAAGAGAGTTTCCTATTTCAATTTTTCCCAATATTATCAAATTTCTTTTATAGCTGAAGGAAATCAGTGCTTAGCTTTTGAATCATCTTCAAGATAGAGTCATTCTCACTCTTTGGAGCCTTTGAATTATGCACTTGGGTATTAATAATATTTTTAGGAACCAAATCTCTTTCATTTTGTGGATGAGATACACTTTCAATATTGTTCAAGAATCCTAGGTTTTGAAATGGGTGTGCATGGTTCAAAGGAAATTGATTTAGAACTGGAAGCTAATTTAAGGTAAGAATATTTTGACTAGCATTGGGAATGATATTTAACATATTTAAATTTGGATTAATGTTAGGAATATTGTATGTCATTTGGCCCTATGGTTTTAATTAATCATTAATGATCACAACTTTAGCATAAGCTAGGGATAGTGTATTAATGACCTGAAAAAATGTTTTAAAAAACATAAAAGCAATGGGATCAAGGGCATCCTTGTAAATATTTAAGGCCAAAGCCTATCAAGTCTATAATGGGCTATGGTTCATTTAAATATCTTATAGAATATAACATTAAAGGATCTTATGGGCTCATTTGAGTCTCTTTTGACTATGGTAAACTATTGGTAAAGGACACCAGGACTAATGATTTTACCAAATTGATCAATGAAGTAATTATTAAAATAATTCTAGCTAGCTATGTAGTTTCCAAGAAGGTTAAGGAACCATTCATATGTAACATATTTTAAAATCAAAGGAAATAACTTACATGCTACATCTTCATGAATGACATTCAATAGTCTTAAAGTATCTTTAAAAATTCTAATGTGCTCTTTAGTAGTTACAACACCATTAGGACTAAAAGTAGGCAAATATTTTTTAGGATTTTGAAGAAGGTAATGTACTACACCTAGCACATTAATTGAATAACATCCTAGCTAAGCCATACCTTGATAAGGATTCAAAATAAGAGTACCTTAATTTGGTGAATTTGGTTAAGACTTTGAAATTTTATGCTTACCTTTGTCTCACCTAGCTATCTTATGAACTTCTAATGAAAGAAGAGGAACCCTTACCTCTGAATGTGACCTAATCATTATCTTTGAAAATTATAGATTGAAATATTTGAACCCTAATTAAAATATGATGTGTAAATATTATCTTTCAAAAATAAAAAATATTAGACTTACACATGAAGAAAATTTTCACAAATTCATATAAATACTGATAAAGGACATTAATGCTTAACTATATTAGCTCAAATATATGTCTAAATACATAGGTATGAGTGATATTTACACATTTCAAGCTCAAATAAACTCAAATTTGGAAATATCCAATCAATGTTTGAACAAAATTGCTATTAATAACCTCAAACACCTTGGATTGACAAATCTTAAGCTATCTTTACAATAATTACTCATATATCTTCAAAGAATATCTATCTTTGTCTGAATAAGCACAAAGACTAGTCTAAAACCATTAAGATCAATTATGTTTTCACAAATATGCTAAAATAAACACAAATATGCAAATAATACATTAATCTTTAAACATAATTGACCAAAATTAGCAAATATGTTGCAAATATTCAAAGATTCAACTAAGGCCCTCTTTCTATAACCAATGGATGTGTTCCCTATTGATGCCTAAAAGTGTATAATAGGTGGTTCTTAGTGTTTAAGAAACACTACTCATTTCTAAATTTATAGAATCTAATGCATGAGTTGTAAGTTTTGATAATACTGTTATCTTTTGTGGAGTAGAGGTAGAATGAGTAGATTATTTCACAAATTTATATTTTTTGGTAGTTGGGAGCCATCATGGCTTAATAGTTGATCTTTGATTTTGAAGATAACCTATGTTATTTTAAGTGAATTATGCTTAAACCTAAGTCTAAAGATAAACTAATATGTGTATTCACAATGATGCTAATCTAAGGTGAATTCATAAAAAGGATCAAAAGGAAGGATAAGGCAGAGAATAAATATGTTTTTGATCTTTAACCAAAACATTATGGCAAAGTTCAAGTTTCACCTGAACATGCATTTAACCAATATATGACATGAAGCAACATAAGCTCAAATCCTATCACACATCATACCGACATCTAAGGATAATATGAAATAATGTAAATAAGGACTAGGTTCACTTTAAAGATTCACCCCTATAAGTAAACAACATTAGGACATATGCAAGAAGAGTAAAGTAAACAAAGTAAACCTTAAAAATTTCAACTAATCTATATTAAACACAAATTAGAAGCTCTACACTTAAATATTCATATCTAGAATTCACAAGGACCATTCATAATTGATATTTGGACTAGAAAAATGAGAGATAATCTATAATATCAATTCACACAAGCAAATGTGGACAAACTTTTTAGAACTCCTTTCTTATATTAATTTGCTCAAAAATTACAAAATAGTTTTTGGCTCAAAAACTCTCCCCAATTTTACAATTGACAATACCTCTTTATATAAAAAATTCATGAGGTATGTTGGTTAATAATTTCAAGTGTTAAGTAAATCTATCTATTTACAATCATTCTAAGACTCTTTACACACTTTAAAATGACTAATTGATAGACAATGTGTTTTATAAGCTACTCATGCCTTTACAAAAGAATATTCTCTTTTCAAAAACTATACAATCTTAATTACAAATGGAATATTCCTAATTCAACTAACTTTGGGACCCATTTTTTGATGTAGTCCCCTATTGATATTAAAATATCCTCATTGCCTTTTGATATTTATCATTAATCAACTCTAAATTGACCATAGGCTCTATGAAGAGTTCATCCTCCTGGTCTAACATGTTCTTGATATCTTTATTATCCCTTTCTAATGCGTCTTTAACTATTATAACATATGAAATATTCTCATTTTTAGTAAACATCATATCCATGATATATGTGTTATCATCCCCTATCTTCCCTTGGCTCTGACTTTTCACTTCATGTATGACTTGAGCGACCATATGCTTGAATTAGTCATTAGTTATCATACTAGTTGAGATAAGTGTAGTGGGATACTTGATTATGCTCCCCAATATGTTTTCCATATTTTTCTACAATTACATGTCATCCTTATGGAGGTTTTCTAGGTCCTTAGACCATTTGTCCAAATTCTTGATTTTATCTATTAATAACCCCATGGTTGTGTTTATATGAGCCAAGCTTATGGTATTGAAATTAGGGATTTAATCTTCAATAAAAATATTGATCAAATATATTATTTTATCCCTTGAGATCTGTCATTTATGAATTAGGCCTTTGGCTGCTACATCTTGTTAGCTCAATATACATTTTCTAGATTTTATTAACTTTAGAGAATTGAACATATCATACAAGGTGTCTTCAAAAATTTTGATCATTATATACAGGAATAAAAATATAGATTTTTTTTTTACAAATTCTCCTTTAGTTATTTCATGCCTTTGAGGCTAACTTATAATTGTTCTTCTTATGCTTGGGATAATTCAAGAAAATTCTCTTCAAATATCTTGTTATCACTAGGATTTTGTCTTACTACTAGATTCAAAACATTGAATGGCTCCACTTTCTAATAGGTGACCTCTTCAAATCTTGTTAGGACCTTCTTTTCTATGGCCCTTTGTAAACTAGAAGTTATTAGGTCAAAATTGACACCAACTAATGATTGAGTCACTTATGGTGTATGGATCTCCATATGTGTTCCACTTGAATCTCCTAGAGTACCCATTCTTATTTCATATTCCTTTTTTAGAGCTATGATCCATGGCTTGACCTCCTCATGCACTAGGATATTGATGACCTTCATCATTTCCCAAGGGTATTGTGTAGTAGGTACATTCTACAATTTATCGTAGATGAAGCATTTTGGATTGATTAGACCATAATTCAAATTTTATTTACTAAAGAGGTTGACTTTACCTAAATTATGAGTGAAATTCACCTTGAGATTATTGTTCTTCACTAAAATAATGGTCAATTCAACCTTTCTTTTGGGGGTATTTATAGGAACTAGATCCAATACTTGCTTCCCCTTTTTTTCCTTTATTTCTTCCATTTCTTCATAATTTGACTCATAGGCTAGTGATAAAATTTTTAAAGAATCTTCAATTATCTCACTAAGGTCTAATACTACCATATTAACCTCCTCTACTGGTGCTCCTTGTTCCTCTATTTGGGATAAAGAAGATACAATTTCATTAAACCTTCTCACTTTTAGCCTATGTTCAACTTGTGTCTTTATTTGGTTACTAAATGATCAAGTTAGTAGAGGACTATAAGGTGCACCACTTAGAAAATGTTATTGTCTTAGCCCCAATTTCCATTTATCATCTCCACCCTTTTGCTTTCTCAATGTCTTAGATTCTAGATTGATGTTATGTTTTTTCAATCTTCTTATGACCTCAGAGAATGAAAATGTTTTTATGTATATGGGGTCAAAAAGACTAATGTGGTGATCCTAAGGGACATTAATTATTTTTAATTTCAAATTTTATTTAACTCTTCCATTTGGATCCCATTGCCTTAGTTTATGAATTTAAAAATTGTAGAATGTTCTATGTTTGGAGGCTACCTCAATATTATTCCATAATATAAACATAATCCTACCAATGGTTATGGGGAGGGTGTGAAGCAGTCATTTCCTTTTGGTCTTATAAAGAAAATCTATTTAATTACATATTTGATAAACTACTTCTTACTCTAATATCTTAATTGGTACATGGATAGGTACCTAAGTGAGGTACATTATGTCCCTTCAATCATGATGATGGTACAATCTAGGTATATCTATATGTCCCCCATGACTTCAACATTCTTCTTGATTAGTGGGTTAACTCTTATCATTGGGATCCCTATTATAGCCTCATTAAGGGTTGGGTAAACACAATCACATATGAAATGGATGTGATCCTTGTATTTGAATATGTGTATCTTGGAGTAATAATATGAGATAGTTTGTGTTCCACTAGGTGACCATTTCCTAAGTTTGGGAATATTTATTGTAGAAAGGAGGGCATCCAAAAGGGATGACATCATGTATAATTCAGTCCTACTCCTCTTCTTGATTAAAAAAACTATATACTCAAATAGATGTTGATTACCTCACCTATAAGAGGGGTGACCTATTTCTTAATCATGAAATAGACTAAGGGGACCCAAATTTTATCTACATATGTAGTGGTTTCATTTCCACATAATCTATTCATCATTGTCATGATCATTTTAATTTGAGGTTTAATTTGGCAAATGGGGATGTTATTGAAGTTATAAAATAATTGATTCCCATAGTATATCCATAGGGTAAGGATACTCTTGGGATCATTCTCTTTAAACTAGTTATTGATTATTGTTAGGTATACTTAGGGTTTAGGTAATTTATATTAGTTCTCAAAAGTTGTGGTAGAAATGTAAGCAATCTTCCTAAAACTATGCTCATGCACAATCATGTCCTTATCTATTTTACCATCCTTAAAATAAGATAAATGACATCGATAAAATGAATTACCTCAAGTTTTGTTACTACATAATGTAGACCTATAATTTGTATTGCAACTATGTCATAGTATAGTATTTTTATAGACACATTCTCCTCCTCTCTTGTAATGGTTGGTTATTCTTCAATGGTCCAGAAAATCTTTGACCAATTATTTTCACCCATGTTTAGAGTTGTGGCATTAAGTTATGTGTCTTTGAAAATCCTCCCTTATGCATCTAAATTCAAATAAAGTTCCACATCTTCCCTAGAAACACCTTTTCAAGTTTTTATGGTTGTGTATTTTGATAAATTGCTCACTAGTGGTCTACATGTCAGCTCTAGATTTAATTATTCTCACATAAATTATAATTTAACTTTCCTTGGCTTGATAACAATGAGCACAAGATCAAATTAGGTTTTTCAAACTTTCTAGGGATTTTCTAAAAGTATTATCAATTCTTTAATGGTTACAATTAGTTTGAATGGTGAGCTTCATTCCTTATATTTTATTTGGATTAAGTATTTATACCTTTACCTCATGTTGGGTCCACAAAATCTTCAAATCTATCATGTATGGATTATATGGTATCATTTTGGCATCTCTATGGAATAATATTCATTAATATTTAAAATATGACCATTTATTACTTTTGGACATGTGTTAACATTTTATTGGTTCTATGCCATTTGAATATTCTACCTCACCTCACACCATTAGATCCATTTGCATGGATCAATGTGGTTCATTGATCTTGATTAGATAGGTTGGATGCCATTGGGTATTTTTATATTCCCCATGGTTGTGACACTTATCACATCTACATTCATTTTGATCTTCATTGAAATTTCAACATTGATCTCACACTATTGATCTCATTTTCATGAATCAATCATGCTCTATTAGATCCCTATCCACTAGGTTTTATCTTTTGTTCCATATACCATTGATTATAATATGTACACTCGACCACATACGATCAATCTTTAGAAGATGATTGGGATTTAATTTATGGCTTGTGGTTGTGCCACTTGTAATCTTTTGCATTCATTTATAGGATTTTTGACTTTTCAACCTTCATTATGCACTGTTAAATCTTAGCTAGTTTTATCAACAAACTCTATTAGATCTCAGTCTATGGGATTGAATTCCATTGGATGCTCACTATTTCTTTACCAAAATTACAACACTTGTCACCTTTTTACTTGTCTTAGGAATCTATTGAAGTTTTGACTTAATATGCACCATCGATTGGAATGTGTATGCTTAGCCATGTGCCATCAATCTTTAGGATCATGCTTAAGATTCAAGGGCTTGACACCTTTTTATTCTTTGATTTCTCACTAAGTCCTTTGAGTTATCAATGTTGATTTCACATCATCATATCATCATTTCTCAATGAAATGTGCATCATTGATCCTTCGGGAAATACAAATAATCTAAGTCAGGACTGAGAAATATAAAGAACTTAGACTAGAGTTTTGGACTAAGTTTTTATTCATTTTGATAAGAAAGATAAAATATTAGGATAAAATTATAGGCTAAGTTTTAAAGCATGGTAAAGCTACCCCAAAAATAGTAAAGTACATGGCATAAAATTTTAACCTAAGGCTTTTATTCTATTAATAAATGTAATTTAAACTTTAAGATAAGGTTTTAGGCTAAGTTAAAACATAACGAGAGGGACCATATGATTAGCTAACCAAAAATGAACAAATGGGGATCGAGACATAAAAATAACAAGCATAATATTTTTTAAAAAAGGTTTTGTCATGTTGAAAATCATGACTAAGCCTTAGGATAAGCCTTAGGATAAATATTAAACCAAGTCCATGGCACAAATAATTATTCCCACACAAATTGTTCCCGTGCAAATTTGAATTTAATTTGAAAGGGACCTAGGTTGAAACATTAAGGTAGGGATTTTAAACATGATTTAAATGGGCTATTAAAATATTAATTTAACATTAAACCATAAAACCCTAAGTTTGTTCATTCCCAAATGAGATTCCATTGATCTTTTGATACATAAACACAAACAATCATAAACATCATTAAAAAGGGGTAAAACCATGATCACTTGAAAACATGTCAATTAATCCAAATGAGAACCAAGTGTGTATGATATTCAAAAAAATATAATGTGTAATCATGATAATAATATTATGATCAAGTGATTTTTCAACTTTAAGGTACAAATTTACATAATTTAAAATAAGGCTCCCCATTTTTCAAAAATGGGGGTATGTTGAACTCAATAAGGCCCACATTTCCTTTTGACTATTATAATTTTTAGAAAAAAATTACATAATTTCTTAGTTGATTTAGGGTCCTCAACCATTGTGATGCCCATAAAACTATGTAATAAGTGAGGGTCAACACTATATAAAATCCAAAAGAGTGGTATCACAACTAGATAAGATTACAACCATAATTGTTGGGGAGTTATTAAATCTTCACATGTAGATTACCTCTAAAACACATTTTAAGAAATAAATTAAAATATTTGTATTTGACATTCTAGAGGATTATGGTTTACTCCTAAACCATGACTTGTCAAAAATAATGAATGGATACATGGCCACCAAATTTTCACACATATGGTTTCCTTGGAAAGGACTAGCCAATCAGATTAGAGTTGATAGAGAAACAAAAATGAAACACATAATCATATAATACAATTCTAAAAATAAAATAATCAATTTAAATTCATCACGCATATGGATTTGCACCTTCTCAACTAAACTTGAGAATAACTAATGATAATTTGAAGGCCACTCATAACTATGGACCCTTTATTTTGATGGTGCTTGATCCAAAAAAGGTTCAGGTGTACGTATAACTTTTATTGATAATTAATGGAGGTAATACCTTTATATTTTTTAATTATAATTTACATGAACTAAAAATAATATAGAATATGAAGCCTTAATCTTAGAGCTTCAACTTTCACTAAAACATAATGTGAAATAACTTCTAATGCTTAGAGATATAGATTCAGTTGTTAACCATGTCAAGAGCTAGTTCTAGTGTAATTTGTCATATCTAAATAAATACATTTATGGATTTTGGGACTTGATTGAGTCATGTGAATATTTTAATATAAAATCAATCCTTAGGGAGAAAAACTAGATAATTGATTCCTTGGTTGCTTCTATAGTAATTTTAGCCCCACTTCAAGAGTCTAAAATTCATAATTTTTATGTATATTTGGTGTTATGTCCTTCAGTAATTAATAATGTTGACCAATTTAAGGTATTTTATGATGATTAATAGATTATATAGTTCATGGGAAATTGTGGTGCATTTGAGTCAGAAATCATTGATGAAAAAGACTTTGACCCAAGGAACAAAGAATGAAAGGAAAATTATGGCATCATCAAACCAAAAGAAAATAGGATACCCAAAGGGATGGTCTCCTGAGAATAGGTATTTTACATGGATCACCAATAAAAAAACAAAAACAATCCAAGAACAAGGAATATAATTTCATCAAGGTAAATTTAAGAATAGATAAACATATGCAAATAGTTAACATTAGATTGAGATGTATAGAATTAGAAAATTAAATACTAAAGGAATTACTTACTAATTATAAATATGTGATTTCTTAAAACTATAAATACCTAGACATTTTTTATCCCATATTTATCACACATGTCGTACTGCTAAAATAATAAAATAAACATTTCAGGTATAGACAATGACTATTTAATTTCATCTTAGAGCCTCTCTCTTAGAAAGAAGTCCATAAAGTTTTAGATGCAAAAATAATATTTCCCATTATACATTTTAATTATGTATCTAATATATTCTATGAATGAAATAAAAATGGTGAAATTATACTATGTGGATTTTAAGAACCTTAATTGAGCTTTAGAAAGGACAATTATCCTTTGCCCTCTTAGATGAAGTAATTTAGAGAGTTAGTGGATTAGAAATGATGCCATTTTCAAATGGATTCTCAAGATAAAATTAGGTATTACTGGAAAATGATGATTGTATGAAAAATAATTTCACTACTAAATGGGAAACCTTTTCATATAAGATAATGCCTTTCGGACTAATTAATGTAGGTGCTACCTTCTAGTGTGCCAATGATTTTTATTTTTAAGGGATTATCGATATACATCATTATTTACATGTATGGTCTATATATATTTTATAAATATAAATTAGATCACATTAACCACTTTTAAATAGTATTTGATAGATGCAGAAGGTATGGAATCTCATTTAACCTAGAAATAGTATTTTTAGAGTCATAAAAGGTAAGTTACTGGGCCATGTTAGCACTAAGGAAGGTATTTAAATTAACCATGATAGAGTTAAATATATTTTGATAATTTCATATCCTAATATAAAAATGGAACTCAAGTATTTTTTTGAAAGATAAATTTTATTCATACATTCATTTTCATATTTACAAAAATTATGAAACCATTAAATGTTGTGCTAGAATAGGATGCAAAACTAGAATGGATAATATATGAAAATAAATATTTTTAGGATGCCAAAAATGATATTACTCAAGGCCCAATTTTGATCAGTCAAGATTTTAATAAGAATTTATTTTTATATTAATTCACATCATAACACACTATATAAAATGTACTTACATATAAGGTGAAAAATAATGGACATTCTATAGACTTCATGAGCACTAATTTGAAAGAATAAAAATTGAAATATTATAGGATTGACTAACATATTTATGCCATGATCATGATGATGAAAAAATTTATGCACTATATTCTATGCAATAAGATATACACTATTACCTTAGATCGAGTAGTCAAACTTACACTTGATCATAATGAATTAGGGGAATGAAGAGGTAAATGAATGGCCAAGTTATAATATTTTGATATATAAATTAGGCCCACCAAAATGGTATGAGGCCAAGTCATTATTTATCTAATGGTATAAACCAACCCATGCATCTCCATTGAAAAAATTATCAAGCCTAGTTAGTTAGAGGTGACTAGTATTCCCAAACCATTCAATACCTATATATAATCACATATCCTCTTGAATTAAATAGAGACCAAGTATGAAAATTCAATCCCAAATCATTGCATTATATGATAAATAAAGGCATGTTTCATTGAAAAACTAATGAAGGATTTTATTTCAGATGTGTTTCTAAATAATAAGTTTCAGACATCCTTTATAATTTTCACTAGAAGATAGGAATAAAAAACCATTAATGGAATGCTAAAACACACAATATTATGAGTATGGGTTACTATGGGCATACCATATTTAAATATGTACACAATCATATCAAAAATTTTCACTACTGTCAAATATTTGGAAAGAGGGAAATCCATGCTTCCATGTCACTACATCTTATGATTGAAGGACACCCTTTTTCATAATAGGGTTTATAATTTTTAGGAGTTTTAACCTCAATTCATTGATTGGCATAAGTTCATATTGACAAACATAGATTATTGTACAAGATGAACTAAAGTTGTGGAAATAAATAACTCAAGAGAACAATAAATGATTAAATTATTTGAGGAATAATGATTCCTAGGTCTGTAACCCTAGTCTCCTTAGTCTATGATAATGATCCTATGTTTCAATATACATAATTTACCAAATGGGATTATGTTAAACAAATTAATATTAAGTTTTATTCAAATTATTACCCTTAAATAAATGGAGTTGTTCATTATACCAACAAGAATTTGATCGATGTTATATAGAAATTAATAGAAGATAAACCAAAAATATGACACCTATTATTGAAATATTCACCATGGGTAGATAGAAACAAACATAAGTAGGTTATAAAAATATTCATCTTCTATATTAGTATATGGATAACACCATATATTTCCTATTACTCTCAAGTTTATAATGTATTAGTTTATGTAAAAGTATAAGGAATAGGATGAAAATATTTAGGCTAGAATCCTAGACAGTTTAAATGGAATATTCATGAATATAAGATCTACATAATTTTGGAAAGCATTAGGACTTTTTCAAGAGATGGTTTGATAAAATATCAAAGGTCAAAGTTTTCAATAACTTATATTTAATCTTATTATGGAATAAAACACAAAAAAATAAAGGAAAACATGACAAGTTCACTCCATTATGGATTGGATCATGTAGACCAGGAATTTGACTCAAGAGATGTGGTTAGTATCGTGTTAGTTATAAAATAAAAACAAACTGACAAAACACACTAACTAGCATAACATATCTAGGCCTAGTCACTAAGGGGAGCTTAGTTAACAAAAAATATGTAAATCACAACTAAAATGCAAAATAAACCTTCTTACACCTTCCTTGGATGCTCCAAAATGCTTGTTGTCATGGATTGCTTAGTTTTGCGCTCATAAAGACTATATCAATGGAGTGTGGCTACCTCCATCTCTCTTTGGCACCTTATGTGGCTTTTCTTATCTTTGGATTAATATGTTGGAATTATTACACTAATATGTAATGATTTATGAATGCATTTAGACATTATAAGTTTGTCATAAAAGAGCTTAAAATTCAATAGGCAAGGCCTCCTATTTATAGGTTTTTAGAAATGGCTAGAATTAACCCCGTCCATCTCCAAATGAAAATGTGTGGCTAAATATTAATTCAATTATTCAATTAAAATTCATAAATAGGCTCATAAATATATGGGATAGAGGGAAGATGAATATAAATGGAGGGTCTTAATGAGGCATGAGAGGAGTTATCCTTGATATTTTATGCATTTATGACCTACGGATGTCTTCCCAAGAAATGATGTCACTTTGATGATGTAAATATTCAATATTTATTTATAAAAATAAATATTCAATAAGTTCCATGTAAAATTAACTTAATCTATTGATTTGGTTTAATTATACTTAAACATGATTAGTCAACTTTGATGCAAAACCTTGGCAATTTCTACACAAATTAATCAAATTGGTCAAAATATCATATTATTATCTCAAATTTTGATTAGATTGAAATTATAAGTCAGTGTTAGATACATTATAAATTTTATCCCATTTATGATGTTTCCAATGTAAAATATAAAGGCACATGTCTTGTACAAGAAATTTGATAGAAAAGAGTAATCTGGAGCAGCCAGGTGTGAAATTGGCATTTTGACTCAAAATGATCTGATCAAAGTTAGCTAGCCCATAAATTACATTGCCTCATTTAATGATATCCTATAAAAAATCAGCACTTGAATATATCAATTTCAACTCATTTAATGTTTTTTAGTTTTTTTAGGCCAAATTGTGAATTTTAGTGGAAATTGGTCAAAAGTTTGATTGATGGTCATTGGTGGGAAAATTTAGGTGTCTACATTTTGCCCCTATTTAGGAAGGCATTGCAAGTTATAATCATAGTAACATCTTCTCAAATAATTAAAAGGTCATGTATTCTTACAACTACAATGATGATGAACTAACTATATGATTCCCCCTCGAGGGAATAGTTGGTACAAGTAGGTCAACAAACAGTCCCTCAAAAATAAAGAAGTAAAATTAAGGGACCAAAAAAAGGAAAATGATGGGGTGAAAACACAATTATTTTGAGAAAGTAGTCAAAATCATTGAAAATATAAGTTGGATGGTGTATAATGGTTTGCCTAAAGGTAGTTATAAGCATTATACCCCAATAATAACAATGTGGTATGAAAACACAATGATTTTCCTAGAGGTGGTTATAATCATTGGGAAGATGGAGTTGTCCCACTTAAAATAGACAAAAAAGATAACAACATGCTCCTATATGGGAAAAAAAAATAAAGTGGTGACAACATAATGATTTTCCCAAAGATTGTTATAATCATTGAGAAATGCATGTGGGATGGTGTACAATGATTTTCCCATAGGTAGTTATAATAATTATACCGAGATTATGGAAAACATAATTGATTTAGTCAATAATGTTAATCTAATATAGAGGATAAAGGTGAATTGGGACAACCTACTAGTAGGGAGATGCTCGTCTACACTAAACAAAAGTTGAAATTCTTTCATTATTTAATTATATTGTGTAGGATATGATTGGGATTGAATTAGGATGTTGATGTCAAAGAGATGTCGATGCCACTATTTCTGAATAGACTTCCTAAAGATGAGTTTTTTTGTATCACATGTTATTAGGAATCATGGTATAACATCATGAGGACTTGGCTGAAATATGCATAAGGACTAACTCCTGAGATCCACTGCTCAATATAAAATAATGCACCAATGATAGAAACCATGATGCCAATGTAGATGTATGAATATGGATGGATTAAAGTGTAAGTAAAAGAAAGGAATCACCTAATGAATGCACATAGATTAAATCAAGGAAATAGTACTAAAAGCAAATAAATAGGCATACAAACAAAAAAAATAAATAAATAAACAAAGAAAAAAACAATTTAAATTTAAGCCATATGAACCTTGCCTTTAAAAAAATAAGTGATAACTTAACAAACTAAAATAATGGGGGAATAGAAGAAAAGGAAGGAGGTGGATGAGATGTCTCCATATGCATATGTAAGTGGATGCTACTTACATAGTTATATGGATGTAATATCCAACAAAAACTTTAGGCTAAATGTAGTTCTCCTAGGAAATGGGAAGAAAATGATAACTAATGAAAACAAATAGAATGGACATGATAGAATAATGGGAATGGTCTTGAAAAATAGTAAGTGTATGGGAGAAAAGGCCAAAAGGGATGGGGAAACTAAGTGACAAGTGATTTACTTGTAACTTAGTAAGGGTTCTTGGAATCCTTAAGACAAAGAGGTGGTCAATGTTTTTAGTTTTTTCTAATGGTTTTATAGATGTCTTTTGAAAGTTTTAGAGTATCTCAACTTGATCGATAATGACAAGACACTAAATGGTTCAAGTTCAAAAAATGGTGAGAGTGTTACTTAGGCTGCTCACAAGATGAAGAAAGCATGGCTTAGGTTGCTCTCAAAATGGTGAGAGCATTCAAAATTAACAATTACTCACAAAATAATGAGAGTGTGGCTTATGTTTATCATAAAATAATGAGAGCATTCAAAATTAATAATTACTTAAAAAATGGTGAGAACATGGCTTAGGTTGCTCACAAAATGGTGAGAACATTCAAACTTAATAATTACTCATAAAATGGTGAGAGTGTGGTTGGAAAGGGTAACTAAGCTGACCTCAACAAGTATCAAGTGATACCTACATAGTCCCAGAGTAGGACCTCAATTCACTATAGTTCCACCCAATGGTGGAAGAATTTGACTAGTCTAGCAGTCAATTCAATCAAAATAGGCACAATTGGTATAAAGGCATAGTATGACATAGGAAATGGAAAGTTGGTATGTCAAGGCTCTATAACCAAATGTTGCCCATAGTTTTCCCATAGGTGGTTATAAATAGAACATAATAGCCTAGATCAATGGTACTAATATGCCCATACACAATTATAATTAGTAGTAACATTGGTGATAAGAAAATAACAACAAATGAAGGATGCAACTACCAAAAATTCTATCATAATGCTCTAAAATACTATCTTTAAGTAGAATGCTTGAAATAACTACTAAAACTGATCAGACTCATTGGTGCTAAAAAAGGTGCAACTAATGGCAAAACCAAGGTCAAAAAGGCTAGGTAGATAGGATTCAAAATATGGTTGGTTGATAGAATGGAATGGTAAAATGTATAAGTAATAGGATTAAGGGGAATGATAATAATGACATTCTCATAAAGAAGAATAGTAATAAAGTGTCATAATGAAAATGGTCCTTATAGATAATTCACCATAGTGCTCAAGTATAGTACCATTTGAGGTGAATAATATTCATCAACTCAAGAAGTTCATCTCCATCTGGTGTGGTGAGTCTATATGATCCCGATCCATAATCTATAGTGATGATGAAATACCCTATCCAATTTGGTTTGAATTTACCTCTATGCTTCTTCTCGACCATGGTATTTTTTTGGGTTTCTTTAATAATAAGATCACCAAGTTCAAAGGTTTTATGCTTGACACACCAATTATAGTGGCCTTTGAGTTAGTTCTAATATGCTTAAAATATTGTTGAGTGCAACTATGAATTTTTCATCAAGTAGGTCTAACTCTTGTAGGCAAGTTACTCAATAGTCATGATCATCTAGGACATGCTTGAAAGATATGCCTAGTGAATGCAACTCAACCTCAATGGGAAGGATGGATTTTATACCATAAGTACGTGAATATGGAGTGGATCTTATGGGGGTATGGTGATTGGTATGATATGCCCAAAGGGCACATAATATCATAAGGTACCAATCATGACTGGCATCATTGACAATCTTTTTGAGAATATTGACAATGGTTTTATTTGATGATTCAGCCTAGCTATTACCTTGAAGGTAATATGCTATAAAAAAATGTTGTGTGATGTTAATTTTGACCAAATTTGACCCCAAGTCAAATTTGAGTCAACTTCTACTATTTTTGAACATTTGTGAAAGTTTCCATGTGTCTTATAGGGTGTCATGTTGGTGTATTGTCATACTCATCCTCTCCCTAGTCCTTGTTAATGTTGACCCTCTTTGTGATAGACTAGTTAGCTAAAGTCAAAGGTTGGTAAACCTTGGTCAAACATAGTCAAAGGGTAAAATTGTGTTGAAAATATCCTAAGGTGGTCCTTGGCATGTTTTAATATGTTTACAAGTCATAAATGATTATAAGTTATATTTCATGTGGAAAAAGGGGCCTTTTGGTCATATTTAACCCATTTAATGACTTATACATATTTTCATGCAAGAAAATTTGACACCCAGGTGAGTTTCAATATGGATCATGTCAAGAATAGTTATTTACTAGAGAAGAAGTAGTTATGTTTAGTGGATGGTATTTTCCCTTAAAAATAGAAGCTTTTAGGTACTTATACAGACTTATGAAGTCCATCATCAACTAGACACAAGGGAAGAGTAACTCTTCACCTCCCATCATCCATTTCAATGCCTAGTTTTCAAGAAGAATGCAAAAAAATCCATCTGCAACTTGTCTTCCTCCATTTTCACTTGGAAAGGAAAGAAGGAACAACTTCATGCACTTGGCATGGGCCGTATAGGTGGAATTAGGAGGAGTGATTTTTGGGGTGGATATTAAATTTAGTTTAATTAATTTTCATAACAATAACTTGAGATCTGGTGCTTCCTCCTTTATGAATAATTAGTTTTATCCCAAATAGCTTTTTATGAATGTTTAACCATGAGGGGGTCACTATTTTAGCTTGTCTAAGAGTTTCTTGTTTTGGATTGATGGATTTGTGTGCTTTAGGTGTCTCCACACTATTTTAAATATTTTTACATTCTTCTTCTTATTTTGGAGTGTTTAATTTTTTGAGGAAGCCTCTTTTAGGCTTGCAAAATGTCTAGTTTGTATTCACAGTCATCCCAATTACTTTGAAAATGTTACCTTCACATTGGATATGATGTTTTGATGTTGTTTTAGAAATTATCCTAGTGTATTTTGGGCATTAAAGTGTTTAAAATTACTCTTGAAGTTTTTTTCAAGCATTCATGGCATGTTTCTTGCCATTTTATGATTTCCTTGAATGTCACAATAAAAAAACTCCACCTATAGGAGCATTTTGATGTCATAAATGTATGTTTGAAATTTTGACATGGTCCTTAAAATCTTAGAACAATTAATGTGTATTTAAATTTTTTAATGGAGGCATATAGGCACTAAAAACTTGAAAACTTGGAGAATGGTCTCAGTTCTACCTGTATAGAAGAGATGATCATCTATAGTTGATGCCATAGGCATGCCTTCTATAGGTGTTCCAATAGATTGGTTAATCTAATTTTAAATTACTTGCCATGGGAAAGCCTATATAGGCCTAATGATAATCCTAGTTTGATAAGAAAAGTGTCAAAGCATCAAATGTGAAGTTGGACTATGATCAAGGCATATTAGGTTATTTGTCCCTAAAAATGGCAAACAAAGGCCTTAAAGGTTTTTGAGGACCTCACAAAATTCACTTACAAGGTGACACAAGACTTCAATTTAGAAAAATTGGTATCCCTATCCACCTACAATATTTTTCCCAATTTTAAGAATCAAAGGATGAATGGATATTGGATTTAGCAAAGCTTAAAAATGGGTAAAAACCACTAAAGAAAGGTAGTGTTGTCTACAAGATAGTGATCAAAATGTTAACCTTGCCCTTCACTATTTTGTCTAGGATATGTTATTAGGTTGAGTGATGATAATGGTTAAAATAATACCTAAAATATAAAATTCCATGATATAATGTGAATCCAATGACTTAAAACCCTAATGCATACTCTTTTGTCTGTACAAAAGACCGTGATGAATCAGCTACATGCAAAAAGGTCAAAGTTTGTAAAATGGGCCTAGCCATGAATGATATGAGGAAAGTTAATGTTTTAAATACAAAAAAATACATACACGACATTATAGGCACCACTATAAATTCCATCTTGACCTATAAGACACCTACAAGCCTAAAATTAATGAAATATGTCCACTTATAATTAAGCAGACAGTGAAGTGAGATGGTGGACTTTGGAGGAGTATTAAGGCACTCTTAGGGTTGAGAAGGTTAAAATGTCAAAGATAATTACTTTGGTAATATAAATGAGGTTTTAAATTCATAAATAAATACCAAACTAATGCCATTATCACCCTAAATCACCTAAAAAAAGAGACCAAGGACTGTCTCAATCCAAGAGGACAATGAGCAATTGGAAGGCCTAAAAGTGTCAAGATGCTAGATAAGAAGAATGACTCACATTTACATATTAAGGTGAGTCAAAATATGATATATAATTTTTAAAACTTGATTATAATTTCCAAATAAAGGTAACAAATAAATATTACCCATGTTCACTATCACAGTTAGACAGGGTCGTAAGCAAGAGAGGGACATGATGAGAGTTTGGTACCCAAGGAAGGAAAAAAGAGTTTAAAACAATATAATGTGGATTCATAATGATAAAATTAATAAAATATATTATCAAAAACATCCTAAAATCACCCAATTCCCTTTTCTCATATCAAAATGGACTCAATCTATACATGTAGGGTAGGGAAAGGCTTGTTTGAAGAGGTGATTTTGGGATTACACTTAGGATAAAGGTTTTGAGTGGATACCTAGGTTAAAAAATCATTAAATTAGGTTAATTATCATTAATTAAAAACTTGTATTCATAAAATAGGTTTGGAAGGAGCATCGACGAGGAAGTTTTTATATAACATGTAGAAAACAAGGTTTTTCACCACTTTTTTGAGGAAATTGGGATGGTTGGACCCCCTAACAATGGAATGAAACAAAAATATTTATTATATTTTTTAATTAATAAATTTTTAATAGTTTAAGATACTAAATCTTCCCAAAAAAATAGGCCTAATACTCTTTGTTTTGTCTCAGAGTAGGGGTAGTGCCTTCATGCACAAGAATAGCAGTTTTAGGGAAAAGTGAAGAATGGTGAACTAGAGACAAATTGGATTAGTATATAAAATTTTAATATATATTGGAAACATGAAGTAAATTAATAAAATTTTCTATATGGATTGAGAGAAGATAGGGCATCCTACACAATAAGGGTTACAATCAAGTGTGAATGAAAGCCTTAGGGTTAGAAGCCAATTTGGAAGTTGTATGCATTTTCAACATAATCTATGATTTCCAAGTGATAAATTAATGTTTAAATATGTATTTTTTATGTGTTAAATCCATAACATTTTAAATAAACCCATTGGAGGGTCAAGAGGATCTCAAAGATATAGGCATACCTATTGGTAAGGTTTAGGCCTAAAACCAAACAGAGGTCAATTTCCATTTAGAGATTTTTGAAATCCATTATAATGGTTGGAGGAATATTTTAGAGTATATAAAGAGATTTTACAGCCATTTTTTTTCAAATAAAGTCTCCAATAATCCATTTTAGGCTTAGGAAGCATTAAGAGCCCACCATGAAGCAAAAAATGAGCTCGAATATCAACTTCAAGTGCTTAGAACTTTCACCAAGATTTACATGGGACCTTGATCCATTAAAAGAAGTTGAAGGAGGTAATTTAGGAGCCATAAGTTGAATTTAAATATAATTACAACATTCCATGGCTATGAATGAATGCTAAGAATGAAAACCACTTCAAAACCCTTGTAAACCCTCCATAGTGACCTGATTAGGAAGATGAGGTAATTTGAGCATTCCAAACGTATGGAGGTGTCATGAAAACACTTGGATGATGTAGAGAAATATAAATGGTATAATTTTGGTAAAATGTATAATTCCATTGAATTTTACCATCATCAAAATGCCATGATAAATTTGACTCTAAATGGTAGAATTTTGGTCAACTTTATCATTGCATTGAATTTTACCATCATCAAAATGCCATGATAAATTTGACTCTAAATGGTAGAATTTTGGTCAAATTTTATCATTTTTATGATAAAATTCAATGAAATGATAAAGTTAACTCTAAATGGTAGAATTTAGGTCAAATTTATCATGAAAACACTTGATGATGATGATGAAATTTTTATGATGGTAATATTTTGGTCAAATTTATCCAAAAGGTATGGAGGTGCCATGAAAACAATTTGAGCATTCTTGGTCAACATTATTGATTATTCCTAGGGGATGATGGTAGAATTTAATATAGGTCTGTACAAAAAAATCACATTTTGTCTAAGTGTTTGAGTGATGTATAGTGGAGCTAAGTGATTGTATCATCCTTACTCTCTTCACACTTCATGTTTAAGCAAGAGTTCTAATGTTAACAGGTCATGTGAAGTGTGTTGAATGTAATAAGATCTCTTTCAAGTATGTAATTATCTCTATGGTGTGAAATCCTCCCCTAGGTCAAGTATCTTGTTGATTGTCTCAATATTGTTACCTTCACATTGAAACACTATGTTAGGATCCTTCAATGCATGGAATTGGTCTTAGATAGCATTGTTTATTAGTAGAAGTATGATAGTCTATGGAATATATCTTGGTGGATCACCTCTCTAGTATATTTTTAATTTTATGCAAAATCTTAACTCTTTTCAAAAAATAATAATTAGATTAGGTGATAGAAACTTAGAGAAGAATTTAGGGAGCTAACCCTTTCAATCCTAGAGATTCATCTCTCTTTCAAGTTCCCATAAACTTGAGAGATGATTCAATGTTGCATCAAATTGAGGGAGATTTATAGAGTGTCCTAGGGTGCATAATTTGATGACAATAATTTTGGGACACCCAATGGAACATGTGGTCCTAATTTTTTCATGTCAATGTGAATGTTGGTCTTGACAATCCCAAAGTTGAAGAAGTGTTTCTAATATAGCATTTGGTAACTCCAAAAGGTGAGAATATCTATTTATAGATAAATTTTTCCATATTATACTTCATGGTCCTCACTAGATCATCTTCTATTAGAATTTTCAATCAAGTCCCTCTACCTAAAACTCCTCTTGAAGAATAACACCCTAAAACATTCCTAACTTTTAGAGATCTTGAACAAGAAGTTTTTCAAGAGGAAGAAGAGGAGGTTGAAGAAATAGTAGATAAAGATTAAAGAGAAAAAATGGCTAGGAAACATCCTTTCCCCACCTTCAACACCTAAAATCCAATTAACCTTCCTGCATATGACCCTATTCCTCCCAATGCTACCAAAAATGTTCCTAGCTTCAATGCAGAGGGTCTTATTACCCCATCTGATCACATTAGGGACATTTAAAACTTTTTAAACTTCCATAATGTCACTCAAGCCAACATATCCATTAGATTACTTGCCATGTCTCTAAAAGGTAAGGTACTTGATTGGTATAGAACTTTAAAAGGTGGTTGCATCACAAATTGGAATGACTTTGGGGGATTGTTGGTGAGTAGGTTTGAGAGAGTGATCACTCTTCATTAATCCACCATTTTAATGTGATAAGCAAAGGTCCTAATTAACCCATTGGAGCTTTCAATGAAATATTTCAAAAAACATGGCATAGGCTGCCACCTATCATGAGGCCTCTTCCAAGATTTGTATTCCTCAGCTATCTCAAGGCTATTGGCACTGATGTGGTATTAATGTTGCAATAAATGGGAGGTTTTACATTACTCGAGGCATATGAGATAGATATTAAAGATGAGAATAGTTTGATACAAGATGGTAAATTACCTCTAAGAGTCTCCATGCCTTCATTATCCCATAATTAAGTTGAATCCCCAAGTATAGCACAAGTTCCTAATACCAATGTCAATTCTAAAACCACTCCCAAGAAGGTGGACAATGCCATAGATAAGGATTAGATGATTCATTCTTTGCAATCCCATCTCAAATGAGCTCAATTTCATGAAAGTGTTCCACCCAACCCTTAATACTATCGTTAACAAGTATATAGACCTCCACCCCAATATAACTACCAAGGAAGAGGACAAGGTTAACAAGATTTCAATAGGAATCCAAATGCCTATAATCCTAATTCTATTCAATCTACAAGGGTTGTTGTTCCAGTCCATACTAATTTAGTTCAAGGAGAGGAACATATGGATCATTAGGGGAAACATCAAGGTCAGTTTGGGTATGATGGTGGAGAAGGTTGTCATTATTTGGTGGCATAATAAGGAGCCACTCATTTCCTTATATCATAATAAGAACATCTCATGAAATTGAACACTCATGGAGAAGGTAGCAGCTAGGGTACTATTCTCATGAACTTTTAAAAGGAGGATGACTATGTGTTGAATCAAAGTAAATCAGTTGCAGCCAACACAAGAGCTAAAAAGTGAGTTGTAGTAGATATTACCAAAGCACATGTGACTATAATTGATGCATACCAAAGGCCACAAGGTGTGAATCCTAATGCAATACCTCCTACTAATCACATTCCTCATCAAATTCAGAATGCAAGAAAGGTTGTCAAGCCTATAATGCATCAATTTCAAGATTCGTCATTACCTCTAAGGATGTAAGAAAAGGTAGATACTTACCCTATAAACATTACTGACTCTTTGAAGAATACCAAGACTATTATATATTTTTGGGAAGTCTTGCAAATGCCTAGTCAAAAGGAACTATTATAAGAACAACTTGCTAACATCAATGCAACCCTAAATCTCCAAGGTGCCATGGTGTGGCCCTTACTAGAATACCAAGTCATATCCTAGATCCCTCCACTAAATATAAAAATCCTTCACCTTTATACCTCATAATCATTGTTGGAGACAAATTGGCTCACAATTGCATTGTGGATAGTGGGGCTAGTACCACAGTTATGCCTAAGGTGGTTGCAAATAAGTTGGGGTTAAAGTATGAACCACATAACAAGGGTGTGTTGGAACTTGATGGAATTCCAACCAAGATGGTGGGATTAGTTAAATATTTGAAAATTTTTCTACATGATTGTCTAATCTTTCCCATTATGTAAGACATTGTGGTGGTAGACCTCCCAACTCACTTTGTTATTTGCTTGTCAAGGGACTTCACGACTAAAATATGAAGATATATTTTTCTTGATTGGACTTTTATAAAATTTAGAACAAGGTATGGAACCAAGGTGACCATAAGAACACAACCCTTGGAAAGGTTTCATCTTGAACCATATGTGGAGTCAAGTTCAAATCAGAATTATGTAATTAGTGAAGAAGAAGGTGTCATTAATGGTGAAGCATCCTCTCCTCTCAAAGGTATTTTTGACCTTTTACTTGATGAATATGGTACTGAAACATATGAGAATAATCATTATTCATCCATGGAAGATATTGATTTGGGGACTTATTGTGTGCATGAAGAAGATACTCATATACCCCCACTTACAAATGAAGATCATAAAGTAGAAGAGGTATGTCATACTTTAGCTATTCCTCCTCAAAATGAGAAAGTACTTATCCAAGCTTGTAATGAGTCCCATGTGTCAAATAATTAGTCCTCTCCATGTTGTTCTCCACCTAGTCCAATTGGTTCTCCTCCAAGTCATGTCATTGCTAGTTTCATAAAATCTCTTATGGGCTACCAAGAATACATGATAGAGATCGATACTAGGTATAGTGGTGATCAAGTCATTCCTAGTATTTGTGTTAGGAGTGTAAGGAATGGGTTGGAACAAATTAAAAAGGATTGGATACCTATAGAGGAGGATAATTGGTTAGATTATAACTATGAGGTGCTTGAGGTTTGTAGCCTAATTTGAAATATAGAAGAGAAATTGAGATCTCATGAAATCAATCCATCTTATTAATCTCAAGATGCCCCAAACTCTTTGTCCATTTCCTAAAATTTCTCTTCTTGGGATTCTATCCATGAGAAAAACAAAAAGAGGGAAGAAACCATGATGGAACAAGTCAACTTGTGTGGAGAATTTTTTGAAGTAGGAATAGAAGTATCAGATTGGCTGAATGATGAGAAATATCTAACCCCTTGTGAAAGTGATGATCCTTGTGTTGAAAAGGATGCCTTAAAAGGACTCCTTTTAAATATTTAAGAAGAAATGTTTTCTCTCATTGTTCTTTTCCATGATGTATATCAATCAAAATATGATGGCTTATGGTAGATGTTTGAAGACACGTGCAATGTATTTGAAAGCCAAAAGAGGCCTAGAATTCCTATAGAACTGACCACAAGCCATGGAAAGCTAGAAGTTGAAAAGCAGGCATGTGTTGATGAGTATTATCACTAAGAGAGTTTGGATTAGGATGGAATGATATATGAAGATCTTGGGCCTCTTGACTGTGATTTAAATATTGATCCTTTAATCACTCATGAATCTACCTCCACCATCATCAAAGAGGAATTTAAGCAAGATATGCCTCCAAATTTCCATGATACAATACTTCTTGGAGAGTTTGAAGAAGGTGTGACAATTAAGGAAGAAGATGAGGTCTATTAAGGAGATATGAACTTGCAACAAGTTATCCTATATATGGACATGCAAATTTTCTATGAAGAGATATGAGAAAAACAAGGTGAGACATTTTTCCAAAACCAAGAGGACTTTAACTACTTGAGAGATCTATTTGAGATGGCTTCATCAAGGGACATGATAAGTCAAGGAACAAAGAGGAAATATGAGTCATCTAGTATCACACCCAAAAGGAAGCATACATGGAATCCTCAATCATCTAATGAGGAGGGAGATTCAAGATACTCCCATTTTTTTTTAGGAATGGAGTATTAACTAGATGAAGGTACATACTAGTTTGTTTTCAATTGTGCTTTGTGTTCCCTAAGTTCTTAGTAACATAAGTGTGTCTTTGTTTTGTGTTTTGCTTTTGTCTTGTGTGTTTTTATTTCTTCATGTGTCTTGTGGTTAATCCTAAGGTCTATTCATGTCAATATGAGTGCTCATGTGCATGACTCCATGCCCAATGGAAGGATAAGGCAACTGGTTTTAGGCATAACTGGCATGCCACCCCTAAGAATCACCAAGAATGTTGACCAAATTTGACCCCAAGTAAAATTTGGGTCAACCCGTACTATTTTTTAACTTTTGATAAATTTTTCATGTGTCTTATAGGGTGGCATGTTGGTTTATTGTCATACTCATCCTCTCCCTAATCCTTGTTGAAGTCTACCCTCTTTATGCTAGGCTAGTTAACTAAAGTCAAAGGTTAGTCAACCTTGGTAAAAAAAGTCAAAGGGTCAAATTATGTTAAAAATATCCTAAGGTGGTACTTGACATGTTTTAATATGTTTATAAGTCATAAATGGTTGTAGGTTATATCTCATGTGGAAAAATGGGCATTTTGGTCATATTTTAACCCATTTAATAACTTGTATGGATTTTAAAGCAAGAAAATTTGACACCTAGGTGAGTTTCAATGTGGATCATGTCAAGAATAGTTATTTTTTTAGAAAATTAGTAGTTACGTTTAGTGGATGGTAGTTTTCCCTAAAAAATAAGAGTTTTTGGGAGCTTGTAAAGACTTCTCAAGTCTATCATCAACTAAAAATTGGGGAAGAGTAACTCTTAAAATCCCATAATCATTTTAATGCCTGTTTTTCAATAATAATGTAAAAAGTTTCATTTGCAACTTGTCTTCCTCTATTTTCACTTGGCAAGAAAAGAAGTAAAAACTTCATGAACTTGGCATGGGTAGTATAGGTGGAATTGGGAGGAATGATTCTATGTGTGGATACTAATATAATTTAAATTTATTCTAATAAAAATAACTTGATATTTGGTGCATCCTCTTTTATGAACAATTAGTTTGATCATAGGCAACTTTTTATTCATGTTTAACCATAAGGGGGTCATATTTGAGCTTATCTCAGAGTTTCTTGTTTTGGATTGATGGATTTGTGTGTTTAAAGTGTCTCCAAATTATTATAAAGATGTTTCCATGCTTCTTATTGTTTTTGAGGGTTCAATTTTTTGAGGAAGCCTCTTCTAGGATTGTAAAATGTCTAGTTTGCATTCACAGCCATCCCAATTGCTTTGAAAATGTTTCCTTCACATTAGATATGATGTTTTTATGTTTTTTTGGAAATTATCCTAGTGTATGTTGTGAATTAAAGTGTTTAAAATTTCTCTTGAAGTTTTTTGAAATCATTCCTTTCATGTTTCTTGCCATTTTTATGATTTCCTTGTATGTCACAATAAAAAACTCCACCTATAAGAGCATGTTGACATCATAAATTTAAGTTTGAAGGTTTGACATGGAATTTAACCTCTTGGGACTATTAATTATCATTTAAATTTTGGATGGAAGCTTGTAGGCACTACAAATTTGCAAACTTGGAGAATGGTCTCAGTTCTACCTATATAGAAGAGATGATCATCTATAGTTAATGCCATTGACATGCCTTCTGGAGGTGTTCCAATAGATTGGTCAATAAAATTTGAAATTAATTACTATGGGAAGTCATAAATAGACCTATTGATAATATTATTTTGATAATAAAAGTGTCAAAGCATCAAATGGGAAGTTGGACTATGATCAGGCCATATTGGGTTATTTGTCCCTAAAAATGGCAAACAAAGGCCTTGAAGGTTTTTTAGGACCTCAAAAAATTCAATTGAAAGGTTATCCAAGATTTAAATTTGGAAAACTTGGTAGCCCTATCCATCTAAAACTGTGCCAATTTTGATAGTAAAAATATGGTGGAGATTGGATTTAGTAAAGCCTAAAATGGATAAAAACCGCTAAAACAAGGTAGTGTTGTCTATAAGACAGTGATCAAAATGTTAACCTTGCCCTTAATTATTTTGCTATAGGATATGATATAAATTTGAATGATTATAATGGTTTAAAGGATTAATATAAGATAAAATTCCATGAGATAATGTGAATCCAATGTCTTGAACCCCTAATTCATACTCCTTTGTTTATACACATGACTATGAGGAATCACCTATAGACATAAAGGTCAAAGTTTGTGAAATAGTCCTGACCATGAATGAGATGAGGAAATTTTATGTTTTGAATACAAATAAATACATCCATGCCATTATAGGTTCCATGATCAAGTCCATCTTGACCTAAAAGACACCTTGAGGCCTAAAATGAATGAAAGATAGCCACCTATAGCTGAGTAGATAGTGAAGTGAGATGATGGACTTTAGAGGAGTCTGAAGGCACTCTTAGGTTTGAGAAGGTTAAAATGTAAAATATAATGAATTTTTGAATATAAATGATGTTTTAAAATAATAAATAAAATCTAAATTCATGCCATTCTCACCTTAAATCACCTACGGGTAGAGACCAAGGACTATCTTAGTCTAAGAGGATAGTGAGCAATTGGAAGGCCTACAAGTGTCAAGATGATAGATAATAATAATTGATAACATTAGAATATTATGTGATTAAAAATAGGATATATAATTTTTTAAACCTTGATTATAACTTCCAAATAAAGGTATCAAAGAAAGAGTACCCCTATTCACTGTCACAATTAGACAGGATCATAAGCAAGAGAGGGACATGATGAGAGTTTAGTTCTAAAATAAGGAATAAAGAGTTTAAAATATTATAATGTGGATTAATAATGATAAAATTAATAAAATATCATATCAAAAACATCCTCAACTCACCCAAGTCTCTTTTCTCATAGCAAAATGTACTCAGTCCATACATGTAGGGTAGGGAAAGCCTTGTTTCAAGAGGTGATTTTCAGATTCCACTTAGGAGAAAGGTTTTGAGTGGATACATAGGTTAAAAAATAATTAAATAAGGTTAATTAACATGAATGAACAGATTGTATTCATCAAATAGGTTCATAAGGAGCATCCATGAGGAAGTTTGGATAAAACATGCAAAAAAAAGGTTTTTAACCCCCCTTTTGAGGAAATTGGGATGATTATACCCCCTAACCATGGAATAAAACAAAAAAATGGTAAATTTGGTCATTAGTACATTTTTAATATTTTAAAATAATTTATTTTCCCAAATAAATAGGCATAATACTCTTTCTTTTATCTCAGAGCAGGGGGAGTCCCTTCATGCACAAGACTGGTAATTTTGGGGAAACATGAAGAATGGTGAAGTGGAGACAAATTATATTAGTTAATAAGGTTATAATAGATATGGGAAACATTTAATAACCTAATAAATATTTATATAAGTCTTGATATCAAATAAAGCATCCTACACAATAAGGGTTACATTCAAGTGTGAATGTAAGCCTTAGGGCTAGAAGCCAATTTGGAAGTCATATGCATTTTCAACCCAATATATTTTTTATAAGTGATAAATTCATGTTTATAGAGGTAAAAAAAATTTTCCATGTCATAAAATTTCAAATAAAACCATTTTAGGGTCAAGAGGAGCTCAAAGATGTAGGCAGACCTATTGGCAAGGTCTAGGCTTAAAACCAAATAGGGGTCAATTTCCATTTGCATATTTTGGAAATACATTATAATATTTGGAATAATTTTTTATAATATATAAATATATTATAAATCCCTTTTATTAAATAAAGTCTCCGAGAATCCATTTTGGACTTAGTAATTATTCAGACCCCACGAGGAAGCAAAAAATGAGCTCGAATGTCAACTTCAAGTGCTTAGAACATTCACCAATATTTGCATGGGACATTGAGCCATTAAATGAATTTTAAGGAGGTAATTTAGGATCTAAAATTTTAATTTTACTATAATTACAATGTGCCATGGCTATGAATGAATGTTAACAATGAAAACCACTTCAAAACCCTTACAAACCCTCCATAGTGAACTGATTGGGAAGATGAGGCAATTTGAGCATCCAAAATGTATGGAGATGCCATGAAAAAACTTGTATATTTTATATAAATCTATATAGATTCTTCACATGTGATTTTTCTATATGAACATGTACATAATAGGTCAAAACAAGGCTTACTTTGACCATTTTTGGTGATTTTAGGCATGGTGAACTCTCAAAAGGCCAAATCACTTTTGGAGGAAATTTTAATAATTTTTACAAGTAATAATGGTAATTTTATCAATTTTATAAGCTCCTAATCATTCCTAATATTTATTCTATTTCATCTAGTCTAGTGAACCAGCTAGAGAGGACTTGGAGAAAATGGTGAATCTTTATTTTGGGAGCCTTTTAAGGCCAATTTATTGTAAATGATGCTATGATAACTCAAAATTTTTATTACTTTTATTTTATGTATCATATTGTAGGTTTTTATGGATTTAAGGTGAAAAGTGTGAGAGGTGAAGGGAAACGGGCTAGTTTGAGACTTCCAAGTATGATCATGCATGGAAAAAATTATAGGAAGGGTCATGAGCCTCCCCAATGAATTTTAGGGATTATTAGTAGCCCATCCTACTAAAATTAATCATCAAATTTTATCATTTTTATATTTAGGATTGTTTTTTAAGGCCAATCATAAGGGGCAATTTGTTATGTATAGAAAAGGAGTTTCTTGATTATTTATAGGTCTTGGGTGATTGTAAATGACATTTGTAACTCATAAAATGATATGGATCACCCCATACCTCTCTTTCTCATGAATTTTTAATTTATCTTCACATTTTTTACACATGTCCTTATGCCTCTTCAACTTCTCTTCTCTCTTTCTTCCTCAAGGTTCTATAAATTGAGCCATTTTGGCCATTATAAAGGAGACCATAATTTGTATGGTAAAACCCTACTAAAATGACATTATACTTTGATTTTTAACATTTAATACAAGTCTAATTTTGATTTTTTAACATTTTTATTAAATGTGTGAATGATGTATAGTGGAACTAAGTGATAGTATCATCATTACACTCTTTATCCTTCATGTTTAAGCAAGATTTGTAATGTTAACAAGTCATGTGAAGTGTGTTGAATATACTATACTTTCTTTCAAGTATGAAAGTGTCTCTATGGTGTGAAATCTACCCCTAGGTCAAGTATCTTGTTAATTGTCTCAAGTATGCTACCTTCACATTGAAACACTATGTTAAGATCCTTCAATTCATGGAATTGGGCTTGGAAAGCATTATTGCTTAGTAGAAGTATGATAGTATATGAATTATATCTTGGTGGATCACATCTCTAGTATATTTTTTATTTTATGCAAACTCTTAATTATCTTCATGAAATAATCATTAGATTAGGTGATAGGCACTTAGAGAAGAATTCAAGGAGCTAGCCCTTTCAATCCTATAGATTCATCTCTCTTGAAAGTTCCCACAAACTTGAGAGATGATTCAATATTGCATCAAATTGAGGGAGCTTCATAGAGTGTCCTATGGTGCTTAATTTGATTACCATAGTTATATTTGGCACATAGCTTATTGACATCCTTTTTCTTGAATGATCCTCCATTATCAGATATAATGTCAGAGGGGATACCATAGTGGTAAATGAGATGGTTGAGGATGAACTTGGAAATTTTATTTCTAGTCATGTAAGTGAGGGGTATAGCTTCAACCCACTTAGTGAAATATTTAGTGGTGGTAAGGATATGTTTATGGCTATTTGAAGATGTAGGATTTATTTTCCCAATGAGGTTTAGTCCCTATCTAGAAAATTTCCATGGTGTCGACATTGGTATTAGAGTCTTGGTTGACTTATAAATCAGATTGGTATGCCATTGACATTTGTCATACTTATTTACATATGTATTTACATCTGTATCCATTATGGGCTAATAATAGCTAGTATGTAAGAGCTTTTTGGATAAGACAACCCTGTTAGAGTGGGATCTACATACCCATTCAAGAACTTCTTATAATTATAGTGAAGATTTTGCTAAAGTTAAATAATGAAGTAGATTTCCATCAAAACTATGATGGTAAAGGGTTGTTCCAAGTAGATTAAAATGAGTGGAGTTATGGATAAAGGCTTTGGTTTGTTTTTATTATAGGTCAGGTGGTATAACTTGGTCATGAAGATAGTTATAAAGCTCTGAATACTAGATAGAATTAGGACCAACAATATCACAATTCATTGCCATAGTTAAAGGTTCATGAGATGGTGCAACCAAATTCTTGATGAGGAATTGATACTCTCTAACTTTGTCTATTTGTCGAATCATAGATATTATAGTATCCATGGTATTTATAGCTTTATTACTATCCCTTGGTATATGCTCAAATTGGATATTTGTAATTTTTTATTTTAAAGTGTCAACTATAGCTTTATAAAGAACCAGATTGTCATCTTTAGTTTGGAGAAGGTTTTTGACCTGATTGATGATTAAATAAAAATCAACATAAACTTTTAGATGAGATATGTTCCACTATACTACCTATCAAATTCATAAAATAAGTGGTTCATACTCAACCATGTTATTTGTACAAGGAAAACTAATTTTGAAATACTTAGGAATTAGATCCCCATGTGGTGTAATAAATATAAGTCCTGTCCCTAATGCATGTGCAAGAAATGATCCATTAAAATATAGATTCCAATGTTAATCTTCAAGAGGTATGTCAATGATGGTCATTATGGATTCATCCAAAAAATGAAATGTGAGTGGCTCTATGTCTACAAATAGTGCTTTAACAAGCTAATCTGTAAGGACCTATCCCTTGATTGCCTTCTGATTGACATAACTTATGTCAAAATTACTAAGAAGCATGATCCACTTATACATTATACCTTTTAAATCTATTTTAGATAGTAGATACTTGAGCGGATCTACTTTTTAAATTACCATGGTCTTATTATTTAACATGTAGTGTCATAATTTCTGAGCTATAGAGACCATGGCTAGATAGGCTTTTTCAATAGGTGTACATGACCAATGTATGACTTAAGTAGTATAATACATTATCTTTTCCAATGTCATCATGTTGAGATATAAGTGCCCCAAAGGAACTATTTGTAGCTAATAAGTAAGACAAAAATGGTTTTTTTGGCATATGGGGTAACAAAATAGGTGGATTTGCTAATAGATCTTTGACCTACTAAAAATCTATTTGGAAGTGATAATCCTAGTGAAATGCAACTCCCTTATTCAAAATATGTGTAAAATGATGACACTTTTCTACTAATTGAGATATGAAACATCAAATTGACTGGATCTTGCCCTCCAAACTATGGAGCTACTTCAAATTGGTTGGTGGTGACATCTCTGTTACATCTTGGACTTTAGCTAGATCAAAATCAATTCCTATAAAAGACACAATGAATCCAAGTAATTTTTTGGATGTTACTCCAAATACACATTTATTTGGATTTAGTTAGACTTTTTACTCATTCAGTCTTTCAAATATCTTACATAGCACTGCTAGATAGTCGGCCCTAGTTTTTGATTTACCTAGTATATTGTCGATATAGTCTTCAACAATGTCATGCATCATATCATGTAATATGATGGCTATGTAAATTTAATATGTAGATAAAGAATGAATAACAAATAACATTAATATATAATAGAATGTTCCCCATGGAGTGGTGAATGTTGTCTTGTGTTGATCTTCTAGTGTTATTCTGATCTGGTTGTATTCTAAAAAGCTATCCATTAATGAGAGAATTTTATAACTTGATGTAGATTCAATGATCATGTCAATTTTTGGAAATATAAATTCATCCTTAGGGAAATATTTATTTATATCATGAAAATTAGTATAGATTTTGATTCCTTCAATTTTTTTACTAATAGGTATAACATTAGATATCCATTCTACATAGTCAATGGAGAAAATACGTCTTACTTCTATGGTTGTTTCCAACTCTTTCTTTACTAATACAATAATATGAGGATATACCTTTAATAAATTTTTCTTAACTATTTTGGCATTAATATTTGCCATAAGGTGATGTAAAACCAAGGTAGGGTCTAAACCTAGCATGTCAGAATATGCCCATGAAAATATATCTACAAATTCTCTCAATAGAGATATGAAGACTTCACATTCTTCCTCAATGAGGGACATCCCTAATTTTATCCATTTTAGGTATGATGGAGTCTAGATGTTTACATTTTTTTAATCTTTTACTAGAAGGGTTGATCCATCTTCTAGGATAGCAGGCAAAGACTTGAACTATTAGATTATATCAGGGGCCTCTATTAGGACTTGCTCTTTAACTTCTCCTAAGCATGATGTATCTGATTCACCTAATGGAATATTTCATCATGTGATAAAAATAGTCATAAATTATTGAATAATTTTGTCAAACACTTATTTTTACTCAAAACTAAACTTAGAGCCATAGGCAAGTTCATCATTGGTGGTCTCCACTTCTAAATTTGAAGAAGAATGAACACCCCAATCTAATGGTGCCTAAAACAAGTTTTTACCACTAGAATGATATTTATCTTTACTTTTTCCCTAGTTAGAAAGTGCCTCAAAGAGGTTTTCACTTTGGGACCTCAATGTTTTATTTATTTATTTTTAGCTAAGAGTGTTTACCCACTCTCCAAAAAAAGCTTTAGGATCCAATGTGATTGAGAATCTTTATTTATGATCTCCTAATGAAATGTTATCTCTAAGGCCTAGAAAATCACAAAATGCCTCATGATTTTGAAACTCATCAATCGGTAAACTGGATTCTTTTTGGTCCTAATATATCAATTGGGGATAGTATAATGGCAATGGGTTATTACAAATGATTGGGCTAAGAATCATATGGAATTGTTATCAAATAGGTTAGTCTTAGTTAGGTCATCAAAGATAAGGCTATGATCAGACTTTGCTTCACTATCAGCATCATCATCACTAGCCACCACTGATGGAACTCAAATAAGATATGTGGGGTCACCCCAATGTAGTTTAAATCCAAGTATATAAGGTCTTTTATACTTAGTCATGTAAATTAGCTCAATGGTTCCTTATTGATTTAGTTCAAGGCCTCTCCTTCATAATATTAATGTTTCATGATCTTAATGGGAATAATATACTTGGTGCTCTTATAACAATTGACCAATTTTTCATTATATAACCATGATTCATCTCCTTTGAGAGGTTCATATTCCTAGGTAGATACTTATATGAATGTGATTGGTCTTGGATTATGAAGTTTATCTTTACCTTTTCATTGACAATGCATATGTGGGGTGAATTTAGGTCTTCCAAAGGTCTTGAGATCCTAAGGAATATTGGCAATATGAAAGGTATCATGGGTCACATAAGCCCTTAGGACATTATCTAAAAAGGTGAAATTATTGGAAGCTTTAGGTGGTGTCATGTGGGAAAGGGAATCTAGGGTACTAGGATCTATGCAATTGTCCTCTAGAGGATCAATAAGTATGTCCTTCTTTTATCCTAATTGAAACTTGGATTCATGCCATATTGATAATTATATCCTTGAAACTCAGCTTTGATATGTTTGTAGTTTTCATATGGGCACAAATCTCTTAGAATATTCACCTCCATCCCTAAGTGGGAAAACTTGATACATTGGTGCAACATTGACAAGACTGCATGAATCTCATGTAACCAAGGCCTACCTAAAATTATATTATATGACAACTCAAGATCAAACACATGGTAAAGTGTATCATGGGTTAAAGGCCCAATGATAACTAGTAGGCTAATGTGCCTTATGATTGTTTATCCTGATTATCATAGGCTTTGATAGTTATCATTTTTGGTTGGAGATCTGCCATTACATACCCAAGAATCTTGATGAAATTTAGAGACACTATGTTGAGGCCTGATCCATTATCTATAATGGCATGGTTCACTTTGTGCCCTTTTATATAAAATTCTATATATAATGGATTATTATGGAGTGGGCCAAGGGAAGACATATCACTTTGGTTGAATGTGGTTTGTTGGGATAGAGCTAGGTGTCCAACTAAACCTTGAAATTTATCAAAGGATATGTCACTGGCAACAATGGATTGGGTCAAAAACTCATTCAAAATATTCTTATGGATTGTTGACATTCATAACAAATCTAAAATAGAGATCTGGTCTAGTGTCTTCTATAGTTGTTCCATAATATCAAAATTCTTTTATGGGTCAGTGGTAAATGGCTTATTCTAAGGTTGAATGGTTGGTTGGATAATGGGAAAAGTGAAATATGGTTATGGGCCTAGGATGGTAATACTTGACCTCTGAGTTGTGATTTCACAATTAGGTTTAAATACAAACCATGATTGCTAAAAAATAGTGGTAATGGTGTGAGATCAGATAGGAAAAGTCTTGGTTACTAGTGCACTTGTATGTGGTCATGAGGCAAGGATGTGTTATTCCTAAAAGGTTCAAAAGTGGAAATCCTAGTTTTTTTGTTAACTTGGGTGTGGTCCTAATTCAAAGAAGGATTATCCATGTAATTTGGCTAAGTGGAATGGTTTAGCAATGGTCTAGATTGATTGGTTCTTGGTCTCAGATTAATGGAGATTGTGTTAATGCTACCCCCTATAATATGACATAAAACCCTATTATGGTCATGTGCAATTACATGGTAGGTTTTTTGGTTGTTACCATTTTGACTTTAGTTTTGTCTATTATTTTTATGTTACTAGTTTTGCTATTGATTCTACTAGTTCTATTGGTTCAACCTTTGATTTTGATACTATTGATTTTGTTGTTACACTAGGCATGGTTGTTATTATTATCATTGTTGTTAATTATGATATGGAATAATGTTTTTATATATGCCAAGATTTTGATTATAGGTGGAAGCACAACTATCCAATGTGATCTCCCCATTCTCTAACATATTTTCAATTAAATGCTTGATTTACACACATATTCATAAATTACGCCCATTGACCTAATGATACTCACAGAATTCATTTTCATGGTACCAATTAGGATAAGGGATGTCTTATAGATAATGGTTTGGTATAGGCCAAATAATCAAATTAGTGGTGAAAAATTTGCAAAATACATACTCAACAGGCTCTCTAAGGTCACTAAAAACATGATGCATAGGAACAATTCTTTTTGAAGGAGGGTTTTGTAATGGTAAAGGTTGTGTTATTTATTATATAGGTCTTGGTTGTTGTGATTTAAATATTGCTTAAAGAGGTTTTTGAGTAAGAGTGAGCTAAAAAGGTGGTGTAGATAATGTTTTTAGCATTTGGAAATGATGTGACTCAGTTACTCCATTTTTCACAACATTCTTATTATAGTTGAATTAATTTGGTCTATCTTGGTTATTGGCATGTGCTAGTTTTAATACTTACATTTGGATTTGATGTTGGTTTTGGAAAATTTCTTGATTAGTACCTTGTTTTTAATTAGTTTAATTAAGATTTATGACTCTTTTATTGATGAGCACTCACTCAGTCAACAAACCTTTGTCAATGATTTATTTAAAGGTATGTGCACATTGTAGTTCTAGATGATAGGCTATCTCACTATGTAAGTTTTTAGTGAATACAATGGCTAATTCTTTATTTGGTAAAATATGAGTGAATAATTTTTCAAGTGCTCTCCATAATTGTAGATAGCTTACAAGACTCTCACTAGCTTTTTGTTTAGCTTGCATCAAATCAACCAATGAAATCTCATGCTCAAGATTATAGGAAAAGTGTTGCATAAACTTGTCTAAAAGATCATCAAAATTAGTTACCAAATTATTAGGAAACATTAAGAACCACTTCAAGGCTTATCTAGCTAATCTCCTTGGAAACAACAACAAAAGGGTATATATATCTATATGCCATTGGTTGGCATGTGATAACGAACTTGGTTAAATAGGAATTGGGGTCACCTTTCTCTTGTATTTATAAAACTTTGGTGGCTCATATCCTAGAGGGAATGTAATATATAAGTACTCCATATTCAAAGGATAGGAACACACATCATCTAACTTAAACTTTTTAACCTATTTCCTTGTTTGGATGGTTGCAATTGCATCCTTCATTTGTTATAGTTATTGGGATAAGAAACTACAAGGAATAATGGTTTGAGGGGGAACATTAGCTTGGGTAGATGGTTGAGTGGTCAAAAGTGAAGTATTTTGACCAAGGTATAATTGGGGTATTTATTATACATTGGATTGGTTAGGAAATGAACTAGGAATATGGACATGTAAATTAGGATGTACTTACATTTGGTTATGCAATATTCTAGTTTGGGTTGGTGATAAAGGTTTGAATTAGAGGATTATAAGGTTGGCTCCGAGGGATATAATGTTATGGTGCCTATTATGGTTGAATAGGGACCTGTTATGACTAATTTAACCTTTTTTTTGGGTGGGAACTTGTGAGCCAAGACCCTATCTCTGAAATTGTAGTATGCCCTGCACAAAAGGTAATTATTGCCTAACATGTATTTGAGAGAGATTGGAACCCCCTTATTGTATAAATCTTGGTTGGGAAGTGGATTAATGTTGGATATTTAACACCTTTCATTGACCAACATGAATACACTATTGATTAAACATCATTTGGTTTTGAATTGGCATGTTGGTATGCGAAGAAGAAGGTACATTTGCTACTACCTGATGAGGTAAAACATTAGTTGCCCCTTGTTGAGGTGGTAATATGTTTGGTTTTTACTGCATTGGTATTTTCATTTGTGCCTATTTTTGTGGAATAATACTCATCACCTATTGAGGAGGAATATAATTCATCACATTCTATTGTTCATGGTATTAGTTGCTAGTTGACTACTTGATCCTATTGGTTGTTCACTTGACAAAGTAGGTGGTTGAGGTTGGGGTACAGAAGCTCCCATTCTTAGGTTTATCAATCCACTCATGGTATTAAATAAAGGTACATGTTGTTTAATATTTTTTTATGCATTAATACCACTTTTATTTATATTGGATGTTGTTTGTGCATTGTCCACTATGTTTAGCTCATTATTCTATGTAGAAACAGAAGACACTTCTTCAATAATTGGTGTATGTAACAAGTTGTCTATAAAAGTTTTTTGTGTTAATGGGTTTAAACTTTGATTATGTTTACCAATTAACTCTATCAAAACTCTTGTTAAAGGAACTAAGTCAATAAGAGGTTTACTCACCATGGTCATCTAATTGAAATTATGTGCTAGATTTAGGTAGGTTTGATATGTTGCCTATATTTAGTTAAAGTGGTATTCCATGAGGTTATTTACTTTTTTAGGCATATTAGGATCTTGATATATCATTTGGACTAGATTAAAATGATTTATATAAGAATCCTATTGACTATATAATATGTTGTGAGGCATTTTTACTAAGCTTTGTAAACTTTTATGAAGGAAGTTTGTTAGAAAATTATCCCCTACTTCTATGGCTCTAACTATAATATCATATTTTTTATCTAAAAAATGATGCTTAAAAAAATGGATCATATATGGAAGGTGTATTTTTATAATAAGATTGTTGAGGAACTAGTTCTTTAGCTATGGGCATCATAGCTAGGTATTGTGCGGTTTGCTTTTGGTCTTGTTCTAAATATGGTGGCATATTAACCAAATAGTTATCCAATGGATCTTGGTTTTCTTCCCCTATTTCAGTATTATAAGAGGAATAAGGATCCATATTATAATAAATATTATCTACGTAGGGGTCTTACACCATTTGTTCTTACATTACTACATTACTAATCCCTAGATTGTACATGAGTCCACTACAAGTGTAGGAATAAATGTTGGTATCCATAGTGAATGTTTCACAATAAAAAGGGAAAAGAGTTCTACAAACTCTAAAAAGATAGTATCTAAAAGATAATGCTTAAACTTGGTCTAGAATTGTTAAAAGGATGGAGATTTTTATGCAATGATTTGTGATAAAATAAGATAACATTAAGTATTGAACATTACACATCTTATACAAAAATATTAAGTAAATGGATAAATAATCAAAATGTCAAAATCTAATGTTGAAGTTTTTCAAATCAATCTAATCTAGGAAATAAATAATTTCTAGGTCTTTTGGAAAAATGCAATGTCAAAATATAATCTCAAATAAGGCATGTGCTAGGACTCTTAGTTGAAGGATGTTAAAAGCTAGACTTTGAAATAGATGAGATTTTAACACTTTTAGAAAAAACTAGGAATTTGATTCTTGGTCATGATCTCAATCAAATATGTATAAGGTATGAAATAAAAGGGACTTTAGACATAATTTTTTTTCTCACAAATAATGGTATAAAACTTGGTTCTTTTGATAAATAGGCTAGACAAATATGAATGGTGTAACTATGCTAGACAAAGATTCATAAAGGTATACCTAGATTGTCTTGAAAATGTTCATAAATTTGAACTTTATGAAACAATGTTTGAAATGCTTTGGGTAGCATAACAATGCTAGACTACTCAAAAGACATGACAAAATATTTAAAAAAAAAACTCCCTAAGGTAAAGATGGTTTCTCACAAATTTGGTAACATAGCACTACCTTTCTTAACTCAAATGACATACATATCTCCAAAGTTTTGAAAATATCTCTAAGGTAAAAAAGTACATATTCAAATGATCTAAGGCAAAATGGGATGGTAACACAAAAAATTTTGATGCATAAACTCAAAGTACAAGTGTTTAGCATAAAATTCCTTAAGCCTATCAAGTGGTGACAATGATTATGAGTCCTAAATGGCCTTTAATTCAAGTAAAAATTTGAACCTAAGTTAAGACAATTCTAGTGTGCAAATAGAAAACCCACTTAACACATAAACCCTTAGAACTTAGAAAGTTTCAAATTCTAATGTCAATTATAAATGAAGGTATGTAAACAGACTTTGGTAAAGGTCTAGACTCAATTAGGTAACATAACTGCACCAAAGTGGATGATATGACTTGAAGTTTTGATGAAAATTGAATAAGGAAAATTGATTATTTACATGGGTAGCATAATAACTCTTTTTTCAAAGGAAAATGAGGAATATTGTTTTTAGTTTGTATCATTTGTTCACACTAAGTTTTGAATCCAAACAAGACTTTAATCTATGACATAACCAACTAATTAATCATTATTTAGATCCTAAACAGACAAGGTTGCATGGTATTATTGGAATCCTTAAATATACATCATTTGAGAGGATTTTAAGTGTTAATCCAAAATTATATGTGAATTATATAGTAGGGTTTTTACAACCCTTCTCTCAAATGATAGTACTATGACATATACCTTGAGGCACACCTTGCACCAACAAAACTTGAACAACAAATGGTGATTATTATAAAAACTAAAAGTTTTCAAATGTTTCTAAGGGAATCAATTACACAATGAATTTCATGCCATGATGCTAAATAAAAGTACATAATTGGGTGTCTATGACACTTAACTTGTTGTAAAAAGGTCTTATCCTTTTTTTAACCACTACATCCATCACTTACTCAATGTAGTGTGATGTCCAAAGTACAGATACAAACTATGTGCAACTCCAATACTAGAAGGTAGTTTAACCACTAAAACCTTTGATCCTAGTGTGAGTGTGTGAAGTCAATGCTGAAAGATGAAACCCTAGATCAAATCTTCCCTAAAGAACTTGTGGGAGGTAATGAAGTTCCCCTGACAAGCTAAGATGCAATGAAATAAATGACTAAGTGAAAGAGATTTAGAGGTTGTGTCTAGGTCACTTAATCCATGTGGGTCTTTTAGGAGATCCTTAACAACATATTTTCACACCTTTGACTAAGGCACTTTGCAATAAAGATGGTGCTTTTGATTCCAAAAGTTCCCTAAAGGGTATAGATGGGAGACATACATGCAACATCTTTCTTTTTACCAATAAAATTATATTTAAATAACTATTAAATACAAAAATTGGATAAATGAGTTAAATTTTAAGCACTAAAACCAAATTTTGGTGATGTTCTTTTTGGCCCTTTGGCCTTAATTTGTGAACTTTGAAAGGCAATCATGAAACTTAACCAATAAAGCACCCTAAATATTTTATTTAAACAACAGAATGAAGGATTATAATTCATTTTAGACATCTAAATTAAGTGTGAAAGTACTAATTTAAGTTTTTTTGGCACTTTTTTAGGTAGATTCTGTAATAAAAAGGTTAGCACATTTATCAAATGAGGTAAGTAACCTTGAAGAGCAAAATCTCTCAACTCGAAGGAAAAATATAAAGAAATCAAATGTGTTAGATTAGACTTGGTCATAAAAAATCTCAATAAAATATCTAAAAAAATAATATTAAACATATGAACACCTGAAAATAACAAATTAGAAGGCTATACATAACACAACACATAAAAGCCTGAACATAAAACATAAAAACTTGCATTTAGTATTTTCAACATAAATTTTAAAATATAGATTAGTTTTACAAAAAATTTTGAGAGGTTTTAAATAACTATAGGGAGAACTTATATGAAAAAATTTAGGTCCAAAATTTTAGTAAAAGTTTTTATTAACTCTGTTCTATCCATTTTTACTAGAAAAATAAAAAATAAAAAGCGAGTCACTAAAATAGTCATAACTTATGAAATATAAAGATATTTTATTTGAAAATTTCAGATAATATCAATAATATATTTATATATAAAAATAAAAAATTGTATAAAAAATATTAATTAAATAAAAAGTTATTAATTTTTTATGGGCCATTTTTACTATAGCAAAGTAAAAACAACCAAAAAAGAATTAAAACTATAAATACAAAGAAATTCGTCAGTTGTGCACTCATGAAGATAGTACCACCAAGAGTGAAATTATGTATAATAGTAATTTTAATCAATATAGGTTGTTATTATTGTGTTAGTTTCAAAATGAAAACAAATTGATAAAAAAACACACTAACTAGCACAACATAGGCCTAGTCACTAAGGGGAGCTTAGTTAACAAAACAAAATAGAAAGCACAACTAAAATGAAAAATAAACCTTATTTAAACTTCATTGGATGCTCAAAAATTATTTTTTAGTGGTTTTATTAGTTTTGTGCTCATGAAGTTTGCATCAATTGAGTGTGGCTACTTCCATGTCTCCTTGGCACCTTGTGTGGCTTTGGCTTAGCTTATCCTGGCTTTGGCTCTGCTTATCCTAGCTTTGGCTCTATATTTTGGAATCATATAACTAATATTAAATGATTTTTTAATGGATTTGGGAATTAAAATTTTTTAATAGAAGAGCTTAAAATTCAATAGGCAAGACCTCTTATTTATATATTTTTGGAAATAGCTAGAATCAACTTGAACCATCCATCTCCAAAAAAAAATGTGTGGCTAAAGATTAATTCAATTATGAAATTAAAATTCATAAATAGGCTCATAAATATTTGTGATATAAGGACAATTAATAGGCCTGTAGGGTCTTAATGAGGCATGAGAGGGGTTAACCTTGATATTTTATGCATTTATGGCCTAAGGATGGCTTCCCAAGAAATGATGTCACTTTGATGATGTAAATATTCAATATTCATTTCTAATAATAAATATTCAAAAATTTCAATGTAAAATTAACTTAATATCTTTATTTTTTTTAATTATCCTTAAATATGATTAGTCAACTTTGATGTAAAACCTTGGAAATTTGTGCACAAATTAATTGAGTTGGTCAAAATGTCATATTATTGGCTCAAAATTTGATTAGATTGGAATTGGAAGTTAATTTTAGATGTATTGGAACCATTAACCCATTTAGGATGTTTAAAATGTAAAATAACAAAGGTACATGTCTTGTACAATAAATTTAATAGAAAAGAGTAATCCAAAGCACTCAGGTTCAAAATTGGCATTTTGACTCAAAATGATCTAATCAAAGTTAGTTGGCCCATTAATTGCATTTCCCCATTTAATGATATATTATAAAAAATTGGAACTTTAATATATCAATTTCAACTCATTTAATGATTTTTAGTGATTTTAGGTCAAATTGTGCATTTTGGTGGAAATAGGTCAAAAACCTGATTGATGGTCATGGTGCCCAGATTTAAGTGTCTACAGATCATGTCATATCTCTAAATTTTTGGGTGATAATAATTTTAATTTGAAATAACTCCAATTTCATCATATGAATTTTTCATTTAATGGACAATCCTTGAAACACTTTCATGGTTGTTCCAACTAGGAACACCTCAAAATGATTGTGAATTTTGATTTAGTAGTAGGACTATTTAGATTTCCTACTTTCCTATATTACATTCCTTATTTTTCAAGATTATATTTATTTCTTTCCTAAATTAAATTTATCACTTCATTAGATTAGTAAATAAGGTTATCCAAGCCACTTTCAAACATATTTCTATGATTCTTGTAGAAGGTTGTTAGTCACACTTAGAGGTATTCATGGGCTTATTAAGGTTATATTTAAACCTAAAAATTAAGATATGTATCATGTGTAAATGAAAAAAATTACCAAGTTTGAATAAATTTGTCAGATTGTTGGAATTTGTTTTAGTATTTTCATGAAAGTTTTAGGAATACTTCCCATTTTAAAATATCAATTACACATCTACATGTTTAATTTTATATTGTGAGATAATAAACATTGAGAAACATAAAATATGAGTGAAATATCTTATTTACAATGAAATTTATTCCTGTACATGTAGATAATGATTTTTCCCAACCCCACTTATAGGAAAGATAAAAAGATATTAAAAAACACAAAAGAGGGGTGATTCAATTAATCTCCATTGGGGATATGGACACCTAGCTAACATTAGAGAAATATTTAGAGTGGAATGAATTTTATCTCTATATGGGTATGGATGTCTATATGGTAGTACATAAATGCTTGAATTACCACACACATACTTAAAAATTAAAATAATATAAAAGAAGTGAATGTAAAAATACTACAAATTTTATTTAATCTTTTTTAAAACTCTCATAAAAAAGGGAAATAATCTTGAAAGAAACACAAAAGATATGAAATTTGAGAAAGGTTAGTATGTTTCATGATTATGTTGAAGTCCTTTTTAGTTATCTAGTTTATTTATTTTATGTTAATAAAAGTTAAATTTATACATGATGGTCAAACTCTAAAATTATAGGTTTTCAAATACTCAAGAGTATTTTCCCATTGAGTCACAAACACACCCCATTTAAAAAATAATAAATATGGACCTATTTTCCCTAATTATCCTATGTTTGGTCCTTATAAATACATAAATATACCTTAAATGGTTCCATAATTAAGCCTAAAATAATTTTATTCACTTTTTACTCCACTAATTTTATCTTGAGATTGAGATATTAATTTTTTGTTGGTTTTTATTGTTAATTTATTAGACTAGCCAAACTAATCATGATTGGTCAAGGAATTTTAGTCTTGTAGCTTGAAAGATTACCTATAATAGATAATAGTCATTTATTGAACCAATTTTTAGGTAATTTTTATCCAAAATTACCCTACATATGAAATTTTTTTCTAGATGGATCAGGCTACTCTCTTGGACACTTTCAATAGCCTTCTATCCTGATGACTAGTCCCTTTGAGATATTGATTTGATGATGTAGTGCAATATTATGGGAGGTCTTGGTGTGGTGTGAGAAGCTAAGTAGAGTTTTGGTTGAGTGATTTATCCAATGGTTGAAGGAGATCACATGTCATTTGCAAGCTTTAAGGTAAATTTGGTGATTTTGACAAGCAAGCCTAGAAATAGGTATAAAAAACTACAAGTAAAGTCATCCCCTACATGTTATTAAGGTAATAGAGATGGTTTTGGAACTTATAGGTGTCTTAATAAATATATAATTCATCATAGTTTCCTTTTTAAGAGATAAATATGACTATCACAAGCCTAGAGGAACCAGACTATCTTAGCACGTCATGCAAGAATGAACATGTTAGTTTACTTGTGCATTTGATAAGTGTACTTGGGAAGTAAATCAAAATTTAGGGATTACATGAAAATTATATGTTTTATGCCATGAATATCAACTAAAATTTTGGTGTCTTGGTGTGTTTCCTATCTCAATATATAAGCCTTTAAATATGATCTAGCAGGGTGAGATGTGCGAGTGGATGTCAAATTGAAGCTACAAAAAATAGCCATTTGGATTCAAAAAATCTTCAACAAGGTACAAATTTATCATAGGAATACCAAGTGTTGAAACCTTTCTTGATTAGATCAAGGATCAATTACATTTAGGTGATCAATCAAGTCAATAAGTCAAATTTATTGGGATCAAGACTGATGGTATGTATTTGTATGTACAAATTTTGATCAATGATCTGCATTGAAGATTATGGTCAAAAAGTCAAGATGGATAAATGATGCACTTTAAATCATGTAAATGGAAATATAATGATGAGAAAAATTTCAATAGGTCAGAGGATAATGAGGATGAAAGTGATGGTGTCATGCATCACAATTAGAGTGAATTGGTAGTAGATCAAAGATCAACGACATGTATTTGATCATGAAGATCAAAGATTGATGATGCATGTTCAATCATGTAGATAGAGATTGATAGTAAAAATAAATTCAATAAGTCAATGAACCTAGGTTACATGTAAGGTCACCATGTGGCATATGCACTATATGGAGACTGATAATAGAGTCTATATAAGGCATGCAGGGCTATTACGTGTCACAGTCTCAAAATTTAGGATCAACCAACATTAAAAGTAAAAGCCAAGAGAATCTTGAGGAGATTGATAGAGTAAGTTTGAGAAAGGATAATGGCTTAATGAAGATTTGTATAAAGTGAAAATGTTCATATTTTAAATTTAAATAAATAGCATGGCAAAGAGATGCCATATAGATTTACATGTCGAGGTTAAAATATTATCTAGGTTTCCAAAGCAAACACTCCAAATTCATATACCGCCATTAAAGCTCAGTTCTATGAAAATGTCTACTCAATCAGGTTATGAATTTTTTCTTAGTTTTTGACTATAGATATTTATTTAAATTATGACTATATGATAACCAATAAGGGGATTGGTTTATAGTAGACCTATGTTCAAGGTTTGGAGTAACGATAGAGTTATGATTATGAAAGGATTGTCAAAAGGGACAAAAGGGACACCAAATGAATGATTTCAAGTGATTATCTAATAACATAAAGAAAATATAAATTTAAGGTATGGAGGTATTGAAATTTTTCTAAACCTTCATTTTCTTCATTGTATTCATTCAAAAAAAGTCTAGAAGTCTTTTAGAAGTCCAGAAGTGGTCTTTAGGGTACCAAATAGCCTTGTGAGCAAGTTTTACAGTAGCTAGTTCAAGATGGCTCAATATTATGACCTCCATCAATGGGGTTTATGAAATTTATAGGTTTCATGGGGTTTATTTTAGGTTGGAGGAGTAAATTAAAGTTGAAAATAGAAGAACACCACAAAAGGCAAACATAAAATATGATCTCCATGGTCAGTTAAGCACTTTATGCTAAGTCAACTAACTTCTACCAAACATATTCTAGAAGATAGGTGGAGGGTGGTGTATAATTACAAGGGAGAGTGCCTTGGTGTTTGGAGAGTGTAAGTGGATCATTAAATACATTTTAAAAGTCTTTATAGACTTTTCCTCTTAGAGAATCATGACATCATCATCCTCAACAATTTCTATCTGCTAGTGTGTTTCTAAGACAATGAGAGGTATTGAAGGATATTAAATCTATTAAATTTTAATATGTTGAATAAGGATTAGTTTTAATTAACATAAATGTGGGTGAGAATTCATGGAGGGTGGTTACAACACATTTATTAAATTTTGATTACATGCTTCTCCTCTCTCTCTTCTCCTTTTCTCCCATATCTCACATTTCTCCCAAATTTTAAGATGAGACTCTCATTTGACAATGGAAAACCCTATAAATTTTTATAAGAAATACCTTTTGAAACAAATAATATTATTTTTCACCTATCTCTCACCTTTAACTTGTGTTTAGTAAGATTGTACGTGATGGCTTTGTGAAGAAGTGTTCTTTCATGTCCATTATCCTACTTTATTACCTCTTTTTAGGTGTTCTAAATTTACTTGTAGGCCTGAAATTGAGCTCTTTCCACCATTAATGAAATCTTGGTATGAGTTTTAGAACTCCTCTTTACTTCATGTATTGCTTAGTGAGACTAGTTTATGAAATACTTATGCAAATTAGCTAGTTCATGAGATTGTGTGAGCAAGGATTATCTTATTTTGAATTAGTGTTTGTTTAAATATTATTTGAGTGTCATTTAATTTTTTTTCATAACCATTTAAATCTCTTAGTTACCCTATACCCCCTTTTTATATTTTTTCCAAGCAAAAGCATCAGTTTAGGTGATCTACCAAGAGAAAATTGGCCTTATCTAGAGGTTCAACCTCACTACAGGATACCCATAGCCTAAAGTTGCTCCAATATTGTGGCTAGAAGTGAGAGAGCCTAAAAAAAATCCCATAAGGGTGTAATTTCATGCCATAATAATTTATAGCATGCCAAATGGGATAAATTTTGAAGAAGATTGGTCAATTTTGATGTTGGTTTGATCAATTTACAATGGTTATAGCTTTCATCTTTTAGTATATGGTGACTTCAAAAAAAACTCAACATTATGGTGGTAGAGTAATAGATATCTTTCATACCAAAGGTGACTACAAGATTAGATTCTATAGGTATTCCTTTTGAATTTTTTGAATTACCTTTAAACTCATTAAGTAGGTTAAGATTTGATAACACTCATCCATAAAAAGGAAAATTTCCTCCTAAACCAATTTATAAATCTACCTGTACAAGAAGATCTTTATTGGTTTCTTTCACTACCATGGTAGCCCCTAGAGTTTTTCTTTTTTGGGATTTCAATGGTCAAAGTCTTTTATACTTTTAGTAGTATGATCCTATTCTAGTGGTATCTCTTAGAAGTGTTATTTACTTCATGGGAGACCAATATATAACCCCTTAAGAGCACTTCAAGATATAGCCAACTTTTTCAATATTCATGATATCAATGAGGAAAATGTGGTCATAAAGTTATTGGCCATCTCTTTCAAAGGTAAAGCCTTAGACTAATATAGAAACATTATTGATAACTCCATCACATTATGGGATTAGTAAGTTGATGCATTGTGTAAGATATTTTAAGATAAGCATGACCACTTATCACTTGCTAAATAATTGACTACAATCTAGAGGGCTCCTCATGAGGTTATGCAAGATTTCAATACTAGGTTTCAAAAGACATGGGACAAGATTCTAATATTTGTCATAAATAGTCATAATTATGATATCCTTTATTATCTTAAAGATTTAAATAATAATATTGTTGGTTGAATATTTTGTCGATTAGTGTACTAATAAATAAAATAGGTCTGATCAGCCAAAGTAGGAAGATTAGTCATCCAAATGTGTAGGTTTAGCACATCAGAAGGGGACTAATCTCTCCTCTCATCAAGGGGAGGTTCCCTATATATATATATATATATATATATATATATATATATATATATATATATATATATATATATATATATATAAATATATATAAAATAATACTCATGGGTAGGACAAACCATCCATATCTCTTTTTTCAGAGACGATGCATGTGGATCAAAGGAAAAAATCAAGGGAAATGATAGATAGTACTCCTCTTCTTTTAGAAGTACTATTCAAAAAACCACAAGAATACTCTTGGTAGTAACAACAAAATGTAGCAAAGGATGTAATAACCAACAAATCAAGATGCAACACAAAGTCTCCACCTAAATTACTAAAGAGTAAGATACGAAGGATAATGAGGGCACAAAGTCATCGCAAAGTCCTTTACACATAAATGAAAAGAAAACACACTAAAGGAAATTATGGGGGCACAAAGTCTCTCCACACTTGACTCTTCAGGACACCTTCCTGACTGATGTCACTAATTCTACTTGTTGAATTAAAGGAATAGAAGATATATTAAGGAAAAAGACATAAGAATAGTTTCCCCAAAAACAAAGATATCATAGCACAAAGTCTGAAAAATCACTTGCTTTCTTATTCCACTAACAAAATATGATCAACAAACTGAGCTCAAAGTCTCAGAAAATGCCTTTCAATTTGGGCAGAGTTTCATTCTGATTGTCAAAAAGAGATCCTTTTCAATAACAAGAGAGTCCCTTATATAGCTTCTTCAATGAAGGATTCAATAAAAATAATACATCAAGTTGCATTGGAATCTATTAAAAAGATAGGCTAGAACTTAGGGGCATTTTACCCATTTAATTTTATCAATGCAGGGAAACAAGTCACGCTTATTGAAAGTTTACAACTTTCAATGTCCACTTGGCAATTTGATCTTACCTTCATCATTCCTCTTTTTTTGGTTAATTGAATCGGGTCTTGGATTTAGTTTATTATTCTATTCTTTCCTCACTTTCTACTAGTCTTGGCCTTGAAGTATATGAATGCATTCTAGTCTGTAGGTAAGAAGGATCAATGGTTATCTTGTTGTCTTGAATTTGATGTTCACGCGCCCATCACTATGTTTTCAATAGTTAGTTCACTATGTTGAATTTGACATCTTTGGGCGCGCCACCCCTTGGTCCTCTTTCAGCTCTCTATTTGGCACTCTTCCAGATTGGACTTGCCCTTTCAGGCCTTAAGAAATGACCTATTTTAGTTTGAGAAGAGTTTCCTGCAAGGGTATCTACCCTTCAAGCAATCTTTGAATGGCCTTCAGGCTTCTTTGGGTGACCCTTAAGCTTCAGGAAGTGTCTTCAAATTGGTAGCTAAGAATCCCCCACAAGGGCACCTGCCCTTTAGGGCCCTTCGATGGCCCTTCATAAATTCCCTCGGGTTTTTCCCCAGGTATTTTCCCTGTGGACAATTCCCGCAGACAAATTATCCAGGGACAAATTCCTACGGACCAAAAGTCTGACAAAATTTCCCACTGACAAAAAGTCCACGGAAATTATTTGTCTTGATTATTTCCATTTGATTCGGGTTTTTTCCACCCGTGACCACTTAGAATTCTTTTAGACTTTTGCCTTAGTCTTTTTGAAAAGACCTTTTGAAGGGTGTTTTTGTTGATCAAGTGCCCTCTGCAAGGGCACTTTTCCTTCAAGAAGCCCTTTGAAATTTTGCATTTTAAACCGATTATTGAACCATTCCATTAAACCCTGGATTTGAACCATTACATTAAACCTAGGCTTTGAACCTCTTGTTGAACCACTTCATTGAACCAATCAGTTGAACCAAGCTTTGAACCAAAATGGTTCAAGCCAATGGTTCAATTGAATGAACCAAGTCAGTGAACTAAGCATTGAACCAAATGTTGAACTCAACTTTGAACCATGTCTTTAAACCAATTGTTGAACCAAATTTTGGTTCAAGCAGATGGTTTAATTGAATGAACCAAGCTGATGAAATGTTTCATTGAACCAAGACATTGAACCTATTTGTTGAACCAAGTTTTGGTTCAACGGTTCAAACAAAGCCTTGAACCGACTAATGACCCATTTGATTGAACCAAAGAATGAATCAAAGCATTTAAAATAAAGTGGATGAACCAAATGAGTGAAATAAAGCATTGAACTGCTTGATTGAACCCACCTTTGAACCATTTGATTTTGAACCAAAGGATGAACCAAAAATTGAACCTACTGTTGATGCTTGTTAGTGGATATTTTTGTTTGAACCAAGGCATTGAACCAATCCCAAAAATGACCAAGTGTTAAAAATTGATTCTTTTGGTTGAACCTGCCTACAGAAGCCTTTGAACCTGCAGAAATGAACCTACCTATAGAGTTCGTAGAAACCAAGTCTGTAGTTTTCTCTAACCTTGAAAGAGTCCATAGATTTCAACTTGTAAAGCCCATTGAACTTGACCTGCAAAGTCTATAGATTTATTCTTCCTATTGAGTTCATAGATTTAAGCCTACAGAGTCCATAGATTCAAGCCTGTAAAGTCCATAGATTTAACCCTGTAGAGTTCATAGATTTTTGAGAAGCTTAAAAATGAGGAATTTAAATGCCCAAGACAAATTTTGAAAAGGGAAGAGATAATTTTGGTCTGTAGGACCAAAATAGTTCAAATGTTGTCCCAGAAATGAGTGATATTTTTGGGGGATAATAACTGGCTCCAATTGGAGAACTTTTATCAATTGCAAAAAGAATTGAAAGGAGTAGAATCTAGAATCTCTAGTGTCTTCATGTGTACCATTGGGTTACGAAGTCATGCTATCCAAAAATGAAAGGCATCAAAAATGGAAACAAATAAAACAAAATAGAATTAAAAACTATACAAATATACATATGTACAGATGGAATGATCTGATACTTCAAGAATTGAAGTATTTCAGATGTTGATTTCTCCTGGTAAACCATGAAAATAGTGTGCCATCTTGGTAAACTAGTAGGAAAACATTTTGCCCCTAGAAATGATGATGGGCGAATGGGGCTCTCCATCAAGAAACCAATTTTCTGTGTCTTCTTCTTGGCCTTTTCTTCTTCTTGTTTCAAGGTAGGATGTGGTCTTCAAACTGGAAACCATAACTCCTTGTTCTCTTGGTGAAGGATTCCTTTGCTTGATTTTGATTTGTAGAAGCATGGTCCAACATCATAACTTGTTGTTTTATTGGTCTAGTCCAGCACATGATTGGATTTTCCATATCAAACTCCTGACAAACTATCAGATTAACATCTCCTTTGATGTGAAGGAGTTTGACTTTTTCATCTCGAGCAATCTTCAATTTAAGCAATAGAGATTCACGTCTAGCTATGTTGTTGGTGTTGCTAACTTGCAAATTGCATGAAGGAAGAATATCTCCTTGAGGAGATATCAACATAGTTTCAACTTCATCATTGGTAGAATAATTGTTATCATCATCAGAAGCTAATCTCCTATTAAATTTCTCTCCATTAGAGATGGAATATCCTTCCTTGTTTATACTGCACCCTACCAATTCTCCTGAAGTCTTATTTGGATCAATTCCTGAATTGTCAGCTACAGGACTTTCATATGTAGAAACATGAACATCCTCTATGGTAAAGAAATAATTACCCCTGCCTGAAGACTTAAATAGAATTTGTGCTTCAGGGGTTGATGTTTGGATGACCATGTATTTTTCCTCCTCTTCAGGGAGTAATCTCTTCATTACACCTTGGATAGGGATCCTTGCTTTAGACAAGTCCATGCTTAGTTTTCCTCCCACGTCCTTATAGAAATTTCATCCAATCAAAATTCCATAGGATGCTGGGATGTCATCCACCAAGATAGTCACCCGATTCTCTTGTTTGGAAAGGTTGCCAATGCAAATTGGGCATCTTTAATTTGCCCCAGCAATGGTACTTTCTTATTTTCCATGGAGAAACATCTCCCAAATGTCTTGGTCAGTGTGAGACCCAGAGACTCAGCTACTTTAGCAAGCATGACATTATCAGATGCCCAAGAATCAATGATGTAATTGTTGAGATAATAACCATTTATTAACAAGGAAACACAAAAAGGTTCTATTTTCCCAGGGGTAGTTGGAGGAGTAATGACAAGATTATTTGGAATGGGTATGTTCTTTGGGGAATTAGGAATTATTTTCTTAACCTCTTGTCTTGTAGGGATGGTTTATTCTTGACACATTGGACCAACCTATCCAATTGATCAGGATTAGCTTGAAAATATTCAAATTCAGACATTTATATTTTGGTCTTTTTGACATGATCAATTATGTCAAATGGCTGAATTGGACTATGAACAGAAGAAGATATTTCAACCTTTTGGGTTTTAGGAGGGATGGGAGGAGGGCTGGTTTGTGAAATGGGGGTAGAAGGTGAAGGTGAAATTAATGTATTTACATTTTGAGTGATGCACAGATCTTTTGACTAAAAAGGAAGAGGAGTTCCATGCTTAGCAATCATAATTTCTAGTTGAGGTTGCTCCTTTGTCTTCCCTTTATCAGCTTGCTAGACTGATTGGTTTTTAGATCTGGTAAACACTACAAATGATCCATCAATAGCTTCTCCTTTGCTTCCGAGTTCATCCTAGTAGTTTAAGAAACTAATATGGGAGTCACCAACTGATTCTTCTTAATCCTCTATGAAGAGATCAACATGATTTTCTTGATCAAATTTAGGTTGGGAAGAAAAATCATGTTCTGTTTCTAGATATCCCATTGCTAAATTAGTTAGAGGAGCTTCCAAGGCAAGTTTCCCTTGTGGGGGAGGAAGGTGATTCTGTTGCCCTTGATTCCTAACAACATTTCCCTGATATGATTGATTTGGAAATGTCCTTCTTAGCATATCTTTGTATGAAGGAGCATAAGACATTCCTTGCACCATTTTCTTTTTCAAGGCTATCACTTCATTTGCTAGCTTTTACACCATTGGATCAGTGGTGCCTGTAGATGCATATTAAAAATATGATAAAGCTCTATTTCTATTTGGATCTCTTCTTATTTTCCTTGCTAAGATGAGATCATCTTCTACCTCAGTGGCCAAAAGTTGAGCTACAGCAAGATCTATTTGACTAGCACATCTCAAGAGAAAACTTACTTCAGGTAGCTGAGAATTAATGAAAAATAATTTGAGATTATTAGCTATAGGTTGAGCTATTATAGGAATTATATTCTTTAGTTTGTCAAATTTGGCTATGAAGTCTCTCATAGGCTCATGAGGCTCTTTCTTCATCTGTGTAAGTTGGGCCAGAAGTGCATCTGAATCTTCTACATGTTTGAATCTAGCTTCAAACTTATCTTTGAGAGTATTCCAATCAGTCACTGACCAAGCTTATATATGATAAAACTAATCTATAGTATCACCTTGTAGTGTTTCTAAAAAAATCTTGACTACTACATCTTTAAATTCTACTTCGATTACTCCACAAGCTATGCTGAAAGTTGTAATGTGCTCATCAGGATGAACTTTACCATCACCATAGAACTTGGGGAAGTTATATCTTGAACTACGTGGAAGCTCATGTAGAGGTGGATTAAGATTGAGAGGACCAAAAGCATTACCCCAGGGGCCTTGAACTACCATTGTAGGATTATGAAAAGGAGGGATAACAAATATCAAAGGGGTAACTATTGGCAAAGCTTTATCAACATCAAAAGTAGATACTTCATCTAGTAATGGAGATCTGCCTTTAGTAGGAGGAAAACTCTTGGTTCATTAGAGATGAGATGGTGAAGGAAATAGATCAAAATAACTTTGTTGTACCAACTCAAATATAGGATTAATGATACCTTTATCCCTTTGGCTTCGTGTATACCTTGAATTTACTAGATTGTGAAACAAAAATGGAAAAGAATTGACCTTGCTTTAGTTAAAGCTTGAGGCTTTAAACTGTGCATTCTTTCCCAGTTAGTCTGGACGTGAATGGATAGATTATAAATGGATAATGGATATCGATATCCCTAGCGGAGTCACCAAAAACTATTACGCGAGGCTGGGAGGAAAATTTTAACAATGGGAAAACACTGGAGTAGTTCACTTTTCCATAGTAAAGTACAATGGATAGGTTATAACAATAATGGATAAGACAAGTAATGGAGTCACTAGAATCTGTAATTGATAAGGGTTATAATGATAATTGGTAAAACATAGGTGATGTTTCAATCTGAAACTTGAGGTTCCAAACTTCACAGAATTATGTATATCCCTAGTAGAGTCACCAAAAATTGTTGGTTGAATATTTTGTTGATCAGCGTACTGATAAAAAATAGGTCTAATCAGCCAAAGTAGGAAGATTAGTCATCCAAATGTGTAGGTTTACCACATCAGAAGGGGATTGATCTCTCCTCTCATCAAGGGGAGGTTCCCTATAGATAAGCTATATTGATTTTTTCCTTTGATCTGCATGCACCATCTCTAAAAAAAGAGAGATAGATGGTTTGTCATACCCATGAGTATTATTTTCTATATATATATATATATATATATATATATATATATATAGATAATAATACTCATGGGTAGGACAAACCATCTATCTCTATTTTTTCAGAGATGGTGCATACGGATCAAAGGAAAAACATAATGGAAATGATAGATAGTACTCCTCTTCTTTCAGAAGTACTATTCAATAAACCACAAGAATACTCCTGGTAGTAACAACAAAATGTAGCAAAGGATGTAATAACCAGCAAATCAAGATCTAGCACAAAGTCTCCACCTGAATTGCTCAAGAGTAAGATACGAAAGATAATGAGGGCACAAAGTCATCCCAAAGTCCTTTACACTTAAATGAAAAGAAAACACACTAAAGGTAATTATGGGGGCACAAAGTCTCTCCACAATTGACTCTTCAGGACACCTTCTTGACTACTATCACTAATTCTGCTTGTTGAATTAAACAAATAGAAGATATATTAAGGAAAAAGACATAAGAACAGTTTCCCCAATAATAAAGATATCACAACACAAAGTCTGAAAAATCACTTGATTTCTTATTCCAATAACAAAATATGATCAATAAATTAAGCTCAAAGTCTTAGAAAATGCCTTTCAATTTGGGCAGAGTTTCATTCTAATTGTCAAAAAGAGATCCTTTTCAATAAAAAGAGAGTCCCTTATATAGCTTCTTCAATGAAGGATTCATGAACAGTAATACATCATGTTGCATTGGAATCTGTTAAAAGGACATGCTAGAACTTAGGGGCATTTTACCCATTTTATTTTATCAATGCAAGGAAACAAGTCATGCTTATTGAAAGTTTTCAACTTTCAATGTCCACCTGGAGATCTGATCTTACCCTCATCATTCCTCCTTTTCTAGTTAATTGAATCAGGTCCTACATTCAGTTTTCTATTTTGTTCTTTCCTCACTTTATTCTAGTCTTGGCCTTGAAGTCTATGAATGCATTCTAGTCTGTAGGTTTAAAGGATCAATAGTTATCTTCTTGTCTTGAATTTGACGTTCACGTGCCCATCACTATGTTTTTAATGGTTAGTTCACTATGTTGAATTTGATGTCTTTGAGCATGTTACCCCTTGGTCCTCTTTCGACTCTTTATTTGGCACTTTTCTGGAGTGTACTTGCCCTTTCGAGCCTTAAGAAATGACCTATTTTGGTTTGAGAAGAGTTTCCCGCAAGGGTATCTACCCTTTGAGTAGTCTTTAAATGGCCTTCAGGCTTCTTCGAGTGACCCTTTAGCTTCAGGAAGTGTCTTCAAATTGGTAGCCAAGAGTCCCTTGCAAGGGAACCTACCCTTCAAGGTCCTTCAGTGGCCCTTCGCAAATTTCCCCAAGCTTTTCCCTGGGTATTTTCCCTGTGGACAATTCCCACAGACAAATTTTTCGAGGACAAATTCCCACAGACAAAAAGTCCATAGAAATTTGCCACAAACAAAAAGTCTATGAAAATTCTTTGTCTTGATTATTTCCATTTGATTCAAGTTTTTTCCACTCGTGACCACTTAGAATTCTTTCAGACTTTTGCCTTAGTCTTTTTGAAAAGACCCTTCTGAAGGGTATTTTCATTGATCAAGTGCCCTCCGTAAGGGCACTTGTCCTTCATGAAGCCCTTTGAAATTTTGCATTGAACCAATTATTGAACCATTCCATTGAATCATAGCTTTGAACCATTCCATTGAACCTAGGCTTTGAACCTCTTGTGGAACCACTTCATTGAACCAAGCTTTGAACCAAAATGGTTCAAGTTGATGGTTCAAGCCGATGGTTTAATTGAATGAACCAAGTCAGTGAACTAAGCATTGAACCAAACATTGAAGTTGCCTTTGAACCATGTCTTTGAACCAACCATTGAACCAAGTTTTGGTTCAAGCCGATGGTTCAATTGAATGAACCAAGCTGATGAAATCCTCCATTGAACCAAGACGTTGAACCAAGACATTGAACCAAGTTTTGGTTCAATAGTTCAAACAAAGCCTTGAACTGACTAATGACCCATTTGATTGAAGAAGAATGAATCAAAGCATTTAAAATAAAGTGGATGAACCAAATGAGTGAAATAAAGCATTGAACCGCTTGATTGAACCCGCCTTTGAACCATTTGACATTGAACCAAAGGATGAACCAAACATTGAACCTACTGTTGATGCTTGCTGATGGAGATTTTTGTTTGAACCAAGGCACTAAACCAATCCCAAAAATGACCAGGTGTTAAAAACTAATTCTTTTGGTTAAACCTGCCTGTAGAAGCCTTTGAACTTGTAGAAATGAGCCTGCCTACAATTTCTATAGAAACCAAGTCCATAGTTTTCTCTAACCTTGAAAGAGTCCATAGATTTCAACCTATAAATCCCATTAAACTTGACCTACAAAGTCCATAGATTTCTTCTTCCTACTGAGTCTATAGATATAAGCCTATAGAGTCTATAGATTCAAGCCTGCAGAGTCCATAGATTTAAGCCTATAGAGTCCATAGATTTCTGAGAAGCTTGAAAAAGGAGGAATTTGAATGCCCAAGACAAATTTTGAAAAGGGAAGAGATAATTTTGGTCTGTAGGACCAAAATAGTTCAAATTTTGTCCCAAAAATGAGTGATATTTTTTGGGGACAATAGATATTATAGCAATGATTTAGTATATTGGAGGAAACACACTACCAGATGCTTATGAGGTGGCAATCAATGTAGAGAATAGTCTAGTACAAGCTATCAATCTTACACTTAAGCCACCAATGCCTTTTTTTCCTTAGATTCAACCACTTCCTATTTTCATTCCTCCCCTTTCTACCATTCCTCCTATGCCAAACTTTATACCCTACCTACACCAAAGAAAGAAAAGGCTTCAACTAGTCAATCTAGTGATTCCCAAGAGTACAAGTACTTCCAAGAGCTTAAGAGCATGTTTCAATATTTTGGAAATGAACTGGTGAATGTGAAGAAGTAGCAAACACAATGCAATAGACCTTATCAAGATCCATATCATCCTCACTAGTAATCTAACTAAGCCAATAGGCCACCCTAAAAAGGATATTTTGAAAGACAAGGCCAAGGATAAGGGTAGCCTAACTATGTTTGGAAAAATAGCTATAATAAAAAAGATGAAAGTACCTCTAATACTTTAGCCCCTACTCATAATAAATTTTCTCAATAAAGTGAGGGTACTATGCCTTAGAATCATTCTTTTGGTTGGTCCATTATCTTGAACATTGATTTCAATCACGCTTTCAATGACTAATGACAATAGGGTGATATTTATGAGTACAATCAAGCTCTTATGGATCATAACATACAAATAACTATGATGACAAAATTGGAAGAGCCTCAATAAGGAAAAGGGCCTAATGAAGATCCAAACCAATTTGGTGCTACAATGGTTAACTATGATTAGGAAGAGTGTTATGTATCCAATCAATAGGCTAGTTCTATCCAAGAATATATTCTAGTGGAAGCTAATACAAGGTTCCAAAGAAGGAATATGGATGGTAGTCAAGGAGAAGCCAAATAGCCTCCTACTATTACTCCATTACTATCAAATCCAAATGAATCTACTAGTGATCTAAAGGTTCCAATAGCTCAAAATAATTATAACCGAGGGAATGACTTTGTACCCCAAAATTTGCAAGTTTAAAACATGGTTGTGGCTCCCAAAACACAACCAAAATTTGGTGGTTTTCCCATCAATATTATTAAAAAAATGAAGAATTCCAATTTGAGTGTGCTAATGTGGGACGTGGTTTCCATGTGTGGTCAGGTGGATATCCTTCAAGAAGGTTTGTTGAAGATCAATTTTTCTAAGAAGCCACCAAGCAAGGAAAACATGGTTCTCACCAATGCAACCAAGGGACCTAATGAAGGGTGATGGGTGTCATCAATACCATTCATTTAATAATGTCAATCTAGGGCTGGTATCCAAAGGATGTATGCAAAAGGAGAAAGAGATCTTTGGCAAATTCTTCCCTCTACAACATTCCACAGTTGTAGGAATTGAAAATCACACTTTCTAGAATTGAAAATCACAATTGAAAAAATTAAATCACACTAAAATAAATCAAATCATACTTGCAGAATGGAAATTAGACTTGCAAAAATTAAATTATTGAATTGAAAATAAATGACAAAAAAACAAAACACTTATAGGGTTACAACAAGTTGTACAAAATAAATGTTTAAAGTAGAAAGGAAAATAAGAATTTACATTAAAAAGGATAATTATAGAATAAATAAATAAACATAAATACATTATCCATATTCCTTGGAATGAGTGGTCAGCTCATTCCTCAAAAGAGGATTTTTTCATAACATAGGTTTCAGATTGTCTACTCAGAATAATGGAAATAAAAGTGTATTGATTTCATTTGGGTGTGGAAGGTTAAATTTATAATTCCATGCTTCCAATCAACACCTTATTTGGGAGTAACAACTGAGATACCCTATCCTATCTCAATCTCCACAAAATATGGAGAGAGATATTTATTCTAATAATGAAATCTATGACAACGTAATCTCAATCTCCATCAAATATGGAGAGATTTATTATTTGGAATTAAATTACATAGACCTCTATTTAAATATAATCTATAAGGGAAAAGTATATACATAGAAACTTATATATATAAATAATATAAATACAAAGCATTCTTTGTGATAGTTGGAACATTGAAATACTCTTAAAAATACTTCCCAAACAAGTCTACAATAGTTTTCTTGGAGTCTAGAGTAATTATATTGAAATAAATAGCAACATGTTGAAATCCATAGCAAACCTATTGAAATCCATAGCAAGCCCAGTGAAATCCATAGCTGGCTGATGTAATCCATAGCTAGTCTAATCTAATCTATAACTACTCTAAAGTAACCCATAACTAGTCTGATGTAATTCATAGCTACTTTTTATCAACTCTATTATAATTTGTATCTATTATAGTAAGCCTATTGTAATCTAGAGATATTGTGGGATCTTGTAGGAGTCCATATCTTTGACTAAAATAGTAGATCTTATTGTAGAAGACTTAAACATGGAATCTTCATACTTTGAATCATTCTAAGTGTATTATGAACTATATATGCACTTATTAACATATTTTTCCCAATAATCATTAGTAATAGATACTGAATGGATACCAAAGAAATAACCATGATATATACTTACTATTTTATTGTAAATAGACCATAAGTTTAGAAACTACATTTAGATCCACTTCTCATGCAATAAAAATGATTTTATTTTGTGGATATAATGAGCAATTTTATAGACTCATCAAAGGGTAATTAGATAAGGTGGTCAAACCCTCTCCCTTATACATTTATGCAATCATTGGTGATTCCTTGGTACATAACTACATGGTAAATAGTAGAGCAAGTACTTTAGTGATGCCAAAGTCAATAGTAAATCAATTTATCTTGAAGTATAAACCCCAATCTAAGGGAGTTTTATAGCTTGATGGATCTTCTACAAAACTAGTTGGTATTATTAGATATCTCAACTTGACCCTACATGATTGTCTTAGTGTTTTAGTGGATTAGGATGTGTTGATTCTAAATGCACCTTCTCATTTTGATAGAGACTTCACAATAAAAATTAGGGGTTATCTAGAAATATAATTGTCTTACATGGCTTTCATAATAAGGTATGGGACCAAGGTATCCATCAAATATGAGCCTATTTCAAAATTTCACATTGAGCCTTATGGGCCAAATAGCCCAAACATCAATTGTACCATTCTTAATGAAGATGAACACTTGATTGGTCAATAACTAGGAACTCACCCTGAGGGGATACCTAATATCTTCCTAGATGATCTATGTAGTGAAAATCAACTAATTAACCCTTTGGAAGTGTTGAGGAAAGAGACATTGGATTATATTTCTTTCATAATGAGAATTAGTCCATACCATTCCTCACTAGGCCACATGAAGATACTAGTTGCTCGTGAATTTTTTTATTTGATGGGTCAAAGAGAAAACATGGAATAAGTGTATGTTCAATTTTAGTATCTCCATCTAATGATAAGTGTTTATCTTCTTAGAGGTTCCAATTCAGTTGTTCTTGAAATGTAACTAAATATGAGGGCCTCATCCATGTCCTTCAGTGGGATAGTAAGAGGGGAATCAAGTAGTTATAAGTATATGGGGATAGTGCATTGATAGTGCATCAGATCAAAGGTCAAAACATCATAAATAATCCCTTTATGAAATCTTACATATGTAAAGTGTGTAATATACTTGAGGACTTTAAGGACTTTAACATCCAAGTAGTGTCAAAGAACCAAAACTAACATGTTAATAGGTTGGCAACTATGGGATCTTAGTTTGACATCCTAAATGAGTTAAAGAAGTCCAAATTGTAACCACATGTTGAATTTGTGGTAATACCATTAGTTATAGATAATGAAGTTCATTGGTAGGTCTTTAACAGTGATAAGTAGATTGTTTATTTCTTGTATTAGGAAGTAGAGTTTTCCTCAATAAACTAAGGTAAATTCCAACATCAGTATGAGGTTCAAATTGTTCATGCAAGGTATAATAAACTTCCTAAATGGTTGGTCACCCTTGAATCTCTTTCCCATGAAGGATATCATATGAATAAATACAATGCAATGATGTCAATTGATGAGGAAAACTATGAAAGTGTCTTTATCTTCAAAGGCAAGGTCCTCAAGCTTGGAAATGTAAGAAATAAGGCTAATATGTATGATTTAATTTAAATTTATAAGGAATATGTAGACATTTTCTTGGGAATATAATGATATGAGAGGCTTTGATCCCAAGCTAAACCAACACACTATATGATTAAAGGCTAATGCCAAGCCTGTGAGGTAGAAACCAAGGCATATCAACCCAAAAATTAAAGAGATAATGAGGAAAGAATTTAATAAATTAATTGAACCCAATATCATCTTTTCCATCAAGCACTCCTCATGGGTAGCCAAATTGGTACTTGTAAGGAAGAATAATCATGAAATCTAGTTGTGTGTTGACTTTAGAGACTTGAATACGGTCTCTTCAAAATATCATTATCCGTTACCATCCTTGGAAAAACTCCTTCAAATGGTTATTGGTTTATAATGATTGTTTCTTTTGTGTGGGTCCTCAACATACAACTAGGTTCTAGTAAGATAATAAGACAAATACAAGACTACCTTCACCATAAAGTGGGGCACATATCCTTATTATAAGATTCATTTTGCCTTATCAAATATCAGGGAAATTTTTCAAATATCCATGGACATGACTTTCCAAGGCTTACTAAATTAGATGGTGATTATCTAATCGGATGACATAAAAAATTTACCCAAGAAGGCTAGTGAGCACTTGGATCACCTAAGATTGATCTTTGAAAGATGTAGAGAATATGGATGTCTTTGAATCCCAAAAAATGTGTGTTTATTGTCCATGAGGGAAAAATCTTGGGATATATTATCTTAAATTGAGGATTATCTATTGATCATAAGATAATAAGTGCCATCTTAGCATTATCCTTACCCAATCATAAGAGGGGACTTCAAAGTTTCCTTGGGAAAATAAAATTCATGAGAAGGTTTATAACTAGTTTTTAAAACTTGGTCAAACCCATCACTACCATTATGAAGAATAACCAAGTGTTCAATTAGTAAAATGAAGTTATAGTAGAATTTGAGGCTATCAAAAAATCCATTGCCTAAGAACCCATACTCATGAATCCATTTATCTCAAGGGATTTCATATTATATACATTTTCCAATATTTACAATATTTTAGCTTTATTGATGCAAAAGAATGGTGAAGGACTTCAGCATCCAATTGCATTTTTTAGTTAAGTGATTGAGGGGTATGAGGTAAGGTATAATCTTTTATAAAAACAATTCCTTGAAGCATTAAGAAGCCTCAAAAATTTTAGACTAATGCTCTTCAGTATTAAAATATATCTTATGGTGTCTCATCCTAGAGTGAGGGTCTTCCTTCTTAACAAAGAATTAAAAGAGAAGAGGGTTGGTTGAATTACCAACATCATGGAGTATGACATATAGATCAAGGTCACTAAGCTAGTAAGAGGCAATAACTTATGTGAGCATATGGTGGATGACTTTCATGAAGATAAAGAGGATATCTTGGTGACATAAGACAACTGATAAATATATCCACCTTCACCTCACACTAGTTGGCTTCAAGATATGATATGTTTGTTAATAACAAGTGGCTTCCCACAAATTATGGATAGGGAAAAGAGAAGGTATTTTAGACTCAATTCATACATTATACATTGGTTTATGGGGTTCTATTTATAAAAAAACCTCAATGGAGTGATCCTAAGGTGTATAGATAATGACTAAGTGACCAATCTCTTGGAATAATTTCATGATGGGCCTATAGGAGGCCATTTTTCTCTAAGGACTATTGTGACAAAAGTGATGAGAGCTAGTTATTATTGTCCCAACCTATTCAAGGATACATATGCATGGGTATTAAAATGTCAAAAGTGTGATCTCTTTATAGGTAATAAAATATTGGCATCCTTTCCTTTCATCCCAATTCATGTGGACTAACCCTTCATATAGTGGGGTTTATACTTCATAGGAATGATCAATCCACCTTATAGTGGAGGACATAAATGGGTACTCAATTATATTAACTACTTCACTATGTGGGTGCAGACAATTAACTTTAAAGAAGATAATGAAATAATAGTGTTGGACTTCTATGATAGCATAGTAATGAGGTTTGGTGTACCAAAAACAATAATTTTAGATAATATCATATGAGTTATTATCATGAGGATAAGTGAGTTGGAACTTCATCTGGGCATCTATCTTATTACTCCTCAAATTATACCCCTAAGGTAATGGATTGGTAGAGTCAACAAATAAAAAATTGATAAGGATCATCAAGAGGACCATGGAAGAGAATCAGAGAGTGTGGTACACAATGTTAAGGATAGCCTTAAGGGCTAATAGAGTTAATCCCAAAGTTAATATTAGGAACTCACCATTTGTCCTTGTATATGGGAGGGAATCCTAGTTGCCCATCTCTCTTGTGTTACCTACCTTGGAGTTAGCCCATTAGTTCCAGCTGATGAAGAGTGAACCTATGAGCGTGAGGATGGAAAAGCTTATGGAGCTTGAAGAAGCAAGGGACCTTGCAGTGAAGACACTAGAGTAACATCAAGATCAATTCATGAAAGCCTTTACTAATATATCCAAACAAGGGACTTTAATGAAGGGGATCTAGTCCTCAAGTGGGATTCAAATAAGGCCAAGCCAAATAACCATACAAAGTTTGATAGTTTGTGGAGTGGCCCTTACTTTATCAATAGATGCAAACAACATAATTATTTTTAGCTTGCCCAACTATATGGATAAGTATTATCTATCCCAATCAATGGGATTCATTTAAATCCTTGATATTAGAAGAGTTTTCAACCATTGTATATGTTTTACATAATGAAAAAGATTTTTTATGTTTTCCTTTAAGTGCCTTGTGCACATCTTTTTAGTGGTGTGTTTCCTTTCCCTAAGTGCCTTGTGCACATATTTTTAGTGTTGTATTTTTTTTCCCTGAGTACCTTAGGAATAGGGTTGGTTTTTTTTATAATTTTCCTTATTTTTTCAAGAAGAGTTTTCTAGAAAGGGGCATAATTGTATAATTTTCATATTAGCTGGGAGGAAAGACTTGTAACCTCATATGTCTAATAGATCAAACAAGTCAACTAATCTATTTCATAGAAGGAATGAAATCCTAAGATGTTTCCATAAATGTTGGCCAAAGTTTCCCTACATACAAAAAAATTTCCTATATGGATCAAGCCATTTTCTTCTACCCTTTTAGTAGCCTTCTACCCCCATGACTAGTCCCTTTGTAATCCTAATTTGATGATGCAATGTAATATTCTGGGAGGTCTTGGTGTGGTGTGAGAAGTTTATAAATTTTTTGGTTGAGTGAGTGATCAAATGGTGTAATGATAATACCAAATGTCACTTACAAGCTCTTGAAACACGTTAAGCAAGATTGAAGGTGAATTTGGTGATTTTGAGAAGAAGGCCTAGAAATAGGTCTAAAAAACTCCAAGTGAAGGTCATACCCTATAGGTTATTGAGGTAATAGATATGGTTTTGGATCTCATATGTGTCTTGGTAAAGTTCCAATACCTCCTATTTTTATTTTGAAGAGATAAAGATGACTAACACAAGTCTAGTGAAACTAGAATGTCTTAGCATGCCATGGAGGAATGAGTAGGTCAATTTGGTTGTGCATTTGATAAATATGCTCATGAAGTAAATAAAAGTTGAAGGATTACATGAAAATGATGTATTATGTGCCATGAATATCCATTTCCATTTTAGTTTCTTTGTGTGTTTCATATATCAATATATCAGACTTCAAATATTATATAGTAGTGTGAGATGTGCCTGGGGACATCAAATTAAATCCATATGAAATATCCTTCTAGATTCAATAAATATTCAACAAGGTATGAATTGATCATAGTGCTTCCAAGTGTCAAAACCTCACTTTATCAAATAAATTATCAATGACATGTGGGTGATCAATCAAGTCAATAAGTCAAAGTTCCCCAAATCAAGATCAATGGTGCATATTCTTATGTTGATGATCTGCATTGAAGATTGGAGTCAATAAGTCAAGATAGATCAACTATGTGGATTAAATCATGCAAATAGAGATCTAAAAATGAGCACAAAGTCAATAGGTTAGAAGATCTTGAGGATTAATTTAATGGTTCCATGCATCATAATAATGTTGTATTGGAAATAGATTAAAGATCAATGGTGCACATTTGACCATGCAAATGGAGATTGATGGTGTCAATAAATTCAATAATTCAATGATCCCAAATTATATGTAAGGCCACTATGTGGTGTAAGAATTTTAACTAGATGGATACTAATAGTAAGGTCTATATAAGGCACATGCGGCTTCTAAGTGTCATAATCTCAGAAGTTAGGATCAAAGATCAATGGCCAACATTAAAAGTTAAAGCTAGGAAACTCCTGATGAGACCAATGGAAAATGTTTGAGGAAGGCCAAAGGCCTAATGAAGACATGTCTAAGGGACAATAGTCATATTTTAAATTTATATAAATAACATGTCAAGGAAATGCCACATATGTAGACATGTCAAGGTTAAAATATGATCTAGGTTGCCAAATCAAACATAGCAAATTTGTATGTCACCATTAAAGCTCAGTTCTATGCAAAGGTCTACTCAATTAGGTTATGAAGTCTATCTTAGGTTTTGGGTGTGGATCTTCATTAAAATCATGACTATATGAGAACCAATAAGGGGATTGGTTTTCATCTATAGTGGACCTATGTTCAGGGTTTGGAGTAAGGTCAGAGTTGTGATTGTGAAAGGAGTGTCAAAAGGGACACTAGATGAATGAGTTCAAGTGGTTATCTAAAAATATAAATAAAATATCAAGATGAAGTATGGAGGTATTGAAGGTTTTCTATGCCTTCATTTTCTTCATCGTATTCATGCCAAAGAAGTTTGAAAGCCTTTTACAGGTCTATAAATGGTTTTCAAGGTATAAAGTGGACTTAGGAGAAAGTTTTAGGGTAGTTGATTAAAGGTGGCTCAATCTTGTGACCTGAATCAATGGGGTATATGAAAGTTTAAAGTTTCATGGAGTTTATTTTAGGTTATAGGAACAAATCCAAGTTGAAAATAGAAAAACACCTCAAAAGGAAAACATAAAAGATAACCTCCATGGTCAGCTAAGCACTTTATGCTAAGTCAATTGACTTTTACTGAATAATCTTCTAGAAGGCAAGTGGATGGTCTCATATAAGTCCAAGGGAAATATACTTGGTGGTTAGAGAGTGTAAGTGGAGCATTAAATACATTTTCAAAGTCTTTGAAGACTTTTCCTCTTAGAGAATCATGACATCATCATATTTAATAATTTCTATCTTCCAATGTGTTTCTAAGCCAATGAGAGGGATTGAAGGATATTGGATCTAATCAAGGTTAGTTTTTTGAAGAACAATTATTTATAATTAACCCAAATGTGGGTGAGAATTCATGGAGGGTAGTTTCATCTCATTTATTGAATCCTAATTGCATGCTTCTCCTCTCTCTCTTCTCCTTTTCTCGCACATCTCCCATTTATCCCCAATTTTTAGAGGAAACTCTCATTTGATAATGGAAAACCCTATAAATGTTTTTAAGAACTACCTTTTTAAGAAAATAATATTATTTTTCACCTATCTCTTACCTTAACTTGTGTTTAGTAAGCTTGTGTATGATGACTTTGTGAATAAGTGTTCTTTTATGTCCATTGTCCTTTTTTCTTCCCTCTTTTTAGGTGTTTTCAAGTTAGTTAAAAGTATGAACTTGAGCTCTTTATACCCCATTAATTTATGCTTTGTGTGAGTTTTGTAACTCCTCTTTGCTTCATATATTGCTTAGTGAGCCTAGTTTATGAAATACTTATGTAAATTAGCTATTTTATGAGACTATGTGAGCAAAGATTGTCTTATGTTAAATTAGTGTTTGTTTAAAGATTATTTGAGTGTCATTTAATTATTTTCATCACTATTTTATCTATCCTAGTTACCATATATTCCCTTTGTATCCCTTTTCCAAGAAGAAACATTAGTTTAGGTGATCTACAAGGAGGAAGCCAACCTTCTCCAAAGGTTCAACCTCACTACAAGATACCCATAGCTTGAGGTTATTCCATTATTATGGATAGGAGTGAGAGAGCCTAAAAAATATCCCACAAAGGTAAAACTCCATGCCATAATATTACTATCAATGACTATTCAAATTATTATAATTTTGATATCCTAAGTAAGATTTTGTCATGTGTCACAATTTTATTACCTTTAAAAGAAAACTCAATATTACAAATCTAATAATATAATAACTAGATGATTGATTCTGATAATGACATGTGTCATAATCTCATTTTATTGTGGGTTTTTAGTAGAAAAAATTTATGAATTTTAGTGACCAATAAAGTGATAAAAATCACAATACATGTATCCATCACGTATCTCAGGCCAAAAGTACAAGTTATGAATTCAAGTGACCACCTTGAGTGAGTGATATCATGTTATTTGTCACAATATTGTTTTATCAGATGCTTAGATACAAAGGGAGAAAATCATAGAATAATTGACTGACAACATGATATCATACAACATGCCATCATCTCACTACATTGAATTTAATATACAAAAGACATGGTATAAATTAAGTGACTCAACAATAGAGTGCCACATTACCCCCTTTATACAATTATCTTCCACATGTCATAATAAAACTAGTTCATGTGGCCATTTTAGGAGGTTATCTACCATTTTTCATGCCACCTATCATCATATCACAACTCTATATATTGACATACCCAAATAATTTATGATAGATGCAAAAAAAGACTAAGAAAGAAGTTTCCATGTGTCTCACAACAACACATACATCAAATGAAAAAGGACATGGATTAATGACACATATAAAATTTTAAAAGAGATAAAGTATATTTAACATCTAAAACAAGATGAGTAAGTAGTTAAGATAGTTATATCATGCCATGTGCCAAGTAATTCTACAAAATCTAAAGTTATAAAATAAAATTCAAATTTGATGGATTGATGAAAATAACCATTTCTCTACAATTAATTCTCATTCATTAATGATTCAAGTAATGAATTTACAAGAAAATTAAATCAAATAAAAATACATTTTCCAATTGATAGCTTTGAATTATTATCCAAAGTTTGATAGTGAGCTCAAATTCCCAAATCTCAAAGTCTAACACAAATCTTGAATTATTAAATAATAGAGGTTCAAAACCAAGAACATATTCCTTCAATGTTCCTCTTCAAAACCAAACATGAATATGAAGATATATATTTTGACAAGACCACTTTAATTGGAACCTTCAGGGATTAAATGATAATATTTATAGAGATTGAGGCTACTTGAGCTTACAAAGATAAAGAAAAATTGTCCCTAGATTAAAAGGAGTATATAAATGACCTATTGTAAATAAAAGCATTTGGACTCCAAAATGTAATATAGAAACCAAAGGTATTTTATTTTGATGACTTTTTATTTGATTTTTTCATAATAGATGCTTTTATAAAGGATATTTTTCACAATAACAATAGTGCACATCTTGTAGCTTATGTAGAGCGCTTATCTTTCAATAAATTATATAGGCTACCACAACTAAACATATCATATAACTAGACAATAGTCAGTAACTGGTTCAAAAATAATAACATCAAAATCATCCTACTATAATGGGCATATAAATCTAATAAATTTTCCTTGGATAAAGGTTCCTATTGCCCAATTCAGACCTAGTGTCATAATTTCTATGGCCTTACTAAAAAAATCACATGGAGCTTCATCTGTCACTCATATATATGAGGTATGGTTTATGTTGTTATCCATAATTTGGGAGGGAAAAATTACTCCCCCACTAGGGTAAATCATAAGCTTCAACCTAAAATCCTAGAGAGAATACATGCATGAATAAATGGATGCCAAATTCTACATGATTTTGTACTTTGTAGACGTTATCTATGGAACCATTACCCCAACGAATATTCCTCCTTGAGCCAAAAGGGACAAAGAGGATATGTGATTTTTTTGACCATATTAGTATACATAAATATAGGTATCTTATATAAACATTATAAAACACCATATACATGATGGTTTATATATAAATAAATGGGAAACCTATGCCTAGGTTGTCTAACTAGATTAAATTTATCACTAAGGGGATTGGATGATTATTTGTTCTATCTAGATTATATTGTCATCAAAGTTTAGGGTACATTATTATCTCCCTTATTACTATAAATACTTATACCAAATAATTTTTTGATCAAATTATATCATATCATCTATTAAATATTGTGGATGACAATCTAAGTATATATTAGCCAAGTATCACAAGACACCCCTCAACATTGGAAGACAATAATTCCAAAATTGGGATAAATTAGATAATATTTTGAAGCAAAAGGGTTTTTTCAAATTTTTACTAACCAAATATATATATGGTGGGATCCCAAGAAATTAATAATATGATAAATAGATAAATTCTCTAAGAAGTTCAGGCAAGATTATGGTCACCAAGAGTATGAATATGACCTAATATTTCTTAACCCTGAGGATGATTAAAAGGTGTATATAAGAATGAGAAAATTTCATCTATCTATGAATATTACTCAAATGATCTAGTATGATCCATATATATTACAATAATATGAAATTGATATATTAGGAAGAAAATAATTCTAAACAAGTTGGGTAGATTCAAGTAAGGGAAGAAAAAAGAATAAATTGATGAGAAGTTGAGGGAAAGATCCTTAATAACATCCCAAAGCCATGGGAGGCAAATAAATAATTTATAGGTGTAGGATAAACTCAAAATATCATAATTTCATTCACTCCATTGGATTCAATAGTATTTCAACCTCAAGATCCAAAAATAAGTCAGTTCCTTTCTCCTCCATTATAATTGAGAACTAACCATTCTATTGTAACTTATGTGAGAAAGTATATTCCTACCTCCATGCAAAACAATGTAATCATATAACAAGAATATACATAAGAGTCTTGAAATGAAAAAGAATAAGAGGTATATTTAGAGATAATCTATGGTGGAAACCCATAAGTAGGAGCACCATCAGACATATTTCAGAAGGTACCTTTATAGAGAATTCTTGGGACTTTAAGTCCCACTCCACTCTAAACTTAGGACATTGAGCAAAGACAAGGTGAATACATAAAGAAAAAAAAAATCACTATAGTTGGTACATGAAATAATTTAGTTATCCCACCTATGGTAACTTTAATAGATTCTTCATAAGGTTTGAAATATGTCACTATTTTCCATATTTGTGTAGTAGTTATTCCAACTAATACAACTCCTCTAGATTCATCTAATATGGCATGGACTACAAATATTGATTCTTTGACTAAAAATTTCCCCACCATTTATTATATGTCTATTATATATACTTCAATTAATCAATTCATGAATATTATAACCTAGGCTAATATTACACATCTAATTCTTCCATTAATTGACCTAGGCGTTATAGTCACTAGTCCACATTTTAAGGATTTTATGTCAATTTTTTTTTGTCACATAGCCCCTACAAGCTCATACTTTCACCCAATTATATTTTTTTATTACACAAGGTATCCTAGAAAACTCTACAATTATTTTAGTTTAAGAGTTTATTTGCCTAACTAAATATGTCTTTCAGACACCTCCTCATCCAAAGATCTCAAAGTAGAGGTTACTCATTCAAACTTTCCCTTCATTACCTACAATTCTCTACTCCAACTCCTTATATAAATCCATTCCCATGACACCTACACATATTAATCCATATACATCCACTCTCAGACCTCGACCATATATCACTTTACCCACTACCTTTCTTACTCTCTAAGATCTTCTAGTAACTCCTGCATGGATACATGAAATTAAATCAGAGAAATAAGCTAGGTAAGATTTGGTGATCACTAAAGAGGCTAGATACACTATATATTTTGATGAAAGATTAAAAAAATAAAAACGGTGAGGTGAAGGATTGTTATAATTAGTGAGACACCTACAAATATTTTTAGAGAATAAAAACTCTTATCATTGAAAAAGAAAAGGAAAAGCAGACCTAGGGATGAAGATGAAATTATGGAAGACCCCATCTATATGGTATGATAATGGGGGAGTTTATAATTTTTATTTATTTCCTAAAAAAATACTAGAGGAACAAAAAATATATATATATATCCTTTAAAGGATATAATAGACAATGTGCATAGTTAACTAAAACCCTCTATGAGATAGTGTGCATTATTTGATAGTCTAGGAGAGAATCAAAACCATAATGGAATAATATGGTAACATTTTATGAATATGCAAATAAATTATATACCAAATTGTATTTTGTTGAAAAGATAACAAGACAAACTTTGTATCAACTCATAAATTTCTTATAAGTTTAGGATATTGCCTTGGCTTAGAATTTTGTGACTAGTAACAGAAATTAGCTTATGAAAATGACACAAACAAATATAGGAGATAGTTGAGTGACAAAAAATCCAATAATAAAAGGAATTATAGATTATAGGTGATATACACATTAATGGTACATATATTATACCATGTAAATTAGTCACCTAACCATTTTTTATAGCTTATAGGAACTGTTACTAATAGATTCAAAGCAAAGGTCAAGATCATAATTTTTAGGAGTAAAAACCAATTAATTTGATTGATTATTTTTTATAAGGAAAAGTTTGCACAATGAAAATCCTTGAATACCATTTTCAAATCCTGAATGGAATTGTAAAAAAAATTAATGAATTGGATCCCAATTTTGAACAAGTTTCCTAGTATCAATTTTGAATCTATTAAACTTGATCTCACAACATTTGTGACTAAATATGAATAGATAAAGCAATAAGGATGGAAAATTTATTAGGTAGGATATTCATATTCATAAACTTAGATTTTGAAAAACATGTCTTCTTTCCCTCAATATATAATTATCTACGCTCTAGTGAGACTAGCCATCATGACCTCACCTTCTAATACCATTACTTTGCATGATTAGTCAAGACCAAATGTAGACACAACTAAAGTAATACCTTCATGGTATTTAGTCACTAAAGCAATGTAATTATTGTCTACATCAATATCCCTTGCTTTTGGTATTCTAGTCCACTAGTTTTGACTATAATTCAATCCAATTCTAATGTACTACCAACTAGCAAGGCCAGTAATACTCAATGACTAACTACCAAAGTTATTTTTTGACCAAGTTATTTATATATTTTTACATAAGAAGAAGAGCTAAATTAAGAATTTTATTTATATAATTTTTAAAACATATAGAGTCTACATGATTAAATTAAGAGATAATACTATTATAAATTTGAAAAATTTAGACAAGTCTGAGGATGAGGTGATCCCATATGAAAGCTATATAGGCATGTTTCATATCTATTATATTTTGATGAGAATTTTGAAAATTAATGCAATAAAAGAAAGCTTCTATGACTATTCTATGAGTTTGTGTGCATGTTAATTATATTTTAATTTTATGTTTCATTAGATAATTTCCATTAAGTTAATAAATATGCATTATTCTAAGTGTATGTTATATGGAAAGATAAGATTGAGTTTTTTTTTAGTCTTGTAAATTATTTTTCTAGAGATCATAATTAAAAATTGTTAGTGATGTTAGATATGCATATGAATCTAATAATAACAACATCATTGATTATATTCATTGAATCATGTTGAAATTATTTCATTAGTATATTCATTGTGTTTGTACTTTTAGCTAATCCATGACATATATATGTTTATGACACATGTTTGGACTCATATAGTAAGTTGTCTTGGTATTTTTTAATCATAACTAAGACTATAGGATCCCTTCTTTTCATCCTTACCATTCCATCTTTTTTAATCTTCTTTTGGCATGCTCACATTAGATTAGATCCACCCATCAACCTCAAGTAGAATTTAGATTGAGAGTTAGACATTTTTCATATTAAAAACATCTTAGCTAAATAACTATTCTAGTAACTTATACTCCACCATGTGGTTATTTAAAAAATTGAGATGTACAAATCTTTCCTTGGAATGAATATTTAACCAATATTAAAATGTTTGGGACCTTCTTATAATAACCCTTGGTGTGCATAAATCCCACATACAAAACCATGTTTAGTAAGCTATGGGCATGCTACTTCCTCAATAGTGAATTTTCTAAAACATTGGCCTAACACTATCTAATAGATGAATCTATATGTATGATATCCTAAATGACATATTCAAATAGAGTATTTTACCAACAAGTAATTATTAATAGATGAGTTTATATGTATGATATTATTTATAGGACATATTCAATTATAATGAATTCTAAAAAGCTTTAGGACATCTTCAAGTAGAGTATTTTACTAGTATTACATGAAGCTATTTTGTTTAATAAGTTTCCTACATTCACATATTAATGCCACATAGTAAAAGAAAGAGAGGTAAAAATTATATCAATGGGCAAACTAAAATATACTAATGGATTAAAATCAAATTATAATAGTTAAAATAAAAATCCATAAAAGGTAAGGGCCACTAAAATTAAGGGTGATCAAAAGGCCAAAACTAACACAGCTTCAAACTTATCTCTTTACTTGGTTTTATCACCTCCTTGGCACTGAATATTCACCAACCTTCAAGAGTTACTAACATGGGTTTTAGAGTAGCTCTTGGAATGTAATGTCATTTATTTCCCTCTCATTAAAGATGTTGATATGCCATGGCCTCTTCCAAATTACTAAGATTCCAACACATTCTGTGCGTATCACAAGGCATTATACCATACAAAAAATAGATGCATAAGCCTAAAACATAAGATACAAGATTTAATTGAGGATAACATTATTGATGTGGGTACACCCATAAAAGCACCAAAATTAAAATGAATATAAGCTAAGGAATTAAATATATTATTATATCCATTTCTAAATAACATAAAAAATGAGGCACAAATCACATTAGGTGTTCATTACACATATCAGGCACATTCACCACAAGCTTCATATTATACTATCACAAAGGAAGCACACCCATTACATAATATCATTGTCTTGTACCACACTATAATCACACCTAGAAAACATATCACCTTCTTAGAGTAGTATATTATTGATGATGATACTAATTTTTATAAACTATTTGTACGAGCATACATAGATCATCATCTTATCTAGAGTGTTATGGTTGACAATAGATCAAGCATTAGCATGTGCGATATGACACATATACAACATTTGGGTTATTCAGAGAAAGATATATTCCACATAGACACAATTATTAGTGGTTTATTAGTCATGTTTAAAGATCCATTGGGGATATTATGATTCCATTATAGGCTGGACCGACACATATAGCCACTCAGTTCTTAGTAGTACTTAGTGCAAGCATGTTTGATACGTTTTTGGGTAGACTATGGATGTAATAGTTATGATCCATCTTATTCATAGTCAATAGATGGCTAAAATACATACATGAAAATTAGGTGGTCAAATTTGAGGGTCTTCCATATGAGTATCCTCTACCTATCTCACAGGTAGTTACTTCATAGTCATTAGTTATAGTTCCATCACAATTACCATATATATAAAAATTATTAGTTATAGTTTAGAGAACAATTCTTAATGATATATCACATAATTTAGTAGAGCCACTAGTGCAGGTGAGGTCTACTCCTATAGTATCAACACATACATATGGTATCTAATGGAGACCATTATTAGAGATACATGTACGTCAGAGATATGTCATAGATTCTAGAGGGCCTTCTTTCATTCATTTTTAATTGAGATTGATATTATTGGGTTCTTAGGGTTTTCAACTTAGGGAACCTATTTCACCTACAATTTCTTCCACCATATGGGTTCCTGATACCCCTATAGTTCACATGACACCATAATTAGTGCCACTTATTCCTATTACCATTACACAAGTAGATATAGATATAGATCTCCTAGTAGAATAGATTATGGGATCATAGTTGCCCTTTCACATAGCATGTATCATCACAGTTCCCTTATTTGACATAGGCAATAATGATAGTGATTATATTATGAGACTCATTAGTTAGTATGGTTTTACTTTTCTTATACATAATTTCTATCTATTTTTTCTCATTGTACATAGTTCATTTTCATATTACTTGTACATAGATTATTTATAGAAAACACAAAAACAAAAAAAAAATTCAAAAACACAAAAATATTTAAAATATCACTTAGAAAACACAAACTTTACAAATTATATGCATTGTTATGTTTACATTTGTTATATTTTAAAGACACTACAAATGCTGGCCATCTTAGTATAGTCAATTTATCATACATACATGATTCACTTATTATTATTGAGTGCTTGTAGATTTCTTATTGGACTCATGTCCACTACACTAACCTAGACTTGTTATAATCTACCCACTAGGGGTCTATACACCAATTCATAGTTATTCACTTGATATATTTACCCACTTGGGGGCATCCTATAAATAGTTTCAATCACCATTTTCTATCCTTACATATTATACATTCAAATTTTAGCATTTTTATATCTTGATATTGATCATTGCTACTCATACTTATATTTTTTTCTAACTATTACTAGTTAAGACTCAATATTTATACATCCTCACTCTTACATTGATTTTTATTACATATTCATGCATGATTTCATTTTTATCTTTCATATTTTATACTTGATTGTATTTTTATTCTTATTTTATTCGAGGTCATTGGAATATGCCATTATTAAACTTTTTTACACCACTTTTATTCATAATATGTATGCCTAGGCATGTGCCCATGCCCCTTTTATGTGCTTTCCTAATTGTGTATGTGGAAATTTAAACATGTCCTTATATTTGGATCTATTCCAACTTGATTTTTGCTTGCATATGTGGACATTTGAACATGTCCTTCTATGTCTTATTTTTTTAGATTTAGTAACATGTGCCCATGTCCCTTATATTGTGACCCCTAGGCCTATTTTACATGCATTATGTGTTTTGTATGTATTATTTCTTGTATGCATCATGGCCATGACACTTGTATTGTCTTGTTATACACACTATTTTTTAATTCCATGAGGGACCTCATGCATCTATTCTTCCTATTTGGGTGCCTTGATGGACATCATGCCCCATCCTCCTAAGTAGCTACCCAGTTCTACTTAGATTTGTTATTACATACATTGATTACATCTATCTTGACACCCTTATGTAATGAAATATATGCCATTCATCTTACATTGTGTACCTATTCTTAGTTTATCTTACATTATGATGTTATGTTTGCACATTATATTCGATTATCATGTAGTTACCATATATGCTCTAGCTAACACACATTTTATAGAGGATCTTATTTTGAGGACATTTCTTATATAGGTTTGATAAATACACTCAAAAAAGGGGGAATTCATAGGGTCTTTTCATATATATCAAGGTCTTATATTACATTCGTAGTACATTTTTCAACACATAGGGCCAGTTTCAAAAAATTAGACACATGTAAACACAAAGAAAGATAATGACTCAAAAGGTAGTATAGTGACATCAATTTTAGAATAGAAAGACATTAAAACCCAAATAAGGACACTAAAACAACATGGTGATACTATCTAATACATAACACTATTTTTTAGTATCCTCAATTCTAGAACAACTTATATTGACCAAATTAGTATAATAGGTACATTACAAGTTTGTACAAACCTAATTATAGGTTTACTAGTTATACTTAGTTTTTACTTAGATTCACATTAGGTTAGCTCATATTCATATCAGTTGCTTATATTGGGGGTATCATGCATGGCATGATCATTCCCATATACATTTTAGATACTTAGATACATTTATTATAACTTATTCCAAAATCAATATACTCAAATACCAAATTAGGGTTATGTTCATAACACATGCTTTTCATATGATTAGTTACACACTAATTGATCATATGGAATTAAAAATTCCATGTCATTTAATACATTGTATACAATTGACATCATATTCCAAGTTTTCACTTGTTTTATGACTTACTCTATCTATAGTGGTTGGCATTCTTGAGTGTTGCAAAGACACATAATTTACCTAAGTGGCTATAGAGCTAACATACACAGTTAGATATACTTAGTTAGGCATTTCTATTACTTTACATAGTTTAATTTTAGATGCATCTACTACACATGGGTGGGAAATGATGGAGTCATATCCTATTTGAGTTCTTTAAACACCCACATGAGAGGGTTAGACACACTATCATCCCATTCCAAGCTATTCATAGGTCATGATTAACCAAGCAAAGGTGGGCAATGATTGATTGTAAACTAGATTTATTTCTTGAGCCACCTACACATGAGGATTGAGTAAGGCATTATCTTATTCCAATCTAATCATTGATTTATCATTATATACATACACACATAGGTTATCACCATGTTCATGCATTGGTTTTCATACCCAATGAGGTGTATTCATTCCTTTCCTCTTTCCCATCTCTTTACTCATTTTTACTTTATTACTTATTTACTCAGCATAGTCTTTTTCTTTTGATAGGTATTCATTAAGGATTGATTTATGCATGTTTAATTTATAGGACATGCTTTGGATAATACTTAACCTATGCAGACCCAACTTCAAATACTCAAATTCATCTTCACGGACTTAACTTCCTAGGTAAGCCTAGGTATGGTTATTTTTCCTTTATACTATTCATTTTAGTTTGTGACATTTATAGCATAAATGGGGGAAAATGTAATGACATAAAAGTGGTATTTTAGTACTAAGAGTGATAATTTAGACTACTTCTTCCTAATTTATCCTTATACCTATCCTAAAACCTATTATCACACTTTTTTGGCCTTTGTGTGGACCCCAAACATCACTAGCTAGCTCAGATGTAGTCCCAAACTCTCGTTTATCAATCCTAGCCCTTCATGCCTAGTGTTATACTAGTTGGACATTACCACTATATCAAGGAAACTATATTAATGTGGTGTTAGTTTCCCCAAAATGGTGCCTATGTCATTTATTCTAGATTCTTTGAATAAATATATTTTTAAATTTAAAACCCTCCTAATGTTGTCCTAAACATCTTTTATTATCCACACAAGCAATAGAGCATTATAAATACATGAATTTTATCCATTTATCCTCTTTATGGAGATTATATGAAAAATTCATATCAAAACATGAAAAAATTTGATCAAAATCAAGGTTATTAATCCCTATTCTATCCTACTTCTACATACTACCATCTAAAGTATCCCTAAGCTCATTTTTTATAGATTTTTAATCTCAATTACACTCAAGGCACTCAAGGACACTATCATACTAGGATAACTTGTACTTTCACTAGCACTTAGGTGGGGAGAACTACATTGGGATTGATTCCTCCTCATAGTATTGGTATGTAGGTAACTCTTTTCATAGTGGGGTGTTGACGATGTGCAATTTATCCTACTAGTAAACAAACCTTTTAGCTCATACCATACTTGCAAGGAGTATTAGGGTTTACATCATAAATTATTTATTATAGGAAAATTACATAGCTATAATCTTCATGCATGTAATAATAAAACTTGAAAACATAGATAGAAGTGCACCTATATATTCTAGATAGTCCTACATAGAGGACACTAGTGCCAATATTAAGATACTAGAGCCACATGGTGCCTTTGTCCAAATATGGTTATACTATCAAATATGGGTTATAACATGTGGATCTAACTTATTAAACTCATACCTACTTCTATCTTAGTTTCCATCCCTTAGATCATATGTATCAGGTGTTTTCCAAAAAAGTCTATTTACACATATTACTATTTTTTGAAAAGTCAAAAGCTGGTCAAATCTATAATAAATCCATGTTTATTTTATGTATACTATTTCCCTTATTTAAAATAATCATTTCTTTAATTTAACATAATATTTACATAAACTAAATTTAACAATGTTAAAACACTACTATAAAAATAAATTACAATTCAACCCTATTATTCAACCTATTGATACTTTTAACTATCCTCCCCATATGACTATTTTTTAGGATGAGAGTGACCTTGAGTAGACTACAAATATTATCCTATTCATTAATGAAAACCATTAACATATGGGAAAGGATTCTATAGTACTTTATAATATCATGATGAGACCCCACATAGGATGTCCCCCTTCACCTACACATGATAATTCAAACAGATTTGGGGAAAGTCAAAACATGACTTCTTCTCTTCATTATTATTTTACTATGCCAATATATCCACTATAATGTTAGGTATTTATTATATTGGGACTCATAAAATTACTCACGTTAATAACCATGTTAATATTACCACTAGTGGATCTCAAGCTACCTCTACTAGTTAGCAAACTCTAAACAATAATCAAATATTGTTGAAAGCCATGAACCAAATGGATACCTTTCAAAATAATAATGTCATTCAAATGAGTAAATTAAAAATAAACTTTTTAAATTCCAAATTCATCCTCAATAACGTTAATGGGGAGTGAAAAATATAAACTCCCCCACCCATAGATATGCATACGGTAATCGTATCCCTCAAATCCCACTTATTAATAAAGTCATCAAGCATATTCAAAATGAACCATTAATTCCTATAATGGATAACATAAAAATCAGAGGTATGACACCAACTATCATCCATAATGGATCTATTTATCCTTCTTTGTATTTTAAATATATTAGAAACCTTTACAAATATTAGATTATGCTAAATACCTCCACTGCTACCAACATTATATCCAATTTTTTTTATATTTAATTCTCTAGATTAGTATAATCAACTTATGTATAATATTATCTATATCTTAGAAGACAAAGTTAATTCCTTTGATCAAGAATTTCAAATCAATGATCTTCCTAAAAATAGTTTATTCCATCTCATTAATTATAACTAGGACTAGGAAGAATATGAAACTTCCCATATTTTCATTAAGTGTTGGAAAGCCTTATATAGTAAATATAAACATAACATGTTAATATATAACCTCTTCCATTTTTTCACTAATGCTCTTCATTATAAACTCCAATATAGATTCAAGATTGTCTCCAAAATCCTTGGAAGAATCCCTTGATCAGGATAAATTCCAAGATTTACTTATAAGACAATTTGAGCCTTCCCATCCTACCTTAGGAACTAATATACTTATGAGATATAAAAAAAAACACACTAATAATGACTTTAGCATTTTTTTAGGTCTGCTTTATGATCCACACATTGAGCATATATCATCATCTGCTACACACACTTGTTTTCAACAACAACAAGGTAAGTAATGGTATGTATTTATAGATTATTTACTTTCACTTATTTTATGATTTATACTACATTTTTTTTATCTTAGTTACTATGTTACTATGTTACTTCCAAAAGTACCATCCCTTGTTACACTCTAGTGACACATGATATAAATGGCTGAGTAGATTGATGGTGTTTCTCAACAGATATTTTTATTTATTTATGATTCCTATATCATTATATCTTCCCTATATTTGATCCCCTAAGGTATTTCCTTCCATCTAGTATCCTCTAACTATGTAAGGACATATATTTTCTTACTATGTCATCTTGTTCAATGTAGTTATAACATTTATCTATCCCATCCCAACTACATCGATCAAATCAATGTAGTTACAAATGTTTTGGTGCATGCTTCACAACTAGGTCATCTTTGTTAACATAGTTTGAGCTTAGTTGACCCAATTTGGACTAAATTGAGATATTTTATAGTCTTGGATAAATACCTGGGAGGGATTAGGATCATTCACCACTATAAATACAAGTTACCAATTTAATCCAATATATAGAAACATTCATTTTTAATTGAAATTTATGAAACTTCTACTCTAAGTCTACATTTGTATAATTTATTACTTAGATATTGTATTGGATAGAAAATCTTGTTTTGTGGAATCTTAGATGAAATAAGAGGAGTCCTTTAATCTTAGATTTTTATTTATCCTTTTATATAATTATAACCACAACAACCTCTTGTAAATCACATTTGGACAAGGGCGATATGAGGCTCGATAGGTCTTTCTCAATATAAATATATTCTAACCCTAGATATTTTTTTAATAGATATGAATTGGTTAATGAATGCATGTCTCTTTACTTAAATTATATATGACCTTAAAATTAGTGTGGATATATGATTATTAAAACTTTACATTTATTCGCCTTGGGTATCCAGGCCCGTATTTGCCTACCATGGTTCGTTGCCCATTTTATATGTTTCTAACCCTTCCCTTTACTTACATAACTCGATTGTGATATTTTATTACTTATAGATATAGAAATATTAAGGGATATTTAATTGAGTTTATTTATTATATTCTTTTGAACCATTTCCATTGACATTGTGTAGTAGGTTCTACCCTTACTAAGTTTAGTAGATCCATTGGTCATATCTCAATTTCATTAAGTATCAATGGGTTCTACTAGATTTACCCTATTTGACTCTAGATATTTAGATAGGATATTTTTATGTCAAACCTATCTCATTGAATACAACTTATGTTTGGAATTAGATGGTTCTAAATATGAGGCTAATGGTTGATCCTATGGTACAAGTTTCACTTTGTGGTTTCATTTAAGATAGAGATTGACGTTACTCTACTCTTAGTGGCATATATCATAGTGGTTGAACACACTTGAAAACCATAGTATTTTTCATAACCACCTCCACCTATGGCATATAGATGTTAATGAATAAATAGAGAGGCTTAAATGGTAGTTTTTGAAACTCATGAATGCACACTTGTAATCCAGTGTACATTATCATGATGGAAATAATTAGTCTGAGATACATTAAAGCATTTTATAGTACCCTTAGGTGCATTATGATCATGTTATATATTTTCACCCACCATTATTAAAATATTACCACTTATATGATATTGTGTCCATCTCATTTCCAAATTATATTATAGAAGGCATTGGTCGGCTAGTAATCCACATTTGGTGTGATTTTTTCCTTTAGGGGATGTCCACTCTATGAAATAGAGGGGTACATAAAATTGATGTTAAAACGATTGAGTCTCTCCTAAAATAATATTCTCAAATTTTTTTATGATATTTTCTATGAGGATCTTAATCTAGTTGAATTATTACCTAAGATGTATCATCCTATGCACAATTTCAATTAAACATTTTGTGGCCTAGATCACACCTTTTGTTGTCTACTAGTACTATCTCATTATGCATTTAATTAGGACCTGAACATGTGCTTCTATTAATTGATATATTTATACTACCCTAGTCATGCATGGATATTCCTCCTATATTATTAAATTAATGGGGGGTTTTTTGTCTTATACATCTATAACACCTTTCCCCTTTTTAGTTTTCCTATTTTCTATGTAAAAAAGTTATCATTAATGTAAATTTTAACCTTTTTGATATATATACAACTCATTCATTATATCTACTAAGGAGATTCATCATTATCTCCTAATGTTGGATAAATATAGGTAACCTTATTAACCTTTTGACATTTGATCCTTGTAGTCTATCAAGAAATACAAACACTCTTTATTATGAAATAACTACTTGTGGTTGTACAAACCACTCACTCTCTGATACATAAATAAAATAAAGTGACTCTGTGTTATTCCATTTTAATAAACTTACATATAATATAAATATTATCTCCTCCTTATATGATTCTAATAATGGAACTATAATTTGATGCATGACCATTTAGTCTTCTTATGTGGTTTGACTGTAAGAAAAATATTCTTTAAAGTGTAGGATTATAATTGGATATCAGATCACCATTATTTTCATGTTCTTATAAGTGTGATTTTCATCCATATCCAACCTTATATATAAATCCAATCCACCAAATGTTCATTTTTATTTGAATTGATATGTTGATCTAGATTTTATTCCTCCAAATTCTTGATTTAAATTCAAATAGTAATTTTGATGTGACCCTTGGTTATTTTATGGTTATATGCAATGTTTATTATTTTAACTCTATCATGTGATGTGACACCAATTCCTTTCTCAATGATTTCTTATTTTAGACATTAAATCCCTTTCATAATATCTATCCTTTTTGGGAATGCTTCAATATTCATTGTTTTTGACATTAATGACCTTGTATCATTGGTAGTTATGATCTTTTACCACTCTTTATTTGTTTGTTTCCACCTTATTCTAGGAATTAATCTTTTCTAAAACCAACATCAAATTTTTTGACTTGATTCTACATTAATTCATTATATTATATCATAGTATTTTATATTATATAAATCACACTACATTTTCTAACTTAAAACTACCAATAAAAAACATAAAAAGAAATAAACCTTAAAATAAAAATCATACACTGCATTGTGCCCTATAAGACTTATTATGATATTTAAATTTTATTTTAGATCATTGATCATAGGTTTTGATACTAAATCTATTTAATCTTCTTTGGATAATGTTGCCTTAAAAATCCTTGAATATTATAATTCTTTATTGTGACATTTCATAAATCATATATGTACCTTTCCATATGATACACTTTTTTCCTAAATGTGCTTTGAATCTACTATCATACAAAAGACCATATATTCTAGTTTTAACTCCTAAAAATGTAGATTTCAATTATGCCATGCATTTATAATTTTATTATGGGCTTCTTGAGTCCAATTATCCATTTGTATTATCTTTTCCATGTGAGTTATATATAATAATAAATCCTACAATGAATCCTTATCTCCTAGTTAAATTATCAACATGACTCATAAGCTAAGAACTATATACTCCATGGTAATTACATATTCCATACCATATACTAGCTATAATGGTGTGTACCCATTGAAATTATTATATTTTGTTTTATAAGCCTAAAATATCATTGGTATGTGATATTCCCAATTGACTCTATAGACATTTCATATCTTAGTTAGCATCTTCTCCAAAAAAAATAGATGCTTTTGATTGGCCATTTATGTCATGACCCTATTTTGATGCACTTATTTTACTTTTTATTAGTGGTTGTGGTTATGAACTATTTGGTATATGATTATTTAATTTTAATGTTGTGATATGGTCTTATTATCTATGATTTGATCCATTATGATGTTATTTATCTATGAGTGATCAGTTGGATATTATGAGATAGTTGTTATTATGTGATTTCATTGTAGAATTAGATATTTCATGCTTAAGAATTATTGATGCATTATTAAATTTAGTTATATGATTATTATTTAATGTTATTTTTATATTTATTTATATTATATAATATGTATGTTGTTGATGGTCTATTATGATACCAGGTACATGATATGAGATAGGTTAGATGTGACTTTGACTAGTTGTGTGAGGCTAGAAAGTGAACAAAGAGAAATAGATGATTTGTGTCATTTTTCAATGCTTAAATTAAATTAATTTATGTTTACCCTTATTTTACTTTTATTACATTATTCAAATAAGTCTCAAGTTGATTTTGACTCATTGAATAAGTCGACACTTGTTGGCATAATTAGAATGTAATAGTCTTGTCAACTGATTTATTAGCTTTTGTATTTGATCATCTCAGAAGTCTTGCTCATTGATGCTTTTTATCTTGATTATCACCTTTATCAGTTTTGACATTGAATTGGTTTATAAATGTTATTTAACTCATTATCGATTCTTGGTTTGTATTTGGAATCTTGATTGATACCAATCACTACCATAGACATATTATATTTTACTTACATGGAACTAATTTTAGATAAAGGCATTAATAATTAATTATTGTTTAAAAGAATTATAGAATTTTAAATTTATCTTGGGAAATTGGTTTAATTACATTGATAGATGTTATTATGTGGGACTCTTATTAGTATTCATTGTTGTTTAGACTAAGTCTTAACTTGGATTTGATAAGGAAATGGGGACCACAACCCACCATATACATGGTAAAAGTTTGAAGATTTTATTTTTTATTGACTTTGTAAAGGTGGCATTGGATCACCACTCAATTCAAAAATGTTGAGAGTCTTCCAACCATATTAGGTTTATTTATTGGTCAGTTTTGCATTGCCATTATGGAAGCCTTACACTTGGGGAAATTATGTCATCATTTTGGTGCATGGAAGCTAAGAGAAATATGGAGGTCTTTAGTTGGATGAGATTATTATAGAGTTAAAATTATAGTGATTTAATTGCATTTTCAACTATGCAGTGGGTTTTGTGGAGTTTTTTGTTAGTTCAAATTTGGCTTAAATGGTTTAACTAGTTTTCTTTTACAAAATTTGATGTGTGGAAAGTTGTAATTATATTTTGGAAAGGAAAATATGTGTTCTTATTTAAATATTTAATATAAATTTAAGTATTTTACTTAAATTTGATAGAGTTTTTATGGCTCAGCCTTAGATGTTTTAAAACTAGTTTTTTATTTGTAAATGCACATAGTCTTTTTATTATTCTATAAATTACAATAGATTATTGTGATTGATTTTAGTGTTAAATAAAACCTTGTAGGGTTTGAGTTTTATTTTTGGGTTGTATTTGTTTTTGAAACAAAAAAAATGGAAGCCATTATAGTCTCGAATATAACACATAATGAGTACATGTGTATGCTATGTTGAGTTCCATTATTTTTTAATATAAGTTCTTTATTATTTTTGGAGAGTCATTTTTAGGATATGACCATGCATATTTTAATGGTTTATTGTAAACTTGTACACCTAGTAATGATTTTGGAAACCCTAAAATATATATGAAAATTATTATTTTGGGTTTTTTATTTTTGTAAAAAATTAAACCTGTGCATACTTGGTTGTGGCCTTGGAATAAAATAATGGAAACCTTTAGATTTGTATGTAGGTTGAATACTCATCAGGTTATCATAAAATATTTTTTTATTATATGAAAATATAGTCATACATCTATGATATTAAATTTGGTTATTATGAGGGTTTTTTACTTATTTTTATAAATTTTAATTTGGCCTTTCAATTTCATATTTATTCATGATTATTGGATTTTGGGTTAAATATTATGATGATAAGACATCATGAACCTTGAACTGTTTGACTTTAACATGTGAATGATTAAATTTTGTCATTATCATCATTAACTATTATTAATAATGACTTTAGAATCTTCATTCATGATTTTCAAAAGTCTCTATTGGTCAACATTGACATGGAACTTTAAGCTATTTGATGTTATCACATTGAGTTGTATGGTTGATGTTAATTGCACTCCCTGAATGAATGCATTATCTTATATGAGGACTTGAGCTAAGTTTTGGAATATTATTAAATTTTTGTAAGTTTGATTGATCTTCTTGTTGAGGGAAAGGTAAATTTTAGTGGATATTCTTCATTAATTCATGAATATTTTGGTTTTATAATTTGTCATTTGGCTATTTTATTAGGTGGTGACCAATGTGGATTTTCCGAAATTATTTGGGTGTAAGTTATTTTTCCAAGTTAGCTTGCCTATTATTTAAAATAAATTTCATGAATATAAATATAATTCACCACTCTATTAAAATTAAATATGAGCTTATTCACCATTATATGTAATATATAATCATTCGATGACAATATTTCCAAAGCATATTGGCATAGCTAGCATCCATCTCTGAGTTTTTTTGTATAGTCTCACGTCAACATACCTTCTACATCAAGTTACATTTTTCGTATCCATTTGCCTACATGCCTAAACATCATCAGTTAAATTTTTCCATACTTTCAAAACACATACTTAGAAATTCAGCAAAAAAACCCAAGTTCATTTTTATATGGGCCACTAAAATTTACCTTGGTTGATAGTTTTTGATGTTATTTTGAGCATGTTTTTTGGTATGATACTCAAAAATAATTTATTTCATTTAAGTTTATATATTTATAAGGGAATATTTGAAGAATATTGTTTGTATTCAAGGTTACTAATAGTAATACAATTACATTTATTTTGAGTGTCGGACCCTAACAAAGACTCAGGGCTTATGAATGTAATGCCATGGATTGCACTCTTAATATCAAAATATTAAAATATATAATAATGAGTTTCAATAGTTGGAATAATTTTGAATGTGTTATTATCATTAACCAAGACTGTAAATAATATTGTTTGAATGTTTTCATCAAGTGGTTTATGTTATTCAAGCTTAGTAGTCACTCTTTATCTTACTTCTCTTGACTGGCATGAATCACATCCAACTATTGGATGGGGTGATCTAGGGCCACTTATGTGTGGGCTCATTGGGATTGGAGAGGTGGTTATTTTATTTTTTATATTTTCATATGAAATATTACTTAGGTGTATTTCTCCTAGATTTCAATTATTTTTAGTATTGACTATAAAGTGAAGAAGATCAATTATAAAATAGATTGATTGTGTAATGTATAATTAAATTCATTAGTTATATTGATGTTTTCAAATTATTTGATTCAAGTTTAATGTTATAATTAATTTTCATAAATAAGTTAGTTGTATGCAATTTGACTTATAATTATGAATGGAGTTTGATCTTTTAAATATCAAAATATTCATTATGTTTTAATTTACATATATGACTTTATATAACTTCATTATGGAATTTAGATAATTTGAACCGAAAAATACATGAGTTAAATTGGTATATTCATTAGTTTCATTTTTTTGATTGAGTGTTTTATTGTAGGCAGATTCATAAATGAACTTAAAACTGTAATGCATAAATTGAGAATGTGTATGCATCTATTTGCATAGTTGGAACAATTTCACTTAGTTATATTATATTATGAATAAGTTTTCATGAATATTTTAAAATTTCATATTACTATGGAATAATTTTAGTATTCTTATCTCATGTAGATGGCATTGAGTTAATTGGTTATTGAAATAGATATTTGGTTACTTTTGAATTAAGTCTATAAGATTCAATTGTGAGACAATATTTGAACATTATGTTTATTAAAGTTGAAGATTATAATACGTTATCAACTCAAGTTGAGATAGTTTTTATTATTATATCATTGGGATATGTCTTCATTTGAATATAACAAAACATATGGATTACCTTAATCTTTTAAAGGATGAAATTGTTAATATGGAATCTTTGTTAAGGATTATTTTAAAGAACTTCAAAAGTTATTAAAGCTTAATATCTTATTAAGGATTATTAAGAATGTAATATTTTAAAATGAATTAATAATATCTCTTTTTAAAGTGATAGGATTGTTATGGAAGCCTTTTATAATCAATTAGAAATGTTGGGTTAAATAATTGTAAATAAGGATACAATTAATTATATTCAAATCTCATGGATTTCTTAAAGCTAAAAGCTAAGCTAAAACCAATCTTGTAAATAGATAAGTAAATCAAGGTTTTAAATTCTAATGGTTATTTCAACTAAGGCATGATGTTTTTTAAGGAACATCTTCTATTTACTTGGAAATGACTTATGGAATAGTAACAAGTTTTCCTATTTCATTATAATGACAAGGGACTGTTAAGAGTATATAACATGAGTTTTAATCATTAATTTTGGAATAACTAAATCTTCCTTGGAAGATAAGAAAGATAAAGTTTCCAAGACTTAAGGAATTTTCATTAAAAATTAGAGAAACTCATAGTCTAAAGGACATTGATCTAAGATGAATTTTAATTCACTTAAGTAAATAAGGTTAAGTGGTAAACCTAATATAGGTATATAGAGTTCTTTGAACTCATGAATAAATTAGAACAATGATTTTTTAAGTATGTTTGTATAACCTAAATAAGGATGAATAAAATAAATAAGATAATTAAGAAGGCCTAACTTGATCTATGAATGTCATCCAATTAGGTTAAAAACCCGAGGTGAACCCTATCTTTTAAAATGATAAGGTGGTCTAAAATAGAACATGAGCATTTTTTTTAAAACATCTCTAGAAGATTAACTAGTACACTTATACCTTTGATTAATTATGAATAGGTAGCCTAATCTCCTTAAGATACATACTAGGATGATGTTAATCTCATCTTATGTTTGTGTGTAAATTTTAATAAAGTGTTCAAAAACTTTGCATTACTTTTGGAAATAGTCATTTTTATGATCACTGCCTATAGCATGTGATTTTGGTAGATCTTTCTTAAGTAAACATAGTATGATGATTCTTCTGTTGAATTTGTTTTACTTCCTATAGTTGTCTACTAATTTTTTTTATTTTACCAATGAGGTATAGACTATTATATAGCCTATGCAAGTACTTGAATAAGTGTATAAGTTAGTGATGGATTTGCTAGGAAGGCCATAATGAAGTAAAAAGATACTCATGGGTGAGTGTTCCTACATTGATCCACTTCTATCCAAATACTAAGTGATTAAAATGCTTCCTAATGAAATTATTAATTTATTTACTTGGTGTAGTTATTGTGTTGGTTGGCATAGTTATGGATCTCATTACATTTTTTCATGCTAAACTCTGGTTGGAAACTGTATGTCATAAATTTTTATCTTTTTATTAGAAAAAAAATTATGGTTGTTACATATTGGTTTCTGATCAAGTTTTACTATTCTAGATAAATTTGGGGAAAGTTACTTGTTATTTTTTACTTCTAAGTTATTTTTTATTTCACCACAAGATGGTGAAAACAAGATTTGGAATAACAAATGATAACCCAAAGGATGTTAAACCTAGTAGGGGTTGAATTCATAGGTTAAATACTACTGTAATAGAATCATCTATTCTAAATAATGATGGTATTAATTTTATATCACCTAATCATGAATAAAATAATCTTAATGCTAACTAGGAGGTAGTCTCAAATGAGATACTAACTAATTTAAATGCACTTCAAAACAAAGTTGGATACCCAAAAACACAAATTAAACAACTTGGAGGGTGTTTAGACAAGAAGGGTAGGGTAGAGATCTAATGATCTAAGATAGACTTGTTAATTTGGTTGATCCTACCATTAAAGAACTAAAAAAACTACCTCCACTAGCCTTTTCAGGTGAGGAATTAAGTGATGCAACTAATGCATGGTTTGTTCACCTATATAAATATATTAATTTGAATAATATGTCCTAGAATGTGAAGGTAAGAATGGTTCCTAATTATGTAGTTAGAGCTGTAGCTCTTTAGTGGAACCATCTCTAAGCTTTAGAGGGTTACAAACCAATGAATCTTACCTAGTCTACTTTGGAAAGGTAGTTCAAGAAGCGGTATCTTATCTCAAACTTTAAGGAACAAAAAAAACTAATTTTATATATTAAATCAAGATAATATGTATGTAATCAAGTATGTAAACAAATTATTAAACTTGTTATGTCATGTTAACTACATTCATGATGAAAAAACTAAAATTACCAAGTTTAAGCTAGGTTTGAAAGAGATATTTATGCATGATGTCAATATGACCAATCCTAATACTCTAATTTCTACTATTGAATTTGTACATTAGGTAGAAGAAAAAGATAAATCTCATCAAAAGGTGAAGAAATATTTCAAATAGAATAGACAATAGTCTAAAAATAATAATTTATCCCCTTCTTCCAATAATTTTAAGAAATATGATCAAAACCACATATTTATTAGGATTATCTATGGTTTCATTAAATTTTAAGGGCAAAATAAAAACTTCAAGAATCAGAATTCATCTAAGGCTACAAGTTTTAAAAGAAATTAGACCCAAGGTGGTTAAAATGTACCTACCACTAGGGAAAATACCAATCTTATATCACCCTAAAGGATTGTAGTATGCTAATAATATAGAAAAAATTACTATTACAAGTATTATCCAAAGCTAAAATTAAGTCAATTAGCTAACCACAAGGTGTATGTAGTTGTGGATAATAGAAACACATATTTTAAAGTAACCCCTATCAAAATCAAATGTAAATTATATGATATTTATGTTTCTATTATATTTTATTCAAGAGCAACTGATAGCTTTGTTAATCCTAATATAATAAATTGTAAACTAAATCATATGACATTAAGGGATGGTTAAAATGTTGAGTTAGATTCAATAAAAAGGGTGCCAATTTGTATGTATTTTGACCAAGTAAGCTTGGACTTAGGCAACTTTCAGACATAGATTAACCTATTTTTATCTCCTCTTAGTTATTTTGTCATCATTATGGGCATGGATTGGTACTATTAGCATAAATACAATCTATACTACTATAATAAAGTGGTAAATTATTTTAATGACATGGGGAAATTAGTAGCAATACAAGGTTTATTGAAGTCTAAGGTATGCAAACTACTATCAGCCTTATAGCTAAAAAATGTAGTGTATAAAGGTTATAAATTGTATGTTATATAGATGAAATAAACAACACCTATACCATAAATAACATTTCAATAACATCCATTATTTTAAAATATTCTCTAAATTTTTTACATAAAAACTACTTGATTTACCTCCTAAGAGGGAGTTTGAATTTTCTATTTCTATAATGTTAGGGTTAGCCCCTACATCTAAAGCACCATATCATATAAATGTAACAAATTTGTAGGAGTTAAAATATCAGCTACAAGAACTACTAAAAAATGGTAGCCTTAGTCCAAGTGTGTCACCTTAGGGTACACTTATGGTCTTTGTAAAAAAAATAAAGATGGAACCTTGTGGTTGTATGTCGATTATCATAGGCTTAACAAGGTTACTATCAATAATCATTATCATTTACCAAGGATAAATTATTTATTTGATTAAATGAAGGATGTAACTATATTTTTTAATATAGACTTAAGATCAGGTTATCACCAACTAAGAGTCAAGGATGAAGACATCTATAAGACCACTTTTATAACTCAGTATGGACATTAAAAATCTATGGTAATGCCTTTTGGTTTAAGAAATGTACCTATTGCATTTATGAACTTCATGAATAGTGTATTCAAAGATTTTTTAGACAAGTTTGTTTTATTTTTTATTAATGAAATAATTATATATTCTAAGAATGCAATTGAACATTAAAAACATTTACATTTAGTGGTTCAAAGGCTAAAATAACATAAATTATTTGGTATTCTATCTAAATGTGCTTTCTTTTAAACTGAGATCCACTATTTAGGTCATAAAATATCTAAGGCTAGCATTTCTATTGATTTATCTAAGATTAAGGCTATCCAAGAGTGGCGTAATCCTAAAAATGTACTTGAAGTATGTAGCTTTATGGGGCTAGTTGGTTATTACAAAATATTTGTTAATTATTTTTATAAGTTCGCTAATATAATAACTTCCTTGAAATGTAAGGGTAAGAAGTTTGTTTGTACTTCAGAGTATGAAAAAGATTTTTATAAACTTAAAGAGTTGTTAACCATAACACATGTACTTATTATATCATATCCTAATGGAAATTATGAAACATGGGTTGATGCATCCAAAGAAGGCTTGGGTGGAGTGTTAACTCAATATGGTTCAGTTGTGGCTTATGAGTCATGAAAATTAAAATATTGTGAGAAAAATTACACCACACATGTCATAAATTTTGATTTAATTATACATGATTTGGATTAATGGAAACACTTTTTACTAGTAAGCATTTCAAAGTAAAATTTGATCATCATAGCCTAACATATTTATTTTCCCAGTATGATCTAAATGTTCACTAGCATAGATGGATGGTTTTTTTGAGTACTTTTGATATCAAAATTTCATATGTGAAAGGTAAGGAAAATCATGTTATTGATGCACTCAATTGATTCATGTATCTTATGGCCTTGTCTATTCTACATAAAAATTTAAAATTTAAAATTTGAAATTTAAAATTTCAGAACAGTAACATTCAAATAAATTTTGCAAAGAGGTAAGTGCAAGTTTGAATGATAAACCTATAGAAAAGATTTTTTTGTATTTTTTTATTGATTATTATGGTCTAATAAAACACAAAAATAGAGTTTATTTACCTAATTTTGGTGATTTAAGGAACAATTTATTGAAATAAGTGCATGCAAAACCTCATTTTCCTTACTTGGTGTCATAAAGATGATACATAAGCTGAAAAGGTTTTATTATTAGCCTAGTTTAAAACATGAAGTTGTTAAATTCATGGCAAACTATTTGTAATGTCAATGTGTGAAAGTTGAATATTTCCATCCAGGTGGACTATTGTATCCTCATGTTCTATGAGGTAAGTGGGTAGTTATATATCTTAATTTCATAGCTGGTTTGATAAAATATAGAATCAAACATGATACTATTATAGTAGTAATATTTAAATTTATCAAAAAATTTCATTTCATTATTGAAAACATAACTAATGATGCATATGTACTTATTGAATAGTTTGTGAAATAAATAGTATGGCTCCATAGAAGATTTTTCCAAAATAAGGCTACTTAAGGTGACTGAAGCATAAAGGGAAACTAAAAGAGTTGATAAATAAGTGATTAAGTGTGTTACCAAGGTAATGAGAGGTCTCAAGAGCATGATAAATCTAAACTTGATGAGATAGACCAAACATTGGTAGAGAAGGGGTTTTGTGAGGTTATTGATCATCCTCTGCATGACATGTCCAAAGTTATTAGTTTAGATAGAGATAAACATTTCACTTCAAGGTTTTAAGGAGGTTATGCTAGACAAAAGAGTTTAAATTTGGTGATAATTTTTTTTATGTGTGAATGAATAAAAGTTAAATTAGGTTTGGAAAGTCTTCAAAATTATCTCCCTAATTTATAGGACCCTTTAAAATTTTGGAGAAAATTAGTCATGTTGCCTATTGACAAGTCCTACCTCTATCACTATCCCAGATTCATAATTTTTATTCATGTTGCATTACTAAGAAAATACATGCCTAATCATTCTCATGTTTTGGATTTAAATCATCTTTAATTTTTGGAAAAGGAAAAGATGTATTTAGATCTAGTAAAAATGCCAGACCATCATAGTGTTAGACTATGAAATTGTGAGATTTCCCAAATTCTGGTTCAATGGGATTCTTTGTCTAAAAAAAGTGCTACATAAGAAGATGAGAGACTTTTTCAGCGATACTATCTTTGGTTATTTTAGTCATTAAGACCAATCTTTTCCAAGTGGGTGATGATGTCATGACCTTGTTTTGATGCACTTATTTTACTTGGTGTTAGTGGTTATGGTTATGAATTATTTGGGACATGATTGTTTAATTTTACTATTGTGATACAGTTCTATGATCCATGATTTGATCCATTATGATTTTATTGATCTGTGAGTGATTAAATAGATATTATGAGGTAGTTATTGTTATGTAATTGCATTATAGCATTGAACATTTCATGCTTAGTTAGTTAATGATTCATTATTCAGTTCAGTTATATGATTATTATTTTATGTTAATGCATTTATTTCTCTTATATAATACAAATATTATTGAAAATCTATTATGATCATAGGTACATGATATGATCTAGGTTAGATGTGACTCTTAGTAGTCAATTGAGGTTGAGAAAGTGAACAAAAAGAAAAAATGAACTTAAATTTTGCAAAAATTGAGCTTTAACTGTTTATAGATGCTTTGAGTTATTTTTATATAGTTGAATTAAATTTTTGAGTATTTACCCTTATTTGAATTCGATTACATTATTGAAATAAGTCTTGAGTCAATTTTGACTTCTTATTTGATTATTTCTCTACTTACTTTTGATTTTGACTCATTGAATAAGTTAACACTTATCAACATTATTGGAATGTAATAGTCTTGTCAATTGAGTTATTGGCTTTTAAATTTGATCATATAAAAATTATTGATACTAAGTACTTTTTATCTTGCTTATCACCTTTTTTGGCTTTTACATTGCATTGGTCTATGAATGTTATTTAACTCAATTGAGTCTTGGTTTATGTTAGAAATCTTGAGTGATGTTAATCACTCACACATTATTATTTCATTTTACTTAAATGCCTTAATATTAGATAAAGGCATTAATCATCAACTATGTTTTAAATGCATTATATTATTTTTAATTTGTGTTATGAAATTGGTTTAATTGTATTGAGGTATGTTGTTATGTGGGACTCTTATTGGTGTTCATTATTATTTAGACTAAGTCTTAGATTGGCTTTGCTAAGGAAATGGGTGTCATGACCCATAATAGACATGGAAATAGTTGAATTTTTTTTATTGACTTTGAAAAGGTGGCATTGAATCATCACTTAAAGCAAACATGTTGAGAGTCTTCCCACCCTATTAGTGTTCTTGATTGGTCATTTTCACATTGTCATTTTGGAAGCCCTACACTTAGGGAAACTCTAAAAAAATTAGGTGCATGGTGAATAGGAGAAATATGGAAGTAGTTAGTTGCATGAGTTTCTTACAAAGTTCAAACTACAGTGATTTATTTTTCTTATTGACCATGTAGTTGTTTTTATGTATTTGTATGTTAGTTTTAAGTTAGATTAAATGGTTGGACTAGTTATCTTTTACAAAATTTTACATGTAAAAAGTTGGAAGTTTATTTTTAAAAGGCAAAGAAGTGTTATTATTTCATTATTTAACATAAATTCAATTAAGTATTGTACTTCAATTTTATAGAGTTTTTGTGGCTCAGCCTTGGAGGTTTCGAATTGGGTTTTTGTTTGGAAATGCACTTAGTAATTTTAATATTTTTTTGTTTATAATTTTAATATTTTTATTATGATGATAAGACATAATGAATCTTAAATTGTTTGACTTTAACATTTTTATTATTAAATTGTGTTGTTATTATCATTACCTATTATTGATAATGAATTTATAATCTTTGTTCATGATTGTTAAAAGTCTCTATTGGTCAAAATTGACCTAGAGCTTTATTTTATTTGATGTTGTCACATTGAGTTATATGGTTGATATTAATTTCACTACTTGGATGCATCTATTATCTTGTATAAAGACTTGAGTTGAGTTTTAGCATATTTTTAAATTATTGTAAGTTTTAATTGATTTTATTATTGAGGTTTTTTTATGATGTTCTCAGCATGTTGTTTGGTATGATAGTTAAAAATAGTGTGTGTCATTTAATATTTTTTATTTCTATGGGAATATTTGAATAATAATGTTTTTATTCAAGGTTATTAATATTTTTATAATTACATGTATTTTCAGTCTTGTAACCTAACAATGACTTAGGGATTATGGGTACAATGCCATAAATTACACTCTTAATCTTAAAATCTTAAAATCTCTAATATTGAGATGTAGTAGTTAGAATAATTGTAAAGGTGTTAGTGTTGTTAACCAATAATCTAAACAATATTGTTTGATTTTTTTCATCAAGTGGTTGATATTAAGTCATGCTTAGTAGTCACTATTTATCTTCTTTCTCTCGGCTAGTCTGAATAACATCCAACTGATGTATGGGGTGGTATAGTGCCACTTATTGATGGGATCATTGAGACTAAAGAGGTAAGTTTTTTCCTAAATTAATTTTTATGTGAAAGATTGCTTATTTGTACTTCTAGATTTGAACTATTTTTCGTATTGATTGTAAATTGAATAAGATCAATTGTAAAATGAATTTATTGAGTATTGTATAATTAACTTCATTAGCTCTATTAATGTTTTTAAATTATGTGATAAAATATTAATGTTATAATTAATTTTCATAAATAAGTTAGTTGTATGTAATTTGGCTTATAATTATGCTTAGAGTTTGATCTTTTAAATACCAAACTATTCATTATGTTATCATTTACATATATGAATTTAGAGAACATTTTTTTGATAGTTAGATAATGTGAACCTATAGATACATGAGTAAAATTTGTACATTCATTTACATTAGCTTCATATCTTTTGATTGAGTTTGTTGTAGGTGGACTCGTAATTGAACCTCAAACTATTATGCATAAATTGAGAATATGGACACTTCTCTTTGCATAGTTAGAACAAGTTTATTTAGATATCTTATATTATGAATAAGTGGTAATTAAGCTTTTTAAATTTCATATCACTATGTATTACTATTATTCTTCTTATATCATGTGTATGGTATTAAGTGAGTTGGTTATTGTAATAGATATTTGGTTGATTTTGAAATAAGTTATTAAGATTCAATTGCGATAAAATATTTGAACATTATGTTTATAAAAATTAAAGATTATACCAATTGATCAAGTCAATTTGAGTTAATTATTGTTATTATATCATTGGGATATATCTTGATTGGACTAAAAAAACATAAGACTTACCTTAATCTATTAAAGGCTGCTATTTTTAATATGGATTCTTTGTTAAGTATTATTTTAAAGAACTTAAAAAGTTATCAAAGCTTAATATCTTCTTAAGTATTATTAAGAATGTAATATTTTAAAAATTAATCAATAATATCACTAATTAAAGTGATAGTACTATTATGACAACCTTGTATAATCAATTGGATATGTTGGGTTGAATAATTAAAAACTAAGATACAATTAATTATGTTCAAATCTCATGCAAGTCTTAAAGATAAGAAAGATAAGATAAAATCAAACTTGTAAATAGATAATTAAATTAAGGCTTTAAATTCTAATGGTTATTTAAAATAAGGCATGATGTATTTGAAGAATATTTGCTCTTTACATGGAAATGACTTATGAAATAATAACAAGTTTTCTTATTTCATTATAATGAAAATGGATTATTAAAATTCAATAACTTAAGTTTTAATCATTAAGTTTGGATTTGGTAAATATTTCTTGGAAAGTAAGAAAGATAAAGTTTTCAAGCCTAAAACTAATGAAACTCATAGTCTAAAGGACATTGATCTAAGTGAAGTTTAATTCACTTATGTAAATAAGGTTAAGTGGTAAACCTAATATAGTGCATAGAGTTTTTAACTCATGAGGAAATAAAAATAGTTATGTTTTAAGTATGTTTGTATATACTAAATAAGGATGACTAAAATTAATAAGATAATTAATAAGGCATGATTTTGACTTATGAATGCCATCCAATAGGGTTAAAACATTGAGGTAAACCCTATATTGTAAAATGGTAAGATGTTCCAAAATAGAACATGAGCATGGTTATTGAAACATCTCAAGAAAATTAACTAGTACACTTATACCTTTGATAAATTATGAACCAGTAATCTAATCTACTTAAGCTACCTATCAGGATGATGTGAATCTATTTTTATGCTTGTTTGTAACTTTTAGTAAAGTGTTCTAAAGCTTTTAATTAATTTAATAAATAGTCACTTACATGATCACTACCTTCTACATGTGAATTTTCTAGATCTTGACTATGCAAGCTTAGTATGATGATTCTTTTGTTGAATCTATTTTACTTCATGTAGTTGTTTGTTGAATTTTTTTTATTTTCTCAATGAGGTACAAGTTTTTTAATAACATGTGAAGGTACTTGGGTAAGTCTATAAGTTAGTGATGTTTTTGCTAGGGATTCCATGGTGAATTACATGGATAGGAGTACATGAGTGTTCCTACACTGACCCACTTCTTTTTAATTACTAAGTGGTTAAAATGCTTCCTAATGAAGTCATTGTTAATTTATGGACTTTGTCTAGTTCCTATGTTGGATATGACACAATTATGGATCTCATTATGGTTTTTTTGTTTTAATATCTAGTTAGAAACTTTATTTAATGGTTGTTTATCTTGGTATTATAAAAACATTATGGTTGTTACAATTTTCTTGTAGATGGTATGCTATAATTTTATGATGTGAAATCATAAAATCTTCTATAAAAGTTCTTATAGTGTTATTCAATAAGTGTTTACCCATATCAATTATCAGCTTTAGAGGAGATACAAACCTTGTAATTATGTTTTCATACAAAACATTTGTATCATATTTCATACAATAACTTAGTGTCACTACATTTCCCATCCATTTAGTGAATTAATACATCGTAATGATAATGTATATGGCATTGGTTCACTTATACAAAGGATTAATATGTGCCACAAAGTGAATTCCCCATTGTTCAAATAGTTTTTGATCTAATACTAGATTTAATGGTATCTTATCTTAATGATTAGGATTTCCTACCCTTCGACAAACATCACAATGATTTTCCACCATGTATGTCCTAAAATAGGGTAGGTCACCACAACCTAATTTTGAATATCTTTCTTATAGTCAAATAGCCTATGAAGTGTCATCTATATAATCCTTGATGTGATTCTTCCAATATCTATTATATTTCATGATTCAGAGACACATTATGTAAAGCCCCATATTTTTTGAGCTTGTTGAGAAATTCATTTATGATGTTAAAGAGTAAGGCACATGTGATCAAATTTTTATTTCACTAATCTACATAATGTAAATGGAATATACCCTTCTCTATAAATTCTATGATATCTTTCATTTTCTTAAGAATCATGGTCACTCTAAATAGATGGGACTATAGAGATTCATCCTATAATTCTTCCAGGTCTTCCCTATTTGGATAAAACTCAAGTGGATAGATTACACATTTTATCTATTGAGTTTCACATTAATTATGAATTAAAACTCCTATAAAAACATTATGCATCTATATATTCATCCTCTTATCATTGATTTGTTTACCAAGTATCTCAATGCTTGGTGATCTATGAAAATTCTAAAGGAGTAGCCAACAAGTAATGCCTAAAATTGTGTAATGAAAAAACCATGGCTAGGTCTTCTCACTTTATATTAGTGTAGTTTTTAACTATATTTAATATGTTAAAACTTGAAAAATTAATGGGATGAATTAGGCATCCATTCCCTTATTGTGTTAACAGTACTCTAATTTTTATCCCTATGAACTCACATGAAAAATGGAATGGATTGTTCTAATTAAGAAAGATAATAATAAGTGTTGTAGCTAAACTTTACTTCAAATCACTAAAGGCCATTTGATAATCATAATTTAACTCAAATTTGGTGTCCTTGTGTAAAAATTTATGCAATGGTGCTGAAATGGATGAATTTGTTTAATAAACTTGTGATAACACCCAATATGTCTTACAAAGGACTATACCTCTAGTGGAATGATAGGTGGTTTTATTCCACAATAACTACACTATTATCTTGATCTAATATAATACCATAACTATAGATATCATGTTTTAAGAGAATGTCAAAGGGTGTAAAAAATAGAAACTTATTTAGATTGAGTAAAATTCATAGAGCTTGACATCTTTCCAATATTAATCAAAACATTGAAAGATGTTCTTTGAATAAGAATAATATTTCCTAATCATCTTGATAGAATTATAAAAATTCATGAATGAAGTATTTGAACACAATAAAAATTACTTTGGAAAACATTTTAGGTGTATTATTTAGTCCAAAATGCATTACATTATATGTAAAGTCTCCCCATTCTATTTCAAATGTCATCTTAATTTGATCCTCAACTATGATTAGGATTTGATGCTATTTGTTGAACCCATATATAAATAAATAGAATTAATGACCCAAAATTAATTCAAGTACTTCGTCTATGAAAGGGATTAGAAATGGATAATTAAAAAGGTATCATTAAAATATCGCTAGTCATTAAGAAATTAAATTTACCTTGTTTTATTAGGTTGTACCACCATAGGAATAACTCAATATATTTTTTCAACTAGATATATGAATCTATCTTATTGCATCCAATAAATTTCTATTTTGACCTTCATTTCCATATTTGGATTCAATATATAATAGTGATTTTTTATTGGGTTTTTTCATTATTTTATCTCAATGTGCATCTGCCCTAGTGAAGGGTATACACCCTTAACTTTTGAGAGTCTAGTAGGTAATTATAGTCATGTAAAATACCATTTTAATGTAATGAGTGTCACTTGATATTACCCTATCCTTAGCTTATCCCTAGACTTATCTTAGGGCCTATTTTAATCTTTTTTTAGTTTTATGTGTATCTAACCTATGTTGACATATACTAAGAGATACATTGAGCCATCACGTAGGCATCCCTGATCATGTTTCACACATGGAAATCACATGGATAATATCATGGACACATTAGTCTATAGCACAATGATATATTGTCAAAGGGGTAGTGTTATTGACCCTTAGCTTCCCTTACCCATAATGAATATATTTCCACTTATCAAAGCATTTGAGGGTTGGTATAAACTTATTTCATGTCTCCACAAACATAAAAACACTATATAAAGAAATCTCTCATGAATTTATCAAATATATGGAAATTATGATGAACAAGCTCATAAATAGTTATGAAAATTAAGGTTATTGATACTTATTTACCCATATTTCTATATACCTCCATCTAAATTAACCCCAATATTAATTTTACTCAAATTTATAGTCTTAATTCACACTCAAAGTGTTCAAATTAGCATTCATACTCAAGGATACTATCATTACTCTCAATTTCACTAGAACTTAGATTGGGATAACTACATTAGGATTGATCCCATTTTGAGGTATTGGTATGTAGGTAATGCTCAACACATGGGGTGTTGAGGTCATTCCAAAATTACCTTACTAACACCACTCTCCTTCCAATTATGTTCATAAAAACCCTAAAAAGAATTAAGGTGTAAGGTTTCATAGTGAAATTAGTCAAAGTTTAGAATAGATGAAAATCTAGGTCTTGGTCATATGGGCACATGCTTCCTAAAATATAGAAAAGGTCTACCAAAAATTTCACTACTTCACCTACACAGTGTCATTATGATTGTACAAAAGTTTTATAGTACAATGCACTACTAAAAAAGTGGGTCACAATTTTGTTTTAATAAGTTTTTAACACCTTTTATCCATTGATGACACTCTTCCCTACTCTTGCATCACATCCCAGCCTACAACTTATCATCTCAATGATATTTTACATCTAAGTACACTTTTTATAATTCATGGCTATTTATAGAATATTCAAATAAATTAGTTATTGAGTAAATAAGTAGTTATTGATATTGTAACATTTTATTCCTTGATTTATTACTTAGGTATTTATCAACCTAGGGTTACATTCCATAGTCCTAAAAATATAAATCATTTGGTGAAGTTGACTTACTTCAAATAATGCCCAAACCCTAGACCTAGATGTTCTTAGGGTTTGTATCCTTATATTTAATGTTACCATTAATTAAATTAAAAATCTTAGATATGATTCATTATTTTATTTTGTCAATATTTCATAGATTTAATCTATTTAATGGTTCTAAATATACAAATTTTTATTTTCCTACTTTCCAACCTACAATGGTAGAATTTGAGAACTAATTTGATGAGAACAATAAGAGACAATTGAAAATTTTCATATATAAGAATTCAAATATGCAAAAAGATTTTATTCATATTGTTCAATAAGAGCTTATAAATTCCTCTTTGGGTCAATCATCTAGCCCCATAGATGCTAATATTATTACACATACTATGGGGGAATCTCAAATTCTATAATAAACTTCTATAACTAGGCAATTCTCATAGTGGAATCACCTCCTATTGCTAGTACACATTCCTTTTCTACAGATGTACAATACCCTATGCATGAGATCCATTATTTTTAGGCCAAGGTGTTACATCTTGTGTAGGGTGCCACTAGACCATCTCATGCCTTAAACTCTCATGTTCTCTTACATACACCATTGGCACAACATATATTATCAACTACTTTTCCATCCAAATTTATGTCACCCAAGCTTACTATGTATGATGGTAAGGGTGACCCATAACATCTTCTACATGATTTTTACACATGTTTGGACTATGTGTCTACTGATTAGCTCCTGACTAAGTTGTTCCCATGTAGTTTAAAGGACTATAAATTATAATGCTTCTATGATATACCTAATTAGTCCATTAAAACATTTAATCCACTCATATATATGTTTTTGACACTTTTTTTTAATAACATGAATGATAAAGTTTCTTATGCTCAAGTAGTTTAGCTAAAGAAAAAATATAATTAGCCGATTACTAAATATGTTTTATGATATAAAACCACATTAAAAATATGACTATACCCATGTTAAATATATAACCTCAAAAATGTTAGTGGCAAGGAAGAGAGAAAAGGAAAATTTAAATAGAATTGGCCTCACTCATACTTAATCTTAGAAAATATTGTCCCCAAAGTATACCGTCTATCTTAAATCAATGGTAAGGCAATGAAAAATACAATGAAAATCATGCATATATGAAGATATTATATATAAAAAAACTAATAATATACTTGTACATAGTTTCATTATTCCAATTTACTTGTACATAGTCTCCTTTATCTTTCTCCTTGTACATAGTTTCATTTTCATGTTGCTTGTACATAGCTTATACTTAGAAAGCATAAAGAAAATATATAATATGTTAAAAAATATAAAAGAACTCAAATATTTACTAGAAAATAAATATTTTAAATTTTATGCATTTTCATGTTTACATTCTTTGTATTTTCCAAGTACTATATATGCTATTTATGTTAGTGTAGTTGGTTTTTATCATACATACATATTTCACTTATTCCCTTCGAGTGTTCATAGATCAACATAATATTATGTTCCTCTACATAGATCCATTTTTTTACTATCCACACATTAGGAGCATATGCACATATACACTCAACATTGATTTATTAACCCATTGGGGACATCATACGCATAACTTTTGATTTATCAGTTTATATCTTTATATACTACATATCATAGATTTAACATTGATTATATCTTGACATTGATCATCCTATATTAAACTGATATTTTTCCAACTACTAATATAGAATCAGATTATGTACATATTTTCTCTTATATATATTTTTACCACATGATTATGCATACTTTCATTTCTAGATTTTTTAATCTATATTTGATTGTGTCTCTTTGCTTCCACATTTACTTGAGGGAATTTGAATATTCCATTTTCCTTTAATTTCTTTTTATGATTTGGACATATGCCCATGTACTTGTGTATGCTTATTGATTGTGTATGTGTATATTTAAACATTCTCCTTCCATGTGGATCTAATCCAAACTTACATCATGTCTTACATATGTGGACATTTAAGCATGTCCTTGTATATATTACTTTTCCTAGACTTAGTGGCATGTTCCCATGTCCCTTGTATTGTGCCCCTTGGCCTACCTTATGTACCACATGTATTTGTATGTATGATTTCATCTATGTGTCATGGCCATCACCATTATCTCTTTCTTGTTGATTTCACATGAATTTTTTGATGCCATGAGGGACTTCATGCATCTTACCTTCCTTATTGGGTGCCTTGATGGACAACATGCCCCATCCCCCAAGTATTTTACTCATATTACATTTAGATTTTTTGTTCATATACATGATTAAATTATTATATATAACTTAAAAAACTTGTCAATATTAGTTCTAACATACAACATACATTTACAACTTATGCTTAATCTCTTCTCATTTTGATGTCATTTATACACACTATATTGGTTTATCACGTAGATATCATATATTTTAAATATAACACACATGATGAATCAATTTTATTTTGAGGATAGTTATTTTAGAGGTTTGATGACTCCCCTCAAAAGAGGGGGCATTCATATGGGTTTGTCATAAAAATCAGACCATCCTAGTGCACTCAAAACATAGTTTGTAGCACACAGATAGATTATAGAGATATCAATTAGGAAAATATCAAGAATTATAGTTATACATAGATGAGTCTTAGTTTTTATCAAAAAAAACACTTTTGGACAATAGAACAATACACTACTAGGATCATAGTGTGTTATAGTCCAACCATTGTGTGATTTCTAGTATCTTCAAGAATAGAAAATTCCAAAATTGTCAAAAATGTACAAAAGGTGTAGTTCAAATTTGCACAATCTCAATCATAGATCATTAGATATGATCATTATATATTTAATTTTTAAAAAAAGTTACATAGTTTTTTTGAAATTGGGGGAATCATGCATGACATGATCAATCCAATTTTAGTTTCAAATATGAATAAACACAAACTACTATAACTTAGTCCCAAATCCATATGCATAGATATCAAAATTAGGGGCATATTTGGGGCACATTATTTACATATGCTTATTTTTGTACTAGTTCTCTCAGATAGAATGAAAAATCCATGGTGTATACTTTAGAAACCATATACATGAAAATTACACAAGATTAATTCCTCATTTTTTCTACAATAGTTGCCATTCCTAACTTCTTGAGTTATCTAGTGGCCCTTGAGCTATTTTCCATTTCAAATTTCTTGATTATCTCAAATCCATATTTTATAGCTTCATGACACCACACAATTTTAGTTTTAACTGCTTCTATTACATGTGGGTAGTCAATGATGGATTCATGACTTAATTAAGTTCTCGAGTAACCTACATAAGAGGGTTAGACAAGTCATCAGTCTAATACAAATTATTCACATATTATGATCCATAAAATAGGGGTAGAAAATTATGGATTCAAGTTTATATTTAGTTATTGAGCCTCCCACATATGGGGATTAGGAAAGTCATCAACTCAATCCAATATATTCAACACTTGATCACCATATACATGTACACATGTGATTTTATTAGGTTTCTACAATGGTTCATGTACCTAGACACATAATGGAGCATGGTTCACAAACTCAAACCCATATTTATGGGCTTCACCTCATAGATAAGTCTAGGTACATTTGTCTTTCCTTTATCCTAATCATTTCACTTTTTTGTATTTCTATAACAAAGAGGGGGGAATGTAGTCATATAAAATGTCATTTTAATGTAATGAGTGTTACTTGAGACCATCCTATCCTTATCTTAGTCCTAGACCTATCTTTGGTCCTCAATTTATCATTTTCTATCTTTTGTGTGCATATTTCCTATGCCCATATATACCAAGATCTATATTAAGCCATCAACTAGGCATCCCTAATATTTTTTCACATGTGCTAGCCTTCTAGACAATAATTCAACCCCATTAGTCTATAACATAGTGTACTATTATCAAATGGGGAAACATTATTTACCCTTATCTTCCCTTTCCCCTAATTGATACCTTTCCACTTCCTAAAACATCTTAAAGTTTGCCTAGACTCAATTCATGTCTCAAAAAGAATCATAACACTATATGCATACCACTCTCATTTATTTATAAGATAGATGTCAATTATCCTAAACAAGGTCATAAATAGTTATGTAAATTAAGGTTATTGATCCTTATTTACCCTTATATTTTCATACATCCATATAAAACATCCTAGAGCTTAATTTTACTCAGGTTTCTAGTCTTAATTCACACTCAAAAAAAATTTATTAGCATTCATACTCAAGCATACTAGCATCACTCTAAATTACATTAGCACTTATATCAAGATAACTACATCAAGCTTGATCCAATTTTAATATATTCATATGTAGGCAATGTTCAAAACATGAGGTATTGAGGTCACACCTAACCTACCCTAATAACACCACTCTCCTTCCACTTATGTTCATCAAAACCATAACAAGCATGGAGGCTTGAGGTTTCATAGTGAAATTAGTTAAAGCACATAATAGAAAATAATCTAGGTCTCAGTCATATAAGCACATGCTTCTAAAAACAAAGTGAAGCTCTACCAGAATTTCATTAATTCACCTACATAAGGTCATTATCACTTCATAGAATGCCTATATAAAAATTCACTACTATAATAGCAATCCCTACTATTATATAAATTTGTTTTTAGCACATATTCTCCATTTATGACACTTTACCCTTCTCCTATGTCACTTCCCAACCCACCACTTATCCATCTAATTCATATTTTACATATAAGTATACCTTTTCTAATTCAATATTGTTTATAGAATATTCAAATAAATTAATTAATATGAAAATCAGTGGTTAGTGATACTATAGTATTTTATTCCTTGATATATTATTCAATTCTTTATCAACTTAGGGTTACATTCCATAATCCTGAAAAAGATAAATCATAAACACATCTTCATAATCTCATAAAAATTGAACTACCTCAAAGATATTTTTTTGGATATAATAGTCCCAAATGGTTACTAGTTTTAGTATTTTTTATGTATAAATGTTCTCAATTTTATTCCACATTGGTTCTTGATATATCTTTATTTGCCCCACCTGAATGGAATTGATCAATTTTATTTCAAATTTTTGCTTTAGGATATTAACATTTCACATTTTATCCTCTTAAATTTTATCTATGTTATTTGTTTTAGGTTCCTCTATATCCCTCTTAGGTTTGAATAATCCTTTCAAGTTAAGTTCTTATTCGATTTCACCATGATTTTATTTCTCTATGCTATTCAAAAATCTATTATAGACTTTAATGAAAATTCCTCTTTTTCATTTTTAGACCGGTACTCCTTGATGGACTATGTAAATTTATTCTTCAATCAACTTATGATTTCTATCTCTATGTATTAGGTACATATTTATCTCACACATGACACATGAATATTATTGATTTTCTACAAATCTCTATGAAACATTGGATTTTCATCTTCAAATATAAAAGATTGAATGAAATCTTACTAGACTTGTTTAGTCTCTCATTTGTGTTCTTTATGCATGTACCAATACTTGAGTAGAGGCACTAAGGCGTTTTAAAATACATGTACCTAATAACTTGGATCTAATACTATAATGATGAACTTCAACATAATTATAAACATGCATTTCAAGGCACTGACCCTCCTAGAATAATGGCCATTTTTTAGAGATAGAAGTCATAACCTAAATTCTAGGTCAAAATTTTTCACATGCTTATTCCAAATTAATTTTTATACATGTGAACAACTAATAAACTCATAAAAACTCCTTTCAAATAAAAATTACACACACTGACTCACATGCATATATCTGAAAGATGATTTTATAACCTATAGAGAAAATGCACTAGATATTCTATGGAAAAATATTATGGCATCTATCTTTCTATAATATAAACCATTCACATGAGTTTTATTTCAATATCTCTACAGACCCAATTTATCATATGTGCATTTTAATCCCCACTTATGGAATAAGTTACTTCCCAAGGTAAAGTTCTTTCCTTTATAGGATCAAAGTAATTTCTAGCTATAGAAGTTACATGTTATGACTGATTAATCTATGAACTAGTAAGGAAACACATATAAGGATATGTGCATTCTTACATGTATAATTATGGGAAAATATTAAGCATTTAGACTGATTAGGACCTAGACTTATCTATTTTATATAGTTTTGTTATTTATTTTTCATGCTATGAAAATTTGGTAAATTCAATACTTCATAAGGATTAAAATTTTAGATATGTGTTGACTTTGAATCAACTATAATCCCATAGGAATATGGTGATGATGGTTATTTTTGTATTGTATATGGATTGTACTTATCCTTATTCAAAGGTATTCTAATGATAATGTCCTTCATGTGTGCTTCTAAATGATTATCCATTATGTTGATATTTAAATGACCATCATAAGCCTATTTTTTAATTATTAGTGAAAATAGTTTGTCTCATCAATATTCATATCAATAAATTTAAAATACCCATGCAAAATCAAATTAGATAACTTTATCTCAACATATTCAAGTCTCCAATAGGTTCAACTTCACCATAATCTACAAAATAAAGAGTAATAGGGATGTAACTTAGATTTTGACTTCCAATATATTCCAAAATTGAAATAGGAATAATACTCATGGTGTTACCAAAATAAAAAAACAACATTAGGTATTTCATATCCTATAATATCTATATCCATTCTATAATTGACATCCCAAGGATTTTTAGACTTGGTATTACAAAATACCTTATCTTCTCTCTATTTTCCCCTTTGCGCAGAATCCCACAAATTATATAATATTTTTTTTACATTTTTCAAAATTTCCTAATTTCTTAAAATAATTAAAAATTTGACTAAATATATTAGATTTATGACCACTCCATATTTTCATAAGATGTGAATGATCTAGACAGAAATTTAGGTGTAGACTATCATAGAATCTCCTTCAAAAACATTTTAATTCTAGATTAATTGTAGAAACTATGTTACTTCATTCATAAAAAAATTCTCTCTTATAGGATCTATATACTTATCATATCACACTTTTAAGATCTGATTTTATTTAGGCATCCCTAGTGGTGGAAGACCTTATTCATTATGTTGATTTTTATTGATAACCTAGGTAAAATCAAATATCATTCTTGAACATGTTGCAAACTCATCAAATTTTTAGTTTCCTTCATGTTATGTTACACATTTGGCCATGATAATATGATCCAAATAAGTCATCATGATTATTTAAAATCTTCTTAGAAGAAATAAGTTACTAAACTCATACCCTCAAAAACTCAAAAATCCTATTATACTCCTAATGCATAACATTCAAATGATAATTTTTGTGTAATTGATTATTATTATGATTAATATTACACTAAGTTTTAGTATGTTAATGAAACTAATGTCAACTATAAACATAAAAATTCTCACAAGAATCTTGTCACTAAACCTATGAAATCCTCTGCTAATGAACAAATGATTAAAGATATTACAACTATTTTACCAACATCTTCTGAACCAAAAAATGAATCACTTACACAACCATAAACTCAAGCTAATTCTCTTATCACTACGTAAAATTTCATATCTCATAAACCTTGTGCTAGTTATTCATCATATAAATTGCATTGGAATTTCTTAGAAGAAATTAATTCAATGCCTTGAAAAAATCCCCTTATGGAATTAGTGTGAACTTCTCCTTATAATCTTAAATTACTTATGCAAAAATTACAAAACATCCAATAACCAAAATATCATGATTCAAAACTTCATTCTAATGATCCACCAATTACAAAAGTTCATACAATTGAAATAATCTCCACATCCACAAAACCCTCCATAGAATTTATCAAAGAAGATATGATTCTTTATGAGATCCTCTTTTGATTAGATGATTTACCTCCTTTTATTAAAATTGGGATTAATAATACCCTTATTCAAATTTTTTGTATTATATAAAGGATTTGGCATTAATTTCACCTCTCTTTAGTTAATTTAATAAATTAGATACACCAAAGAAAATCTCAAATAAACATGCCTCACATGTAAAGGATTTTAAAAAACCAATCAAAAACCACTTGGTTGAATTTGGCTCCCACTTATCATTAGAGCCAAGACAATTCAAACTAAGATTATATTTTTTGTTATTACCTTATCTTATAAAATTTTCATTTTTTGACCATGGACACATCATATGCATGTCATTACTTATTTATTTAGTCAATTTATCAAATTTATACATAACAATAAATAATACAAAAATTAAATCAATCCTAATACATGGAGTATTCAATTACCAAATCCTAAATGTCACTATCACATTCCTATTATTTCTCACATCAATAGTCCACCTCACCTTGAGTTTGTCAACATGAATTCTAATTTACATATTATTCTTGTGGATTTACATGATGGAAAACTAAATGAATTGAAAAATAATTTTAATACCACTTGATTACCTCCTTATATAGAGGAATTTATCCCTCTTTTTCTATTCCCACATGATCATACTATTACACTAATTGATGATACTACTAAAATTCCTCCCCCATGTAATGCATAAAAATACAATTACATAGAGGATGATTTCACATATAATGAATTTGAGGTAGCTAAACTATTTCAAGATCCTTTAACTATGGCTCCTTATATATTCAACAACATAGATGTGTCTACTACAGATTCTAAAAATAAAATTGATGCATATACTATCTCTCACACGTATGATGAGAATTATATCATGACTCAAGATCAATAATGATATTTAGATGTATAATATTACCAAATTACACTATAAAAAAACACACTTTCAATTTTGATGTTCATGTCATTCATATCTCATATGATACTAAATCAAAACCCAAAGTTCATACACCCCTACTAATCTATCATTATTAAGCACCCCATGGGTAATCGAATAAATCCCTACTATTATATCTTGTAAATATATTACACAAATTAATCCATTACAATAAATTTTACCAACCATAAATATAATTTCTCCCTCTTATGACTATACTGATCAAAATAAATCATTACCATCTAAACCTATTCAACATAACTCGATAAAAACAAATCTTCTTAAATCATCACCTAAAACACATCTTTTGAACAAACTAGTATAATTATTGTATATCTTGTTGATTTAGATCAACCTAATCTCACCAACATGGACTCTTTATCCTTTAATCTACCTAAAATTACCTTAGATATTAAATCTACTAAAGTGAGATAAATAAATTCTCAATATGATGGTGAAGGTAATTAAATGATTTATCATGAATTATATGTCAAATATTATGTACTTTTACTCTTGCTTCCCAATGATGAAACTATACTAGAACTCATCCATGCTAGAGAACCTCAACTTCCATGCCAATATCATAAGCTTGGAAACTTTCAAAAAAGGTTTCCTTGCTTAAAAAAATTCATTGTTAGTGTGGAACCTAAAACACCTCTTTTTTATTCCCTCCCTCCAGCTCCATATCATTTCTAAGAAAAAAATGTTATGCTTATCAAAGAAACTATAAAATTTGAATAAACTACACCTACATGACCTTGACCTATTATGGTCTCTAAATATCTCACCCTCTAATAACATGATAAGTTTAGTGTCTTATTTGAAAAATATAGTGAATATTTTACTTTTTCATATGAATAAATTCCAAGAATTTATCGTAACATCATTTTACATAATATCATTGCCTATTCAACTATCAAATATGTGTATCAAAATCGGTGAAAATTACCTACTAAGATTTCTACTTTATGCCATAATAAATCATCAAAATTTTATATGATAAATTTATTAAACTCATGGACTAATCATAATGGGTTTCAACCATTATCATTGTTTGGAAAACAATCACCATGGTTATCTACATATGCATCGATGTTCATAACCTAAATTTAGCTTGTCTAAAAGATTATTTTATTTTACCATTAATTGATGTCATTGTTAATTATACTATTGGATATGAAATTTTATCACTCATTGATGGTTTCTTGGGATATAACCAAATTCACATATATCTTTATTATCAACATAAAAACAACATTTAACATAGAATGGTACACCTATTATTATTATGTTAAAATGCCTTTCAGTCTAAAAAATGTCAAAGATACCTATAAACACACAATGATCCATATTTTTCATGATCTAATTAATAATATCATTAAAACATATGTGGATTATCTTATTTCTAAATATAAATATTTTCACACTCATCTTCATGGTGTATCTATCACCTTTCATCAACTAATTAATTAAATAAATAGACTTAACCCCTTCAAATGTGTGTTCAGTGTTACTTATGGTAAACTATTAGGTTCTTAGTCTCCCATCATGGAACTAATGTTGATCTATCCAAAATAAAATATATTATAAACATTCCTATTTCTCATTCCATTCTAGACATACGAACATACCTCAGGAAACTTTGGGAAATTCACTGCTTTGTTTCAAATATGATTTACCATATATACTCTATTAATTCCCTTTTAAAAAAGGTAATGATCTATAATAAACCAGTTCATGCAAAAAATAATTTAATATAATGAAATAATCCATGATTCATCCTCATACTCTTTGGCCACCTTCAAATTATCATTCATCAATATTATATATGTCATCTACCCACATATTAGTTGGGACAATATTCTCTCAATAAGATGATACTGGTAAATAATATGCTATCTACTATATCAACTAAGGATTAATAAATTATGAAATTTTTTATATATAATTATAACATGATTGTTTATCTATCTATTTCACATCTAAAAATATCCATAATTATATTATCTATCGAACTACTTATATCATTATCCATTTTGATCCACTTAGTCAGTTTTTCTCCAATGCTTTCTTACCTAGATATAGAATCAAAATGGATGGTCCTATTGATGGAATTTGATCTATAAATTATTAAAAAAATATATATCAAAGGACAATTCATTGAAGATCAAATACTAATCACCAACAAAATATTATGGTCACTTCTTTACCAGTTACTAATCACCTTCAAGATATTCTTCTATATCAAGATATTCTTTATATTAAATTTTTTAACCAAGTAATTACACTAGTATATTATTTTCATAACTTCACTGTTGATATAGAATAAAATAACCATGAATACCCTAACCCTCCTCCTATTTCCTCTAAATACAAATAAGTCATTAAAGACTTACCATAAGTTAAAATTAACTTGTATGAAGAAAATTGGACTTTTCACGTTGATGGTGCAAAATGCCTTCAAGGAGCTAGGGTAGGTTGTGTTTTAATAAACCCCTCGGGTAAAATAATACCTATATCATTTCAATTAAACTATAATTTCACCTATAATATGGTTGAATATGAATCTCTTATATTATGCATACAAGCCATGATCAACATAGATATCCCATATTTACATGATTTAGGTGATTCATAACTCTTATGTCATCAAGTTAGTGAAGATTATCAGTGTAAAAGTGAAAACCTTATCACATATCATAAAATGGACACTATTATTGCTAAATAATTCATTGTATTTACCACTAAAGCAATCCCACAAGATCAAAATTCTATAGGTTATTCTCTTACTTCATCAACATATTTATTTCATACTCATCAAGTTCTTCATGATTCCCAATTCCTTATCCAAATGAGGAAGTCACCTTTTATAAAAAATAAAAATGATTATCTAATTTTTCACATAGAAGTTGTCACTATTTGATAGAGCCTATGGTACAAAATTATCATCTAATTCATTTAGAAACGTACTTATCCTCTAAATGTGGATTCTTATGAAAATATTGACATTCACAACAAGCATACAAATATGTACTTTGATATAACACCCACTATTATCATAAAATATAATACAATTTATTCTATTGTGTAATGCTATAAATGAATACTCTCCTTAAATAAACACATGGGGGCATTTTCAGTGGTCACTATAAGGACCATACCATATACCTCATATGCTTGTGCATGGGTCACGTTTGGCCTACACTTCAAAAATATGCCATAAAGTTTTCTTTAAAGTGTAATATTTGTCAAATTCATAATGATATTATTCACTCTCATTTTATCAAACTCCAAACCTTGTAATCTCCTTGGATATTCTCTATGTGGGGATTGGATCTAGTAAATTACCTAGATCATAAGATGATCATGTGTTCATTATCAACACCACTGAATATTTTAAAAAGTGGGTGGAAGCGATGCCTCTTGTTAATGTTACAAATTAATTATTAATCAAATCATATATTATTTTGTAATTTCTTATACCATCATTTTCTATAATGGTGGTAATTACAAAAACAAAGATATGAAACAACTATATGTACAATTTAAAATTACACATAAATTTTCAAGGCCTTATCATCCTCAATGAAATGGTTGAGTAGAATTCACTAATAAAGTTCTTAATAGAATGTTTCAAAATACTATTAAATAATCTTTCACTAATTGGCACCTACGATTATATCCCACACTTTAGGCTTATTAAATTAGCATACGTGTTGCTAATAGGGAAACACCATTTTCATTAGTATATGGGTCTAAATAAGTTTTACCATTATAAATTGAGATACCATCCTTATGAATTTTTCTTCATGGTATTATTCTTGATGAGTAATTATGTGAAGCCTTTTTCCATACTGTAGATTTCTTGGACTAGTGACAAATGGCTAACTTAAAACATAATTGCTAATACAAATCTTGTATTACTAAACAACATAACAAAAATGTTAAAACTTATACTTTAAATATTGGTGACCTAGTCCTCAAACTAGATTATACACATGATAAATAATTTTAAGGAAATATTTTTCTTAAATGTTTTCTATGTTTCTCACATATTTCCATATACTATAAATACTAACATTTTTATAAGTTTTCTACAACATCCCCAATGTGTAGTATTACATTACTCTTAGTAGTCTTAGTTCCTATCATTGGTCCTTTGGTCTATCTATGCTCCTTCATTCAATTCATGAGTTGCAACATGATACCATGGATAGGACCTAACCATCCTCATGAACATATTTTATTTTCTCTCATTAAATCTTTAAGTCTCTTTTTGATCATGGATTTATCATTTTATTAGTTTATTTTCATGTATCAATTTATCCTTTATGAGTCACAATATAAGATCTTAGATAGGACTAGACCTTCCTCATAAAACATTCTTATATTAGTATTCATTTTTATAACTATTTGGTTTCTCTTTTGTCAGTTATAGTGTAAGACCTCAGATAGGACCAGGGTTTCCTCTTAATTTTTTCATTTCATAAATTACTTTCTAGATAAGTGTTTTGCCTAAAAAATAAGGCAATGTTATGAGATTATGACACCATACTCCTAAAATCAGTTATATTCTTTTGTGGTAGTAATTTTAATAAATAATTTTGCATGTCTCCCTACATTCACAATATATCTAATGATATAGAGTCATGATTACATATCATTGTGCTATTTTCACATTTCACATTTTTCTTGAATTGATGTTTTAGATTATGGTAAAAGAAGGTTTTGAAGGGACCCCAAAACCCTTTAACAGAATCAAAAAATATAAAGCATTAACAACCACCAGGAAAAGAAATCCTGAAACCTATTGAAGAGCAGCATCAAAATTAGGTTTTACAGGGACAACATCAATATCCATTTTATGAATACTATTCAGCCCCCTAATATTCCAAGTAATGATTTTAATATCTATTTTTTAGGGGTAACATCTAGAATAGTTGCTTGCCTACCATCAGCAATATTCTGCATACTTTCTAACTCTCTGGTTTTCTTAGTGGATCTTCTTCTAGGTTTGTCCAGGGAAACAACATCTGGTTTCATCTTAGAATGTTGTTCAGCTTTTTTTTCCAGATTTATTTGGAGTAGAAGCAAGAGGTTTCACCTTAGTTTTCTGATCTATTTTGTTGCTTCTAGTTTCTACCCCCTTAGTATTGATCTTTTTTTTAGCCCTTTTTCTTTGGTTTAGTTTATGCTTTGAGTTTTCTCCATTATCTTTCACAACTTCTAGGGGAGGAGGCTCATCCAAAGGATAGTCATTATCAGCCTGAGATAACACCTGGATCTCCCTGGACTAAGAAAAAAGATCTCCCTCTGATTTATTTTTGGCTTCAGCCAAGAATTCACCTTCCTCTAGCACAATTTTGTCATCTACATCTCTCCATCGATCTTCTATACTTTGATAGAAAATGATTTGTTTTGATAGATCTATCAGATCATCTATTCTTTGTTCAAGTATTATGGTATCTAATTGCAAACCATGTCCTTATTTCTCAGAGTTTACTTTCTCAAAAGAAGGCTCTTTATCCGCCTCAGCATGTGGAGCATTAGAATCTTCAAAAGAAGGCTCTTTATCTACCTCAGCATGTGGAGCTTTAGAATCTTCATTATTCTTGAATTGATGTTACTTAATCATTCCATATTAATTTTCATCCTCTCCCCTAATTTCATTTTTATCTAATCACACTATGGTTAATTTCAATATATCACCCTTATGTAACATGCAATCACAAGATTCTTAGACACCATATTCTTTGAGTTCTTTTCCTTATCTATCAAGTCTAATTTCTATAGTGATATTCATTTTTAACACCCATGTTTGGTTTTATAAATATGTATGGAGAAGGAATAGGAAAATCTATAAAAACTTAAAATCCAAATCATTTAAAAAATAAAAAACAATGATAAAAAGACATATTTAAAATCAAAAATAAAAATCACACCAAAATATGTGATTATCAAGCACATATCATATTCTAGTCAAATCTTAAAATCCATAGTTAGCCTCATGATAAAACCAAGGTCCATTAGGGTGTAGTAGGCCAGTAGACTAAGATATGAGGTCTAAAAATTATCTATAGTGCTACATACTTCCTCATGCAAGTATTCAATATTCATAGTAAACTGATGACCCTATAAGAGGTCCTGAGGAATGGAGAACATGTCATGATAATCTAGGTCAATTTTATTTTTTATGCATATATCCTTCATGGGATTATATTTATACTTCACTAGCTAACAAAAACGTTTTTAGCTAGGGCAAGTTCTCTAGAGTCCTCAATGCCAAAAAAAATATTGTTATACCAACTTCATTTGAGTATCTTGTTTCTAAAAAATATTATTTATCTTAGTACCACTTGCATTTCCCCCACCACCCATTTCATATTCCCATTTCACAGGTAGTATTTTTTCTAAATATTTTTCCTCACTTATATATTCCCTATTCTTCATCTCTTTTTAGACATGTTCATAATAAGTTTGTTTTAGTTTAATATATCTTAAGAAAATAATATGTATCTTTGATCTACTATGCATTATTTATTTAAACCATTGCCTTATCCTTATCATATTTCCTTGTTTATATTTAAAATTCTAAGTTTGTTTATCCCCCTTTTTATAGATAATTTCATTCTATTTTCTATTTATTTTTTTTCTGTTATTGAAATGAGTTTGGATTGTTACTTCTCATTCATCAATGTTGTTTGACTTATGTGATTTTTAAATATTTGTTTAATTATCATTTGTTACTTATTTTACATCGATGTTGGATCCATTATTTAAATTTCATGTCCCCTTAGTTTGATCTAGTTTTTTACTTTTCATACTTAAGGTACATTTGATGAGTTTTTCATTCATTTAGTATCCTTGGTTTTTTTGTTACTTAATTTACTCTAATTTTACCTATTTTATATTGCTATTTTTCATTCTAACTTAGCATTTGTCATCATATCTTACCAATTTTATAAGTGACTTATTCATTTATCTAGAGTTCATTTATTTTGATTTCCCTGTGATTATTTATTTTTATTCATTAACCTTGTATCCTTAGGGTTTGTCCAAAATAGTTAATTCACCCCCAAATTTCAATAATAAATAGATAATTATCAACCATTCAATGATAAATTTAATTCAAGGTATGTATATGATACTTTAAATTATTTATAAAAATTTCTTACTATCATTTCAATTTCAAAATCTTAATTTGTATAATTCAATTTTTATATTTTACTACAATTTATTAGCTTGGAATTATGCATTTCTATGTTATTTTTCAAACAAGAAACCCATGTTACAACTACATGACATGTTATGATATTTGAGTGGGGTATATGTATACACATTATATTTTTAAACTTTATCATTTACTGACTCTTTATCTCCTATAAGAACCAGCCAAGTTTCAATCTCTCTAAGTGAACACCTTAAATGGTGTAATGGCAAAGGGGTGGGTAGACCTTTGGTGATTCACAAGATTATTTTTCCTTACACCATTACCTAAAACCATTACAAGTTAATTTTATCCAAATATCCAAGTAATCAAAACCCATTTATCCACTCCTCTAATAAATTCACCTTTCTAAAAATCTCTTGACTAAACATACACCCTTTTTATTCATTTTCCTAATATGTTAGCCAAGTTGATCTTGTTAGGGATTGATTACATGTTATGTAACTACATCATCCCATTCAGCATAGTTTGAGACCTAATGGCAATATTTACTACACAACAAGATTGAGCTAGTTGATATTATTAGATAAATTCCTATGAGGGTTTAGGGTCAATCCTTGGCTATAAACAACCACTTCAATTCAATAAAATAAAAAGGAAAATTCATTTTCACATTATTACATCTTAAAATTCTACTAATTCTATAGTTGAGGAGTTATTGCTTATGGTTTTGCATTGTAAGGAATAATGTTATCATGTGAGAAAGTCTTAGATGTAAAGTAAGATTATTTTATCCTAGAGGTTACTTATATAATGTGATCCTTACAAATCAATAAGAACCTCTTGTAAATCACAATCATCCAAGGGAGAGATTGAGGCATGATATCTTTAATTCAAGGTAAGTATTCCTAAATTTTACTCTTTCATTTAGAAAATAGATATTACACAAAGTAATAGGATGAATGTTTTACTCTTTGCTTAGTTTACCTCTACATTGACTTGATTAGAGTTATCTTTGCATTTATATTCTTTGTTTAATTATCCCCCCTTGTGACATAATCTTTAATGAGAACTAAATTATATTTACTTTATGTATTTTAGGCCCATTTAATGTTATTACATAATATCATTTACTTGGAGGCTTTGTAACCCTCTATTTTGGTGTTCTGTAGTAAGATATCCATTAGTTAGATTTACCAGATCTAAATTGGTAATGACCTAATATAAATAGTTATGTAATGAATTGTTTGGTAAGAGTACCTTATTCGACCTTGGAATCCACTATGTAGGAAAGGTTGTAGATCCATCCCAATTCATTATATACATCTAGGCCCTCACATTTTATTAGGTTCCTATCTACTCCTATTCATAGTTACTTGTGTCTCTCTATCTTCTAAACAGCTATACTTGTTACATATATTTTATTATCAAAGCTCTTGTTGAAGTATTATAATTATTCTCTCATATTATTTATCTTCATTATCCATATTATGAATTTAGGTTTAGGTTTTTTGGATCAATTATTATTTATTAAAATCCTTATAGTTCACATCCCCACATTTCCATAACATACAAATCCATGTTGGATATAATTGGCAACCTAGATTTTTCCACAACTAACATATTTAATAGTAGAGGAATTAACTACAAAAAATAACCCCATATTCTTCTAATAAATAGGTTGTAATAAGATTCAAATGTAATATATCCTTAGATAAAAAATTATATGATGTACTCATCTATTATAGTAATGGTTAATCCCATCAGTCTAATTAGTATTTAGATTGTGAAAATTTTCTAAATTTTCTTCATTTCAAATAAATGGTTTATTTATCATGGTTTGCAGTACCATTCTAGTCTAGAGAACTATGATTCTAGAAAATCTAGCAACTCACACCATAATATTTCATAAATTTTGTTGTGGATATATTTATAAATGATCTCTTGTACATAAACTCATATTATTTTGATATATTCCTCTACAAACTTGTGTATTATTTTTTCTACATAATTTTAAATACCCCTCTTGCTATGTAACCATTTCAACATGTTTGGGTCTTATGAATGGAAAACATTTTAGTAGAGGTCCTTGGAATCACCCATTAGGACATGTTAATTATTTTAGTACACGATATTTATACATGTCTCTAAATATTCTACAAGAATTTGAAATGGTTTATGGCTAAACATTATATTTATTCATGTGATACTAATATTTAGGTTTTTCTTTAGTGTGTGTTCCATTTTAATATTTTTTGAAGATTTAAAGAATTAATAAATAAATAATATAAATGATACCTTTAGTTCCAAGTAATAAACAATTAATCTAGGAAAATATTACACACTTAGATTATACTTAGTAATGAAATAGTCAAGGAATACCATGTATCGATATCTATTACATTACAATTCAAGTTCAACCTCTTGTTTTACAAATAAAATATATTTAATGTTGTGAAGAGACTGTGACTCATACCTTTTAGCTTCTCTATCAAAGGGAACCATTCAACTTATACAAATTAATATTCATACACAAGACCATAGCTTATACAAAATGTGGTATGCATTACACTTGTTAAATTTTTATATTAAAATAATAACCATGAAAATTATACTTCATATATCATACTAAAAATTATAAAATTCACTAGATTTCAACCTTAAATATATTCCTCTACCACAAGAGGTTGATATTATAGGCCTACACATAGAGGATATGATTTCAATGCATATTATGATTATCATAAATTTGTTAGACATTGTAAAAATAAATGCCACATGCTAAGGTATAATATACAAGATTTAATTGATTACAACAATATTGATCTTATCACACCCATATAGGATCAAGGACCACAACATAATAAGAATGAAAAATTGAAATTTTTTTCTAATCCCCTTCCAAATCATGCAACAATGGAAACTAAGGATATTATTGCATTGTAAATGACATAAAACTTAAACATCCTCCTTAAAATTATTATCACCCATTAAAAATTATTATTGGTAGATTTAAAGGCATATAAACACAATGACCTACTACTATATTTGATAATCATAATATTATGTAAGATGAATCTAATTTAAATTCATTGTGTATGAGCTTACATTGATTTTTAGCCTATTCATAGTGTCATGGTAGATAATGGTTTAGTGAAATTTCTTTTATAATGAAAACTCTACGTACTTTGGGTATACACTTGAGGATTTGATATAAATAACCAAGATAGTCAAAGGATTCAAAAAACACAAACAAAATCCACTAGGACACATTTTACTACCTCTTAAGGTAGATTCTTCAGTTCATTCATAGAATTATAAAACATAGGGGTATTTGACATGCTATTAGGATGTATATGGATACACAAGATACATTTAGTACCATATTTAATGCATATTTATGTCAAATATATACATTATACTTGGGTGGTCACAATTCTAGTTATTGTATATGAGTACCCTATTAAGCTAAAGTCATTTAATTATCCACCCCTACCATCACTGTAATAAGTTTTTACACATATTAGTATCATTTTACACATTAATTTACTCCATATATTTAGGATCATTATATAGATTTAGTTATACAACCTACTAAGGTTCATTCTAAATAGATAATTTAGGAGAATGTAGTTGAATTTCCTAGATGACTAGTGCTTCACCACCCATTACATCAGAGGGTCATTTAGGAATCATGAAATAAAGTATTTAATTAATGTCCTATAATAATTTTATTTATATTTCAACATGTTTCATAAAAAACTCAAGAATAATTTTTTCTTGCTTTACAACATACTATGTACAATACTATGTTCCCTCAAGTTACTCATCATACACAAGATTTTATGAGTTGTCATGATGATGGTGGTTACAATACAACATGATATATATATATATATATACATATATATATATATATATATATATATATATATATATATGTATGTATATATATATATATATATATATGTATATATATGTATATATATACATATATATACATATGTATATATATACAAATATATATATATATGTATACATATATATATATATGTATACATATATATATATATATATATATATATATATATATATATATATATACACACACACATATATATACACATACATATATACATATATATACATATATATATATATGTATATATATACATATATATGTATATATATATACATATATATGTATATATATATATATATATACATACATATATATACATATATATACATACATACATACATACATACATATATATATATATATATATATATATATATATATATATATAATTACACTTGATACTACTCCCTCATGAAAGATGATCTTTCCCATATTTGATATAGGACCTCCCCATGACCATACCCTAGATTGGTTAATTGGTTATCATCTCAAATAATGAAACATTTCAAAATAATAATAATAATAATAATAATAATATTAATAATGATATTAAAAAAAGGGGAATATGCATGACATGTTTTCTAGTTAGATTATTCATTTATTTTATTATCACATGTTTTGTAAATTATACATAATTTTTAATACACACATGCATTTCATAGTATATGAGTGACATATTGGACATACATATATACATGATACTTGGATGCATATATGCAAAACTTTTTATACCCAAGGGCCATGATAATTTTTAAAACATCTTATGTTACATGTTACATTGATAAATGTTATATAGTTCTATTTTCTTTCCATTTACCTTGCTAAGATACATTAATTTCTCACCCATTTTTTCTATTACTCACACTATTTATAGTGCTAAATTTCATGGATATGCTACTATATTATGTTGTGATATTGACATTCATTTATAGTATGTACTATTTTAATTATTATATGATTCGTTTATATTGTTTCCTTTCATAATAGGCTAATAATTATTGTCCATTATTTTTTCCCCTTGGCTTTGTGTCTATGAGTTTTTATAATTCATTATTTTGGGCCCTTGGCCTTGTGTGTATAAACTTTTATTATCTAATATGTGTGGCCCTTAGCCTTATGTGTGTGACATTTTTATTATTATTCATGGTAAAGTGGTGTTTTAAATAGGTACCCAACACTTTACAAGTATCATGTAGTTTTGGCTATGAGAAACATATAAAACATAATAACCTACCTAAAATAACATAAAACTAGACAATACTGGACAATAACAAAAACAAATATCACCAAAATAATAGGTCAAAATTTTGAAAATCAAATAATCTTACTTCCATCAAATATTATTACTTTCCATATGAATAAGTCCTTGGGACTAAGAGTCAATTTTCATTTCCTTTATTGCTTCCTTGGTCTTTTTACCTACAATACTAGGTCCTTCCGCCTCTTGTTTTCTCTTAATAAGGTGCCTGGGGATGTCTATACTACTAATACAATTCTACATAGCCACTTTTCTAAACTCCATAATAATTCCTAATTTTACTTTATGAACTTTTTTTATTTCTCCAAGATATTAACTCTATTTTTCAATCTTTTCACCTGGGTGATAACCTCTTCCAAGTCTAATTTAGAGAACATAATACCCCCCTCATGGTTGATATTATTGATTTAGTATTTTATTCTATGTGTGACATTTTACTATAAATTATTTGAGTTCCTTATCCTTGTGCATGTGACAATTTATTTTCCATTTTATTGGCACTTGGCCTTACATGTGTGACATTATATTATCCATTGTATATGGCCATTGGCCTTGTGCGTGACATTGAGTTCTATTGTGTATTCTTCATTGTGTGTGTCATGGCCATGAAATTATATGATCATGAGTGGATTAATATATTATTATTTTTTATCTTGATTAGTTTTTGAGTTTGTCGGTTCCATGATCTATGTCATGCACCTCCCCATTTTTTTTGGTTCCATGATTAACATCACTCAATTTTATTATGTAGTCTTATTCATTTTTTATAATAGTGATGGTTATTATTGAATACTTAATTGATATATCTATCTTGACATCACCCTTATATATCTTAAATTATATTACTCATATATGATTTTATGATACATCAAAACTATGATGACATATTCTCCACATGCTAACATGATTCTATAGAACTACATATTCTACATAAACATGATAAAATTAAATATTTTATTTTGAGATCAATAACTTGTAGGATACATCACTCACTTTAAAATGGGGTCATATTACTGGGATTGTCATAGAGAATTAAATACTCATGAGCATAAAATTGAAGTTTCAACATATTTTTAAAAATTTAGAGATCTTGGAGTGGTTTATATTATTATTTTAGTTTAGTTACAGGATAGGTATTTACATATTGGAACACTTTTTGGGGAATATTCCATACACATGCACTCATTTTATAGGATTTTAGGTAGCATGTTTCTATATATTCATAATTTAATACACATTTAGGTGAATAAACCATGCATATGCACTCATTTCATAGGATCATGAGTTACATGATTTAATGTTTTATCCAAAATAGCATATGGATGCATAAAATTCTATATCATATTGGAAAAAAATAAATCATATTATGGTGCATAGATATTTTCCATACATAAACACTATTACATTTTTATATATTTAAATGTATTTAATGGTACATGTATGTTAGAACCCTTCAATCTATAAGTCCATCTGTAGTAGTTGATTCATGTATATTGAGGTAATGTGGTTGAGGTTCATAGATTCTCAATAGTGTAGGAAATATTTAAATTGATTTTATATGTGGCTTCCACTTTATCATCTTGGGGTACAAGATTATTTAAAATATTATTGTGATTGATGATTTAATAATGCTTAATGGTCTAGGCATCAATCCATTTTTCATAGTCAGGGCATTTGTATTCCAAACCCATGGCCTTGTTGTAGTTCATATAGTTTGGGCTCAATATCCCAAACTCTCCAAGTGATAAAACAAGGAAAAATGTTTTTCAAATTCTTCAAAAAGGAATAATCATCTACAAGAACATGATACATGGAAACATGGTACACTCACTTATAATTATATTCCTTACTTGCTCTTTGATTTTAAAAAGTTTCAATTATAGTTCTGATTTCAGATTTCATACATGGAAATTTATTGTTAGATATTAATTATAGGTTTCATGAAGTAATTTTAATATTGGAGCCTTCTCATAAATGAAAAACATGTTGTACACAATTATATCTATTTTCCTTTTAATATACCATTATAATTCATTTCAATACTAGAATAAAGTGGGAGCATTTATAAATAATAAAAAATGATATTAGATGCTTGTAAACGTCTATTTTCACCTACCTTCACTTTACATGACTTTTGAATACACATATGGCTCTTATTCTACCTTATCTCACACTTACATACTTTTCATGGATCTAGACTTCCTGATTTTATGTTAATAACCTACAAGAATTTAATATTTAGTGTCTAACTTGATCAAAATAATATTTAAACTATATCCATATCATTAAAATAATTTCCATTCCTTATGGGCATATCTATCATACTTGGATGGTTATGTAATTATGAACACATCCAAACTTGATGGAATCATCTCATGCAAAGAAATGGTTACTTTTAATTTTTAATTCCTTTGTATATGTGGTAGAGGTATAGTCACTAAGACCGGGGGGGGGGATTAAATCAGTGAGACTAGAAAAACCAACTTCAATCATAATCATTTAAATTTCTGAATCAATTACCATAATCATTCATGAATCATACACAAAATTCATAACAATGAACAAAAGAGACAATTGTAAGATCACTCACCTAAAACATGACATATGTGGGAAGGCCTATTGGGGGAGAAAACCACTAGAATATATAATTGGACTACTATCCTATAATAAAAATATCAAATTTAGACCATCTATAATTTATCAAGGAACTATAATCCTTATTTAGTGAGACTACAATCCAACAAGGTGCTTAAATACCTATCTAGCTGAGTTGTAATAACAACCAAAATTTTATCAAGTTTCACGTTACAAAGAAGCTAAAACCACCTTATATGTTGAGATACAAAAATAATACCTATGAACACATCCAACTATGGACTGATGTCTTCAACACCTAATGATGGACCTCTGATTATCACTCTTCACCTTTTCTCACACTTAATCTACAAGATCATTATTATACCAAAATAATTATGACCTATAGGTCATATAGATAGTCCTCAATATATATTTTTCTTTAACTCATATACATTTCACTCTACCCCTCCTTCACTCCACATATCACACACACAGGCCTCTCTTAAATCTCTCCCAAGTCTCTCACTCAAGATGAGAAATCACCATCTTTGATTTCACTATTTATAGATAATTTATGATCATCACCATCATGGTCAGAAATTAGGCATTCATTAACCCTTAAGGCAATTATCTTATGAATACATAGCTAAATATAATATTCATAGGTCAGCCATAATATCTATGCTTCACCCTTAAGAAGCTACACCTTTTAATAATGTCTTTGTAGATCTTATAGGTCTCATAGAGATTTATTCACCCATTTAGCACATCATCAAGAAAAACATAACACCACTTCCAAATGTTTAGGTACACATTACATGACCCCTTAGTCATCCTAAAATGATTATAATAATCAATTCACTGCTTTTTCCAAGCTCAATCAACATTATGTGCATATAGTCACCATAAACAAATACATAGTTGACATCTAAACCTTTGTTCATATTTCATATGATTCTTTAAACCTTAAAAATGCACAAAAATAATCCTTGTGGAGTTTAAAACACTCCCCAATACATAATTCACCATGAAACATCGAAACAACATCTACATAAGCTCAATTAATCTTCTCGGGTCACTTGTAAAACAAGAAACAACATAATCAACTTTGAACCTTAATATATTTTACTATACACACTTATAAATCTTAAAATTAGTCTAATTATATGCACCATGGAGTCCTCTTCATCTTTTATTTCTATATCATGAGCAAATTATACATAGATCAAAATATATGGCATAACAACTAGACACTAGTCTTTTCCTTTGCAAAATTCAAATATTCAAATGTAAATAGTCACAATTGAACATTGAACACAATGCTTGCATCTCATGTCCTCTAAAATTTAGATAAATATCACACCATAAATCTTTTCCAAACTATAATACATACGTGTCAATGGTAAAATGTTATACCTCAATAAATTTGACCTCATCTCATGCACCCTTGTAATGTTGAATCAATAAGCATCATTGATCTTCACAGATCAACCAAACCTTTATTATGAAATGTGCACCATTTAATCAATCTATATTAACACCTACTATCCATTATATCCTTTTCCTTTTCCTTTTCTCAATCATTAAAAAACATGCACTTCTTTCCATCTCACTACTTCCTAACATCTTGGAGCAAACACACTTCATCGAGATCCTTGAGACTTTCTTGAACTTTACCTCTTGCATATTTGACTAAGTGTGGGGACCATTACAATCTGTTTGAGAAGCCAATTTTTAAAATTAATAAATATTACTATGCTTAGATGTATGATCTCAATTTTTGACCATATGATCTCCTTACATAGGAAAATCCATCTATATAATAATCTACTCCTAAAACCCACACAGGTGCAAGATATGCAATCATTAACGTGATCACTTATAATTTTCTTCCATAGATCCAACTATTCCTAGACCTACCTAGAAAGCTAATATTTCTCATGCATATATTTTGATGCACTTCATCGCATGATCTAAAATTTAGCACAAATCAACTAGGCTCAAAAATTAACAAACTCATATGATCAACTTCGCTTGAAACTACAACATATGTGAAATTTATCTACATTAAAATTCCTACCTAGATTTCTCTTGCCTCATGTAAATTTGGCTATTTATGGGAAAACATAGTCAAACTACCTAGGAGACCAACTTTGCATATGCATATCTTTAATTATACTTAGTCACATGATATGAGAATTAGCACATATAAACTAGGCACAAAAATGAACAAACCATATGATCATTTTATCCTAACACCTCCACTCATTTTAATTATGACCTCATAAACATGCTTGCTTGGCTCTACTTGAGTCCTTTTGAAAATTTGGCTAAGTATGAGAACATAGTGAGTTTTGTTTGAGTATCATGATTTTCATTCTCATATCTTCAACCACATTTCATCACATGACTTGAGATATAGATCATAATAAATTGGGACTAATACGATCACATCCATAATACCAACTTGCCTTGACTCATTCCCATGTAGCAATGGTGACATCATCAAACTACTTATTCAAATTTTTTACCACTACACTCAAAATGTCTATATGAAAACAATGATCAACCAGATAAATTCCACTTATAAATTTAATAACTCAAAGCATATAAAATGTATTAGGGATATTTTTCACATCCTTAAATAACCATACTCATCCCTAAAGATCTATAACTATGCCAAAACAAAATATCAACTAGTCCAACTTCAAGCACACCAGGATAAACACATTACACACTTTGTCAATGTTATTTAGGCTATCAAATCACTTCATCCACTCACCAAGACACCTCCTTGACATCACCATAACATCACTAACAACTCTCCAATAACATCACCCTTTTTCATTGATGTCAACAAACATAATTTAACTCACCTTCTCTCTCTTTAAGCACTCTCATAATAGGAAATTTCTCCCCCTTTGACATAATGACAAAGTGGGCATGATATGATCCTAAGGACCTAAAAAGATAACCAAAAAGAGAGGACTAACTTATAAATATGATACAAACTCCCACTTACCTTGAGCATATTTTTTTTTCCTTGACAACTTCTTGCTCCATGCTAATACTCTCTTCAACCAAGAACTACAACTAATGAAGAAATAAAACACAAAAACACTAGAATCTGATAAAACTCACCAAGAAGCATATGAGAGGGACTCCCCCTATGATTTCTATTACATTTAACATCTTTAGAATTTTTATACCTCCACACACCATAAATAACCACCACACATGCTTACTAGCCTTCTCTCTCAAGCTACCATAAGGACCATCAATATAACTTCATGCCACTCATAAAATAGGAAACATGCTCTAATTCAACTTGAGAACTCACCTTTAAATACTAATACTTTGATATTTTGGATAATTTTATCAAAATTCACTCTTTTTCACACTAGGCTTTTCTATCCTCCTTTTATCCCTACTTGAAACTTGAAAAGCCCACAAATTTTAGTAGACACATCTGCAGGACCTAAATATTTATATTAGATCATTAACCCTCTATATTGACAAAAAATTGAATAATTTGAGAACAACAAACCTTTAATTCTCTATTAATATTTATGTGACCACCAATTTATCCCATTAAACATGTTAAGAAGCCTTAGAACTCAAATCATAAGGCATACCACTTTTCTAGCATAACTCAAAAACCTAAAATCTCGAAACACACAGAGTCAACAAACCTCCTTCTAGTCAACTCCCTTCACTAAAAATTATTGCACACCTAGAGAAAACCATCATAATATTTTGGACCTAAATTGAACCTCCATATCTTTAGGCACAAAGACTTAATATAACCCATTTTAGGACATGTATACTTTTAAGCACAAATTGGGAAACCCAAGAGCAAAAAAAATCTCCAATTGCACACAAAAGATATTAAAATATTTAAATCACTTGGAACACATCAAAAATAAGTGTAAATATATTTCTAAGCACCAAACTCTACTTGTAATTGCATAAAAATCATTATGCCATTTGGAAACACCCATTTTGATCCTACATAATATCTCCTTCACAAACCTTTGGAGAAAGCACATGAACTTGTTTCTCCCCTTAACCAAAGACCTTGTCTAATTGGAATCATTATCTTGAGCATAAAAACTTACTTATCCATAATAAAAAAAATTTCTAAGAAGCATAGGTAGAGGCATCGTCAACACACAATGCTCTACCATGGTGTGAAACCAAGAGTTACTCATAAATCTTCATATTCCTTCTCCTCCTTGGTCATATGATACTTATAGTTATTCTTCTTCTTCTTTAGATTAGGAGAAAAAAATTCCTCATCCACTAAAACATTCCCCTTTTATTCTATGAGTAAATTGATAATATATGGAGATAACACAGATTCATGATATACCTTTTCATTTGAAGAATTTTCTATGTAGTTTGGAACCTCATCATTAGGAATAGGCAATTCATGTTTTTTTCATGATACATGCCCAACAATAGAAAGATGTTCACTTGGATCCATACATACCTCAAGACTAGATTCAACCAACACCTTGGTCTTCTCTTTGATCTTGGTCCCTTCACTCACAACATGAGCAGATAATGAGAGCCCTTGGCACTCTTCTAATTCTAAAGCATTCTCCACCATAATAAACAAATTAATTGGACTTGTAGTTTCATCATGACTCACACTTTTTACCTTTGGCTTCCATGTGTTAACATTCCTTCTTCCTTTCACTTAGGAGCCTATTTAAACCTATTATAACTTATATACTTTTCATTACAAAACCTATAAATTTGACCTCTCTATTCATAATTATATCACACCATACCTTTTATAAGAAATGTTTCTTACCTTACCTTATTTGGATAAAAAAATTCAAAATGTACTATGTCATGAAGATTAAATCACTTGAATCTATTTACACCTTTTGACTAATGACTCCCATCATAATCCCATGAAAACTCATTTCTAATAGGTTTATTAAATTATTTGTCCTAATGACCAAATTTATTACATGTGTAATAGTAACAATTGAATATTTCATACCTCATGGAATTTGGTTGTCTGATCTAATTTGTCTTAGTTATGCCAACACCTTTAGTCCTTGTCTGATGATTTGTATTTAAATTATGATTGTCCTTGTTCACAGTAGTCTTCATCTTGTCTTGATTTACATTCTTTTGTTATTCTTCACATCTAAGACCAGTTCTATCACTAGAATTATTTTGATGATTTATAATATTCCCTAGATCACATGATCTCTTTTCAAATCTCATAAATGTCTTCACCTTACTAAATGTCTTTCCTTACTTATATTTTAAAGACTCATTTTTAGAAACATACCTTGAACATTCATCTTCTTTATCTTTAGGCTTGTATATAGAATTTTCAATTGACAACTGAGATGTTTGATCATATCTTCATGTTCCTTGATGTATTCATTCATTCTTGCCTCATACACACCAAATTTCTCTTCATATTAATTTAGTTTATATTTGATCTTCTTATTTATCTTCCTCACAATCTTTATTTTTTCAAGAACATTCATCAATACACTGTCACAATCCACCACATCTTCATCATTATTTGAATCACTCCAAGTAGAATCCTTCTAATGTGATCAAATTATTTCCTTAGCCATGAATATAGCTTCATCTTCAATAGGACCATCATCTTCATGATCATATTATGATTCATTGTCTTCACTCTCATATGTTGAGTTGTTATCTTATTTGGTGTTGAGACTCTTCTTATTTTTGAAAGACTTCTTCTTTTTGTTAAACTTTCTAAATATTTTCTTCCTATATTTATTATTGTCTTCATCTTAGCCTTCATCATGCTCTTCAACACCATTATTCTCATGCTTATGAGGATACTTACTATCAAAATGTCCCATCTCTCCATAATTGAAAATTTTTGAAGGGTAGTTTACCCTTATACTTACCTGAGCATGTGTTCAATTTCATAGTAATCAAAGTAATTAATTCATCCTCATAAATGTCAAATATGTACTCCTATTTTGATTTCTTACCTTGGAAATTCTTCTTAGGCTTCATCTCTATCTTAAATGTTGCTTCCTTATTTGGTGGTATATCATCATTTACTCTCATCTCATATGCAATAAGGGTTCCATGAAATTGATCCATCTTCAACTGAGTAAGATCATGAATTCCTTCTATATAAGATACTTTTGGATAAAAATTGAGAGATAGAGACCTTAATACCTTTTGGATTGTAATAGCCTCTTCAATATTCTCTCTAAGAGCTCTGATGATGTTCGCAGTCTAATCAACTCTCTATAAAAAAGATTCCCAAAATCTTCTTCCTTCATCTTGAGAATTTCAAATTACCTTATGTGAGTCTACAACTTAGCAAGATTAACTTTTGGATCTCCTTCAAAAATGATTTTCATTTTGTCCCATAGTTATTTAGCAGATTTAGAATGGATAACCTTGGTGTATTTAGTGTCTGAAAGACCGCAAGTTGTAGCATTCATTTTCTTGGAATTATTCTCAAACAACTTCTTGTTTACAACATTAGATGGAGTAATAGGAGAAACATAGCCATAGATAATATAATGACATACATCAAAACCTAGGGACATAATTTATGTCCTCATCTTTACACTCTAAAAAGCATAATTGGATCCATTGAACATCAGTGTTTTCTTAGTAGAGAAACCTCTTTAATGACTACCCATATTGTACTTTGGATCACCTTCAAGTTGTTAAGACTTTACCAAATGACTTTCTCTAATACTAATTATTAGAGATATAATCATTGAGAGGGTGGTGAATTAATTAGCCTATAAAAACCAAGTTTAATTACAATCCTTTAAAGTTCTTAATCAATTACCATAAGTATTCATGAAGCATACACAACATTCATAACAATGAAAAAGAGAGACAATTGCAAGATCAATCACATAACACATGAAATATGTGAGAAACCCCACTAAAACCTATAATTAGACTACTATCCTATAATATGAAGATCTAATTTAGACTAGCTAGAACTGATCAAAGAACTATAATCCCTATTTAGTGAGACTACAATCCCATAAGGTGCTTCAACACCTACTAAACTGAGTTACAATAATAACCAAAATTTTAACAAGTTTCACCTTGTAAGGAGGCTAAAACCACCTTAGATGTTTAACTATCATAATAACATCTATGAACACATCCACATTTAGACTAATGTATTCAACACTTGATGATGGACTTCTGATTATCACTCCTCACCTTCACTCATACTCATTCTATAAGAGGACTATTTTTCCAAGAGAATTATGACCGATAGGTCATATAAATAGTCTTTAATCTATTCTTATCTTTAACTCATCTACAAGGAACTCTAATCCTCCTTCATTCCATAAACCACACACACAAGCCTCTGAAATTTCTCCCAAGTTTCTCACTCAAGTCTAGAAATCACCATCTTTGATTTCACTATTTATAGATCATCACCATCTTGGTCAACCACTAGGTATGGCTTAACACTGAAGTCAACTATCATAAAAATACATATCTCAATACAATATTCATAGAACATCCATAGTATCTATGGGTCACCCTTATGCAAGTACACCTTTTAATAAGGACCTTGTAGCTCTTATAGGTCTCATAGAGACCTATTCACCCATTTAGCATATCATTGAGAGAAGAAAACATAGGACCAATTCCAAATGTATAGGTCCACACTACATGACCCTTTATTCATCCTCGAATTCTTACAATCATTATTGCAATATTTTGTGTAAGCTCAATCAACATTCTGTGCATATAGTCGCCATGAACAAATATACAGTCGACATCTAAACCTTTATTCATACTAAATATAATTGGTCAAACCTTTAAAATTGACATAGAGAATCCTCATGGAGTATAAAACACTCCCCAATATTTAATTCACCATGGAACATTGAAACATCATCTACATAATCTTATTTTACTCTTCTTGGGTCACTTTTAAAATAAGCATAAACACATAATCAACTTTGAACCTTAATATCTTTAATTTTAAATATTTTCAAATATTCAAATTAGGTTCATTAGATGAACCATGGATTTATATTCATATTTTTTATAGCATCAAAAAATTCTACATATATCAAAATAAATGGCATAAAAACTAGGCACTAGTCTTTTTATTTGCAAAATTCAAATATTTAAATGCAAACGTTCACAGTTAAACTTGGAACACAATGCTCACATATTATGTACTCTAAAATTTAGATTAGTATTGCACCATAAATAGTCTCCAAACTTTAATGCATAGGCACTAATGCTAAAATGTTAAACCTTAGTCACTTTGACCTCATCTCATGCAACCTTGTAATGTTGACTCAATATGCACCATTGATCTCTATGGATCAACTAGGTCTTTATTATGCAATGTGCATCATTCAATCAATATTTATGAATACCCACTCACTGTTAGATACTTATCCTTTAACTTTTCTTAGTCATTAAATAATTTTCACTTATTTCCATCTTATTGCTTCTTGACATCTTGGAGAAAACATGTTCTATCGATCTCCTTGAGACTTGCTCAAACATTACCTCTTGCATATTCGACTATGGGGACCATTGAAATCTGTCTAAGAAGATAATATTGAACCTCAATAACTTTTACTATGCTTAGATTCATGATCTCAAATTTGGACCATATGATCTCCTTACATAAGAGAATCCATCCATATAACAATCTATTTTTGGAACCCAAACATGTGTGAGATATGCCATCATCAAAAAGTTAACTCAAAATTTTATTCTATGGCTCCAAATATGGCTGGACCTGATTGGAAGGCTAGCTTTTCTCATGCATATCTTTTGATGTGCTTGGTTGCACGATCTAAAATTTAGTGTAAATCAACTAGGTTCAAAAATGAACATACCTATATGATCAACTTGTTCTGAAACTACCACACATAAAAAATAAATCTATATCAATATGCCTATCTATATTTTTATACCTCATGAAAATTTGTCTAATTATGGGAAAACACATTCAAACTATGTAGGATCCCAACTTTTCACATGCATATCTTTTATCATGCTTAATTCCATGATCTAAGAATTAGTGCATAGAAACTAGGTATAAAAATGAACAAACCCATATGATAATTTTATCTTGATACTTCCATTCATGTTAATTTTAAACTTTTCAACATGCTTACTTGGCTTTACTTGAGCCCTTTAACAAATTTGGCTAAGTATGGGAGCATAGTGAATTATGTCTGAGTAGCCAACTTTTCATCCTCATATCTTTGACTAAGCTTCATTGCATAACTTGAGATCTAGTGAATAATAACAAGTGATTAATGTGATCACAAAAATATGACCAACTCCCCTTGACTCATTCCCATGTGGTAATGGTGATGTCATCAAACTACTTACTCATATTTTCTACCACTAGACCCAAAATGTCTAAATGATAATAATGATCAACCAGATGAATTCCACTTATGCACACAAGCACTCAAAGCATAGAATGTTTTTTGGGTACCTCTTTCACATTCTCAAATCACCATACTCATCCTTAAACATCTATAACCATGCTAAAATATAATATCAACCAAGCCAACTTCAAGCACACTAGGATAATCACATTGCACACTTTGTCATTGTTACTTAAAGCACTTCATCCACTCACTAGGACACCTCCATGACTTCACCATGACATCACTAAAAAATATCTTAAAATATTATTTCCAATATAGTTTTATTTTTAATCACATGATAAAATGCCCAAATATTCCCATATAAATACAATTTACATATAATCCCATTACCCATCTATAAATAACTTATCAATCATACTCAAACACTTGAACATTCAAAGGGATTTCCTTATTATCTCCAAATAATCCATAAATCAAAATAAATAGGTCCTATCTACGTTTTATTCACCCCAAATCTAAGCTAAATTTTTTGCATTCCAAGTATTAAAAGCTAGATCATAATTTACATTCACTAAAGGAGAACTATTACACACATACATGTAACATGGAGAACTAAATGTGGTTTGAATTATTTATTCATAGTATTGGATATGTAAGAATTCTTTATTGATTCAATAGAGATTTTTTGGGGTTATATCAACCCACCTTATTTCCCATTTTGTATTAAAAACCCTATTATCAAAAGTCCACTAGGGTTTTAAAGATAAGGTGATAGTTTTCTTGGATTCCACATACAATCACCTTTTAAAAATCACACACAGAGGTAAAATGGTCTATATTTAAATAGATAAGTAATAATTAATCATAAAAACATTATACATGGAGCATAATGTTAGTCAGTACCATCTAGAAGTTGAAAAAATATTCAAGTCATGACCAAATACCTAATTCCTGATCCTATTGATGCACAATCTAGTTTATCACCTTTATTGAATTATGCATTCAGTCTTAGACTTGTAAATAATAGTAAAATCCCAATCATATTAATCATATTAATACTTTCCACAAATATAAATTTTAATTTTTGAATCAGTTTTTGTATCTTACATTTAGATAAATGCCTAGTTATAGTTCATCATACAATCTAAATTAGTTCAAAATTTTATGCTTTTTAGGGTTAACTAATCCAAAAAAATGTAAAACATATATATCCAATTTATGTAGATCATACTATATATATAATTTTTAATTATGTGGATTATACATATTAATCATATATTTAGATGTCTACATGCATTTATTGCATATAATTATTATATGTATAAGTACATTTTCTATCACTTAACTTGTGAATGATATTTTTATATATATATTAACTTAGTATCTTATCATGCATATTTATATGACTATTATTTGGGCCTCATTGACACATATTCATTGTATCATAGTGTTTTACATAATATTATTCTTCAATACATCATGTCTTACATATGGATTCCTCTTGTTGAGTGATTACATTATCATATCTTCCTAATATAAACATCAACACTTGTTTTTCATTTTAATCAATTTTCTTATTTCTTGTTACTTTTTATATTTCATTAGCCTCATCCATTTTTTTATCTCATTATAATAACTTGTGTTGACTTCCTAATAATTATAACACATTTATATGAACCTTTAGTCACAACATATATTGATTTTTTAAGGAAGTTATAGGTTTCTTAGATTACTCCTCATCTTATTCCTTTAGTTTATGAGCCTTATTCATCTATTTTCAAGGTAACCACCATGATTTTATTATGGTGGTTATATATCTTATTTTACACATATTAGAAAAAAAATTATTGCGCTATTTTATCTATACATCTACTTGTGTATGGGGGGATCATACCCAAACATGTTATTTATTGATCACATATATTCGCATGATGTAATAGTACCCATGATATTTATCCTATGATTTTGATTGATCATATGTATTCACATATCTGGATATGGAGTATCATTCCTAAACATTTTTTATGGACCTATCCTATAGGTCTATATTTCTTATTCATATTATAGGTCCTACACATACCTTGACACATGTTAGGTTATCACTCATGTCATATTTTGACTAAATATTTATATTATTTTAGTTTAGATACATTTTGGGCATGTCTTTTTCCCCATGTACATCTTCATCTTCATTATAATATGTATTCCCTTATGATAATTGAAACATATTCATCTATATATTTTGATCATGAAAAAATTATATTACCTTAAGATAAGAGGTTGTTACATATGTGCCTTGAAATATCTAATTTATGGGCCTTTATTCACTACCCATCATTTTATACCTTATCACATTATATTTATCATAATTTATATATACATGATTCATATAGTTTCCCATAAAGGGGAAATATCTTATTGAAAAAAATTATATATATATAATCAAAACATTGATTTAAACATGTTTGCATATTCATCTATGATAAAGGTTTTGATATTGATGATTGCATGTGTTTCTCATGGTATTTATTGACTAGATGATATGAAATTTTACAAGTTACATGGTATTGGAATACACATTATTTTTCCACATCTTGGGGTTAATTTTCATATAAAACATGTCTTATTTTGGTGAATTTTCCATATATCACATTTCATGGTGATATATTTGTTTTATTATCATTTTTCATATAATTCTAGATTACATTGGTTAATACATCTCTTAATAGAAAATAGATCTTATATATTACATTAATATATTCATTGTGATTTTTAGATGGTTATATTGAATTTTGTGCATGAAAGATTATTTATGATTACAAGTGATTTTTTTTCACCCTTGTACATAGAGGATCCTCTTGTTGTCATGTCTTGTGAGTCTTGTATTTATGTGGTTTTGAGAACTTGTCAAGTCACTAACTTATGTGTTCCATTGTTATATTATATTCTTGTAGCCATGATGTTCATTAGGAACATTAATATACTTATTTTTTGTTCTTATGTTTCCATGGTATCTACCATTCATATGTTAAGAACTCATGTCTTACCCTTCTCATTGCATTATTAGTGTATTAGTTTTTATGGACACATATACTTGTTAAGTTATCCCTTGAGAAAATTTGAATTATCCCACATACATGGTAATTATTATTTTTTTATATATAATTAGTATTAAGTGTTGATGCCCAATAAAGTCATCCATGAATATTATTATATTAAGCTTGCTCAAAGGAGGTTTCCCCTCGAAGTTGTAATATCAATGTAATTTTGAGTTATTTTACAAAGTTCATTTCATTGTTCATTTATTTTATGTAGTTTCTAAATCTATGTAGGATGATCCTCACATCTGGTATCATAGCACTTTCTTGGCATATGGGTATATTTTGGAGAATTTTTTTCAATAGTGGATTTCTAGGAACTATGTCATTTATATAAATATTTTTCCTAGCTATTGTTTTATACATATTCATTATAGGTTTGTATAAGGGTAAATACCCCTATACATAACTATGGAGAGTACTTGGGCATAATCCCTAAAATTCATTGTGAGGAGTACCATAGGTACCCTGAATTAGATATCCCATTAAGAGGTCCTGCAAGTGAAAAGGTAAATGACCTCATCCAAATTGACTAGTTTCCAACCATGAGGTAACCCAAGAGCTATCACTTAGGGGTAAATCCATGGCCAATTTTTTTTTTGAGATCAGTACTCGTTTAAACAACATTGGTAGCTAGAGATATTACTTAAAACCCTTAGGTTTCTAAACAAACTTGGGGCCCATAACCAACATAACATTTTTTATAATGCCAATAATAGAGTTATCACAATTAAGAATAGTTAGTCACCACACACTTACAAATACGCTTTTGGAAAAAGTAACCAAGTGAAAATTAGTTTTTAAAAACATCCCTCTATAGTTCCATTTTTTCACCATATCCCTCTCTATATAGTTCTGTTGAATCTCAAAATTTCTTGAAACACCTAAAATTTCATTTTACACATTTGTTTCCTTGAGGGTCCATATCTCAATTTTTTATATTTTGGGGTTCTACCATAACTTCTTCATTTTTTCCCTCTTACTTCAAAACTTTCCTAGTGCTCCTTTCCCTTTTCTACTCCTTTGTCCCTCTTGGACAAGTTTTGTAGTTTTTCCAATATGATTTTGAAATTTCCCTCGCCTTCATCAATCCTAACTATGAGGTGCCACAAAACTAGTAAAAGTACATTTACCCCTTTCAATTGAGCCCAAATTAATTATTTTACTTAATAATTGTCTTAAAACACATTTTCATATCCCTTAACAAAAAAAACACTGGTTATAGTAGCCACCCATATAGGCACAAAGATCATGGAGGAAGAAATCAAAACATTGAAAACCCAGGTCACTAAGTTAGCTGATATCATGTAGGGACTAAATTAGTAAAATAGGATTTTTTTCAACAAATTATAGAATGAGTCTTCTTTAGAGAATAGTTCCTCTTCTCCCCACACATCATGTGGTCCCAAGATGGACTTACCATGATTAGATGGTATAGATTCTATAGGATGGATATATCAAGTTGATAAATTATTCAACATTCATAATACTTATTCTATCAATAAAGTCTCAATTATTTCCTTCCACTTAGAATAAAAAGAACTCCAATGGTTCCATTGGTATCTTAAATTAGATGGTGAACCCAATTGGAAAACCTTTGCATAATTAATTTTTGACATGTTTGGTCCCTTGACAGCTAATGAATTTATATGAACTCTAACCAAACTCTGCTAGACATGCATTATTTGTGATTATTAGATTGAATTTGAGAAATTGGCTAATCACACTAGAGGGTTATCTAATGACTTCTTCAAGATTTATTTTATTGTTGGCCTCAAAGAGTCAATCCACTCAGAGGTGAAATTTTTTTCCCAACAATACGAAATATGTCTTGGGTTTGGTTAATTTACTAGAATATAAACTCTCAATGCAACATTGACCCTCCACTTTCCCACTTTTAAAGAACACACTGAACTAGCAGCCAACCATAACCACATTAGTAAAGTGCATTACTAAGTTAGAGATGTGGGATCATAAATATAAATGATTATGTTATAATTATGAAAAAAATGGGTTAATATTTATAGGTGCATCACATAAAATCTCTACTTGTTATATATGAAATCACCACCATAGCAAGATAATAAGTTCTATATCCAGGAATTTGAGGATGCTAAAATAGAGCAAAGCCCCTCATAGGACTCAATGGATTAGGATAATCAAATTGATATCTCTATACATTAAATATTAAGCGTTACCACCCCTCAAACCATGAAAGTTAAGAGGTTATTTAAAAATATCCCTCTCACAATCTTCATTGACTCTAGTAGCACTCATAATTTCATCGATCTCCACATTTCTAAGCAAGAAAACTCCTTTGTATACCCTTGTTCTAGATTTGAATTTATGATTGTTAATGGTGGAACACTTCCATGTAAATGGAAGGGTTAAAATGTATGTATCATGATTGAAAATTTCACTCTTTTCTTAGATATGTTTTCCCTACCCTTAGGAAGATGTGATGTGGTCTTAAGGGCATAGTAGCTTTGCACATTAGGACCTATTATATATGACTTATCTAAGATTGTCATATAGTTCATAGATAGTCTTTAGGACACCTTAAAATGGTTATTACCTATATTTACTCACATCATCAATTCCCATAGCATGGAAAAGCTTATGAAGAAAAGATCACATGGGGTCACTGCTTGGTTACACTCCATCTGACTCTAGCTCCCCACTGCTACTAACTACCTTGCTAATTTACAAGATATCATTAATAAGAATGAAATTATTTGTATATATATTATGGGTTTTACCCATTCACACCCTAAATATCACTACATATCACTCCTTCTAGTAAGTATCCCACTAACAATCAACCATACCACTATCCCCATATATAAAAGATAGAGATTGAACAATTAATATAGGAACTCCTCAAGTATAGAGTTATTCACCCTAGCACTAGCACATACTCCTCCATAGTGATTCTTGTCCATAAAAAGGATGGGTTATGAAACATATGCATTAACTTACATTACCTTAAGAACCTCACTATCAAATATAAATTCCTAATTATGGTCATCAATGAGCTTCTTGATGAGCTCCATGGAGAATTTTTTTTGCCAAATTATATCTTCATTTAGGCTATCATTGGATCCATGTGTATGATGATGACATTCCAAACATAACCTTCTACACTTAGGATGTCCAATATGGGTTATTGGTCATGCTATTTAGACTTACAAATTCCCCTTCAACATTTTAGGCATTAATGAATAAAATATTTATACCTTTCCTCCTTCAATATGACTTGGTTTTATTTGATGATATTTTGATCTATAGCTTCACATGGGCCAAGAATATCTAGCATAGTGATAGGGCATTCCAACTTATAGAAGACAATCAATTATTTATAAGCATTCAAAGTGGTCCTTTAGTCAAGAGGAAGATGAATATCTAGGGCATATTGTTTCAATTTATAGGGTCTTCATAGATCCATAAAAAAATAGTGTCATGCAGCATTGGCCTTGGCCAATAACCCTCAAGAGCCTTCATGGATTCATATACCTCACAAGATACTAATTCAATTTCATCAATGATTATAGAAATAAATTATCTCCCATGAATTCCTTATTAAATAATGATACATTCACATGGGATTCCAAATCTATCCAAGCATTCATCGCACTCAAATAGTCTTTGTGTAGCACACCAGTTTTAGCCATGCCAGTTTCCACCCAAACTTTCACCATCTAAATTGATACATGTGGCAAAGTCCTAGGTTTTGTTCTTCTCCAAGAGGTTTATCCCATTTCTTTAACTAGCAAAGCTCTTTATGAATGAAATTTTCCTTTATCTACATTTGAAAAGGAAATGATGGAAATTCTACATGTAATATAAAAATGGAATCCATACTTGGGAATCATTTTTGCATCAAAAATAATCACAAAAGTTTGAAATATTTATTGAAATAATGGGTCTCATCACGGGAAAAATATAAATGGGTCATCAAACTCATTAGTTATGATTATGAGATCACTTATGAGAAGGGTAAAGACAATATTGTGGAGAATGTTATCTCACATACATTCAAAGACCAAACTTCCCTTTCTACCATTTTCATGATTATTCTAAATTGGTTGGAATTTTTACACAAAGGGTATGTAAATTATCCCTCCTTACACCACCTTATTCAATAATTAGACACTAACCCCTCTATAGTACCAAATTCCCTATAGGATGGTGCTTCTCTATGATAAAAGGGTTGTCTAGTGCTTTCCCATAGCATAGACCTTAATCTAGATAAAACATATGAAATCCATGCTTTCTCAAAACATATGAGTAGGCATGTAGAAATGTATTTTATAAGGGGATGAAATGGGAAATTAAATAGATGGTGGCTAAATGTGATACATACCAATTTAATAAAGGTGAAACAATAGTGATTCCTAGTTTGATTGAGCCCTTATCCATTACTAATATGACTTGGATAGATATTTATATGGATTTCATTGAGGGCCTCCCTAAATCTAAAGGAAAAATATTTATCCTAGTCATGATAGACCACCTATCTATATATATATTAATTTTTATGCCCTCATCCATCCCTATATAGCCTCCATGGTTGAAAAAAAATTATTGGATCAGATACAATGTATTCATGGCATCCCTTCTTCAATTATATCCAATCCTGATGTAATTTTCACCCCATTTTGGATAGATCTATTCCAATGCATAAGAATATAACTAAAGATGAGCTTTGGGTATCAACCCTGAAGAGATGGTTAAATAAAAATTGTCAACAAATGCTTAGAAACATTACTTCATTGCTTTGCTCTAAAATAATGTGGGCAAAGTGGCTTCCCCTCACATAATGGATATACAATACCTCCTACCATATTTATACTAAAATGAATCCATATGAAGTGGTTTATGGTTAATTTACCCCAAAACTTATTCCATATACCCATGGTAACTCATTGGTTTAAGAGGTGGACACTACACTTCAACATTAGGATCATATTATCATCACCCTACAAGACAATGTACATTTGACACAAAACCAAATTAAGTAGTAGACTGATCACCACAACTATGAGCACACCTTTCAACCTAGCAATATATGTTTTCTTTATCACAGTCATACAAGTAATCATCAATGAAACTAAAAGGGTGTCATAAGCTTTATTTAAAATTTTATGGTCCATATAAGGTTCTTCACTAGATTTGGTTTGTTTCTTACAAGTTGGAGCTTCCACCTTCCTCTTGAATTTACCTAGTCTTTCATGTCTCCTATTTGAAGAAATTTCTTGGAATCACCATCAGAGTGATTTTTTTTACCAGAACTTGATAATGAAATATCTATCCTTATCAAACCAAAAATAGTTTAGGATAGGCACCATAACTAACTTCACTCCCATTCAATTAAATAAGTCTTAATTTAATGGCAAAACATGCAAACAAAAGATGCAACATGGGAACCACTATTCTAAATTCATTAATAATTATATAAATATTTTATTTCAAAGCTTTTTCAAAGGGGTATGGGATGTTAGGAACTTATTCCCTACCCTTCTCTTTGCATTATTAGTGTATTAGTTACTATGGATCCATAAACTTTGTAAGTTGTCCCTTGAGTGTATTTGAATTATCTAACATACATGAAAAGTAATAGTTATTAGAATAGACTTAGTATTTAAGTGTTTAGGCCCAATGAAACCATCCAAAAATATTATTATATTTATCTTGATCAAATGAGGTTACCCCCTCAAAGTGGCCTACAATCTAAAGGTTATTTTGTGTTATTTTTTAAAGTTCATTTCATTTTTCATTTATTTTCTATAGTTCATAAATATGTGCAGGAGGATACTCATAGCATATCTGTGGGAATGATATTTGATTATGTTCTTGTTGTTATATCTAGCTGAAATTGAGGCATATTATATCATACTTGGTGTATATTAGTTGTTCCCATCTTTTCTTTATTTTCATGGGAATCACACCCTTTTTATTGTGATTGATATAATAGTATATTTTATATGTTTTCACACACTTATACATGATGCTATGGGGAATTATTAGATTCTAATTCATTTATTGTAGAAATAATTCATTGGTAACAATTATTTTCAAATTAATCACATATGTTTTAGGATATTGATGCTTCAACTATGTTATTATCCTATTATATGAGGTAGTTAGCATTATATTTTGAGATGAGTGGTTGAAACACATACCTTCATCTCTAACCTCCAAATGGGGCATATGTAAAGACATATTTTTAAAATATTTCAAAATTGAGTGAACTTGAGATAACCTAATTGATTTTTTATAAATTTATAAACTTAATCTATTAATAAGTGGATTAGTCCTTAATGACTCCCATAGAAGTGTTGTTTATGTTTCATCACCTATAAAAAAGTATAGTTTCATAATTAGTTTATTGTAGTATTTGGGAAAAATAATATACTAGTATATCCACTACTTTCTCTCTTTTTAAAATAAAATTTTCAAAATTCAAAATTCAAAACATCTATCATGATAATTTACTACATGTAGAGATTAAAACTTATTTCATGTACATAAAAAATCCATGTTAATGTAAGTGTAGCTTGAGTATACATAAAAACCCTCCATTATTACCTAGGGAAGTGAATATACATGTTTTAAATTATTTATATTCATACTTTGGTGTGCACATGCATTCACTCACACTCACATACCCACGTAATAGTGGGGTAATTATATATACACCTATATTTGGTACAAGACCCTTTTACATAGTATATGTATCCCCATTTTATCATATTTCATTATTATATTTATATATTTTTGGGACTTATTTGGCCCCACATTGGTCCCATTTTAACCATTAAGGATAAAAATAACATATAAATACTTATCAAAATCTATTCATTGGCACCCTTGGAGTAAATATCATATGTTATCATGCTTCTCTTCAAGATTCAAGCCTCTATTCATTCTAGGTTAGACTCATGGCCTATGGGTGTCTACCCTAAGATTACATGTGTTCTACATGAATCTATCCTTTTTTTTTTGTTTCACCTTTATATTTACTCCTTGTCATTTAAAATTTTAGCTAGGACATTCAAATTTTATTATAATACCCTACATATAATGTTAATCCTAAAACGTTTAGATACATTCAGGGGATCATAGAAAATAATATAAAAATCAAGATAAAGACCTAGATGAAAGCCAAGAATCAAATAACATCATTCCTCCTACTTCAAGTTGAGTTTTATTGATCGATATCCCACACACTTGTGATGGATTTGATTATATTGGTCACTAATCTTGTATCAAATGAAGGTTCTATCTTACATGTAGTTGCATCATTACTTCTAGGAAACATGATGTTTAAAACCATTACTTGAGTTATTCCATTTGCACTTAATGAGAAATATGTGAGAGTCAATTTTTTTTAGGGATAAGTAATTTTTAGGTCACTTTAGTGGTTATATTAATCCATAAACTATTATTTTTTGAGTGCCAAAATAACTAAAAAATAAGGAATAATAAATTCGACATATTCTACCAAAAAATAATAAAGATATATAATATCAATATTATATAAAAGGAGTAGAATCAGTGAAATAAATATTAAGTTTGACATTCCTACATAACATAGAAGTGGAAAGATAGATAAAGACTTTATAGCATGAATCTACCCAATGAAAATATAACTAGGTCAAAACCACGTAGACAAAAATTCTATTTATGAAGTTAAAGAGGTCAAATAAGATTTTAGGAATAGTACATAATCATATTGCATAGTAATATTCTAGATCTATACTCCCATATTTATATTACTAAAACAAGGTTTGATCATTTATTATCCTTTGTATAATTTTTTTATATCCTAGCTCATTTATTATTCTATATTATTTTTATTATTGCCCAACTAGGTGGATATAAATTATGTACTTTTGGATATATATGCTTAGATATATTCATTTCAATCATTTGTTCCTTATTTTTATTAAAACTATAATTAGGGTATATAGTAGAGTGGATTTTTTGGTATCTTAGAGATGGTTTGTTATGTTAAATGTGAACTTTAATGGAATAACTATCATATAATTCAATGTAAAATTATTCTTACAATGCTTTCTTAAAGATAATATATTTTTCTATGTTCCCAATAACCACTGATTCCTTTATTACCATAATTTATCTTTTCTTGGTACTTTCGATTGTGTTTTTTCCTTATAGAATCATGGTTATAATTCTATTTTTAATTTAATGTTACATATTTTAGATAGTGGTAAATGGATATTTGTATATATTAATTACCATGGATTGAAATGAACAGGTTTCTAAATACTCACAATATGATATATGTGTTAATTGATAATAAATTATTTCGATGGAATTTTGTCTTGTAGAAAAATTGATGCATTTATAGTTTTAAAATGAATTTGAAATTATTGTCAAACTCCTTGTAATGTATTTAATCATCTTATTTGGATGTGATTTATCAACATGTTTTCATTGTTGGGACTGGAAAGGTATTAAAATAACAAAATATGGTTGATTTATCATGTTGAAATTATTTTATAACTATTATTTCTTTAGTTTCCTTAGACTTATTTTCATGTTGAGTTAGTATTTCAAATTATGTACCTATGAATTATATAACTACCTAAGGAATTCTATGTACTTCAGGATATGATATATTAATGTATATGGGTTAATTAAAATTAGGACATGTGGTACACATCCCCATTAATTAGTTATATGGGTCAAATATATTAGTCTAAATGAGTAGCTTTTGTAATTAGTGCATTGGGTAATGGTCAACATACAATGGGATTGGGAGGTGACCCATCAATTTTTAGCTATATAGAGGTATATGCAAAAGATATGGATATCATTGTAAATTATATAAATTAAGTGTTAAGACTTATATTAGGTAGAATGATATTATATTTGTCCCCCTCAAAGTGGAATTATGAAATTATTTTGTCGTAAAGGAGTATTACATGGTTTTCCTTACATTAAGGTTCATTATTATATTTCTACATATATTGAATATTTGGGCATAATAGCCACCAATATCTATTGTGTTGTGTTTATCTACATTATACTCTACATATTTACAATTATTATAAGTTTGGATAATTAAAAAATTATGATTATGTTTATTGATATTATTATTTGAGGTAGGACACACATAGTTAATGTAGATTGATTCTTGAACATGATTGACAAAACTGGTCATATGAAAAAATAAATCATCAAATTTTATAGTGATTGATTGAGGGGTTGGTACATTATGTATCAAATCCCATCTCTAATGATTAATCTTTTGAAATTCATTTAATCCTAATGGAACATAACATTTTGGTTGGTTTATTTAGGTGTTATGTCCTAAAAATAGATTATTGTAGTGGACACAATGGTAACAAAAATTAAGGTCAAGAAGAAAGATTTGAAAATTTTATTTCCATGATCAAAGGATTGAAAGAGTCCTTTACATTATAATTAAAACTATTGAGAGGATGAATACCATCAAATATAAAATTTTAAGGTACCACAATGTTGATGATGATGAATACAAAGAATATTAGGGTGAGGGTAATTGAAATAAATACCAAGGGTATGATGATTATAACCAATTTTTTGGTGATTAATGTAAATTACAAAAAATCCAATGGAATTTAGTGAGGATTGATGGATAACAACATAAGAAAGATCATTTTGGTAATAATCTAGAAATTGATATTAAAAAAATAACACAACAACAATTTGATGGGATTATTTTAAGTGATGGTATAAACCATGTCTCTTATATATGGTAATGTATTTTGAGTTACATAATATTTTAGATGAGACCTAATTATTCTATAGAGAATTTCAACTCTTTATGTGAGGAATCATCATCATAGAATAATAAAAAATATGAATGGGGGTAATCTCCCATGGAAATCACTTGTGATTGTTTTTTATTGTTAAGTATATGTTGGATTCATTATATATAATTTTATGGAAATATGGATAAATTTCACATTCTTCACTAGGAAGATTCATTAATTATTTAGTATTGGAATAATTTCATCTAAATTCTCAAGTACTTAACTCAATATCATAAATATGTGAATGATTTTGGAATATGAAATTCATATTGGTATTTAACCTATAGAATGGAACTATTATGGATGTCCATAAAACCACCTACATGGACCAAGTATTTAATAATGATATAAAAGATGAGAAAAAAACTAGTCTCTTATAGGTGAAGGAAATGAAAACAAGGAAAATTTGAGAAATTCAAAATTTTATCAAGCACTTCCAAAATTCAATCCTAAATAATATTGTTCCATTTAATCATTAAAAAATCATTAAATGCATAATTAAAATCATATGACTTTAATGTTCTAGACTCATAGGCCAAAAATTTGCTTTTTTTAATCAAAACCCCATCTCTATTTTTAAAAGATTATTTAAAATAAGATTATAATTAATTAAATGTTATTGATGTTTTCATTTAAATACTTTTAATTAAATATAAATATTATCAAATTTAAATTTACTGTATCATGATATATTTAAAATTAGTTATTAATTTTATTAAGACTATTTTAAATTTATGTGATAACAAATAATTGCATTTTATTTACTAAGGTGGATGCATGACAACCCTTATCAAAATGGATATACCTAGAGGGAGAGTATCACTAGTAAGAGGTGATATAAACATGTTCAATGTATCTTAGGAGAGATGATGATAAATTTTTCACACACCATTTTTGTGTCTTATTGGTTGACATGTTATTCTTATTATCAAGTTTTATGGATGTATATATGATTATATATTATCTTAATTATTCATATTATGATTTTTTATTATGCTCACATGACCTTTTAACATTTACATGATTATAAAATTTGCATATGTTATCTTATTTTTCAATCATGAATTATATGTGCGTGATATTTCATTTCATGGTTGTGTTGATACCTAATTTTAGTACAAGACATTTTTCCATAGTGCCTTTTTCCCTATGTTTTCATTCTTGATACACTTGTGTCTACTTTATTATTTTTAGGACTTTTCCTACCCTAAACTACTCTAATTTGGTCCTCAATCCCTTAAAATACATTTAACACTTATCTAAATATATAAGTTATCAGACCCAATCCTAATTTTAAAGATTTATATGGTGTTACTTAAACCTCACGCTATAATTTTACCTAGGAAGGGAATGATGGTCCCATTAATCCTATTGTGGTTGGAAATGGAGGGAAAACCATTCATATACTTCATTTTTTTTTATGTGTTATTTTCTATTTTTCACACTCCATGTACCTTTATTATCACTTATTAATATTTTTATATTTTTCATGAGTGTTAATTATGTCCTAGAGTATTTCATTAAAACCAATTTGTTCCAATCCATTTCAAATAGAAAGAATAAAGAGAAGACATTGATGACAAAAAGAGAGATAAAACTAATTACAAGTCATTTATTCCATAAATTTAGATTGAACGAGAGTAATATATTACATAATTTTAGTCATATATGGATCATCTATCCATACACTTTAAACAAAGTCATATGTTGTGCATCATTTTTTAATACCAAAATAAGGTCTTAGGTTAATTTCATGTATTTACGCATTCAAATATATGGATGAGGAGGTACAAGCCTTTTTTTGATATTTTGATTAAAACTTTACATAACTATGTAATACCTAATTCTAATAATCAAATACATAGTGTTACTCCTATAAGGGTTACCCAATACCTTTTTTTGTTTTGAGTTAATGAAAATCAAGGTCAAGAAGAATGAATATTATATACACATAATATTTTAAACTTTTATTGATTACTAACACTTATGTCTTGTTATAACCTATCAAGTCTCAATCTTTATGAGCACACACCTTAAGGGGTGCAGCAAGAAAGGGGTGGGTAGACCATCGGTGCTTCATAATATTGTCATTCCTTTTTACACTTTCCATCCACACTCTAGCCTCCTGAAACAATTAAACACAAGATTATACTTCTTATTTCTACCCATTCTTATCATTTTCTATGTTTTATCATTCATTTATTGCCTTAGCTCCTTTTTGATTTATAGGTTGTGCTAGGTCAACCAAGTTGGCCTAGCATAGTTTAGGGACTATTTCTCTCTATTGGTTTGTTGTCCTCTTGACTGACCTAGCAAAAACCGAGAGAGTTAGACTCGAAAACATGATAGGTCGATCAAGTCAACCTATCATAGTCGATGTCCCCAAATGTTCTTAGGGTAAGATACTAATATGTATACAAGGTCATTTACCACCATTTTTAAGAGTAAATAATTAAGTGAATAAGTGTGAATGAATATTTACCTATTGACCATTCTACTTGGGAAATAAAGCTTAGGGCTCAATACTTTATTTGGAGCTCTAATCTCATCTTTTAGATAAGTATTTTGGATGCTTGGATAGGTTGTGTAGCCTAGAGCTGATTTATATTAGTTATCCTTACATACCATGAAAATATCTTCTGAAGCACCTTGGCCAAGGGGGAGATTGAGGCTCAATGGGTTCATCTTCAAAGATAAGTATTCCCAACTTTATTCCTCCTTTTTAAGAGTAGATAGATAGAGCATATGTATTCTTCTCTTCTATTTATTAGGATTCCATATACATTAACATGAGTATATATATATTATACACATTTAGTTATTTATTCATTTTATTTATAGCAAGAAAGGGGTGGGTAGACCATCGGTGCTTCATAATATTGTCATTCCTTTTTCCACTTTCCATCCACCCTCTAGCCTCCTGAAACCATTAAACACAAGATTATACTTCTTATTTCTACCCATTCCTATCATTTACTATGTTTTATCATTCATTTATTGCCTTAGCTCCTTTTTGATTTATAGGTTGTGTTAGGTCAACCAAGTTGACCTAGCATAATTTAGGGACTATTTCTCTCTATTGGTTTGTTGTCCTCTTGACTGACCTAGCAAAAACCTAGAGAGTTAGAATCGAAAACATGATAGGTCGATCAGGTCAACCTATCACAGTCGATGTCCCCAAATGTTCTTAGGGTAAGATACTAATATGTATACAAGGTCATTTACCACCATTTTTAAGAGTAAATAATTAAGTGAATAAGTGTGAATGAATATTTACCTATTGACCATTCTACTTGGGAAATAAAGATTAAGGCTCAATACTTTATTTGGAGCTCTAATCTCATCTTTTAGATTTGTATTTTGGATGCTTGGATAGGTTGTGTAGCCTAGAGCTGATTTATATTAGTTATCCTTACATACCATGAAAATATCTTTTGAAGCACCTTGGCCAAGGGGGATATTGAGGCTCAATGGGTTCATCTTCAAAGATAAGTATTCCCAACTTTATTCCTCCTTTTTAAGAGTAGATAGATAAAGCATATGTATTCTTCTCTTCTATTTATTAGGATTCCATATACATTAACATGAGTATATATATTTTATACATGTTTAGTTATTTATTCATTTTATTTATAACCCTAACTTTGTGCCACAAATTTTGGTGTGCACTAGATTAGATTTACTTTTCTTGTTATTAGATTAGTGAAATATTAAATCATAGGAATCTTTTAGGGTTATTATGTGATTGTGTTATACTATAGGATTTGGAACCCTATCTCACATGATGTGTTGTGAAAATTGATCCCCTAATCGAGTCTATTAGATCCTCAGATTGGTCATGCTCCCACTTAACTATTATATCACCCCATTTGAAAGTCTAGGTGTGCTCAATCCCATCCGATCAGGATTGATTTATACACATGATGCATTTCTAATTGCATACATTCTAGTGAAACCAACGTGAATCAAAACCTTATAGGATTTATTTCACTTATTTCATTTTTATTCATCATTATTTTTACCATATCTTTACTATGTTGGATTGACCTTGTTGACCCAATGATTTATCTATATACATAGGTGTGTAGGAATAGGTAATTAGCTTGACCAGCTCAATCCAATATAGGATTCAGAACTTGAAAAAATTATGTTTAGATAATTAGATCAACCAACTCAATCCAGTGCAGGTTTTTTAGATTTCTAGACTTTCAATCTAGCCTACTAGGTCGACTAGGTTAACCTAGTACATTTTTAGCACTTTTTCAATAGGTTCTTATATTACTTGGCCAATCACCTCAACCCAGTATGCAAGTTTTTAATAGTTTGCTCCAAAGTTATTGATCAATAATATTGTCCTTTTTATCTCTAAACCATTTAGGTGATTTTCTATTCCTCTATATCTTTCTTTCTCTATATTTACTTTCACAATTTGTAGTCTTTAAAACTACCCCTACTTAATCAACTAGGTCAATCTTATGGACCTAGTTCTATGTTTTGTGTGTAGTCTAAAACAACTAGGTCATCTTGGTTGACCTAGTAGGTTTTATAGACATTATCTTCAACAATACAATTTTGACCCTATCAACCCCAATCTATATGATTATCCATATAGTTTATCAACTATACCTTGTTTCAAAGTTGGAATAAACTATATATGTTAATCACATCTTTCTTTTAAGTTATTTGCATGAGTAGAATAGTTTACATAGTCTAATTAGGGGATTTTTGATTAATAAATTAGTTGCACTATTTATATTCTTTTGCACACATGAACAAATCACATAAACATCAACAAGTATTTAAACATTTGACTACCCAAACCAACCTACTTTGATTTCATCACCAATGGGGAAGCTAATTTGATGCTCTGGTTAAGTATAAACCATGGTTAATAGTATATTTTAGCTAAGCACCTATTACCCTTATTATTTTAGTGTGTGAAGTGAGGGGGTAGGCCCCAATAACAACCTTGTATCATTTCCACTATAGTCCCTTTCATCCTAAACTTACCTAAAACTATCCATAGATTGTCATCTAGTACCTTTCATATAGCCAATCTCCCTTTACACTTTAAAACATTTTTAATAATCTAATCAAAATTCTAGGTTGACCAAGTAGATATATTTAATTTCAAGTTATTTATTTGTTCTTTGATCAAGTGAATGTGAAAAATCTTGCATTAGCCAATGTTAGTGTAAGATTTTACTTTGTGTGTATCAATTAGATTGGCCAACATCAATTCAATTGATTTTTTCTTTCCCTTTTAGTAATTACTACTTTTTTGCTTACAATTATATTGCTTTAATTCATATCTTGTTATCATCTTTATTTTCTTCCCTGTCGACTATGCTAGGTTGACCCTATCGACCTAGTATCTTTCTCAACCTATGTACACTATGTTATTTCAATCTGGTTGACCTAGTACTATTTTCACCATCTTTACCTCTTTTTATGAGTCACTATTCACTAAATTGGGTTGATATTGTAGACCCTATATAGCTTTATAGTCATTATTTTGTACTAAGTTGACCAAGTCAACATAGTACTATTTCACTCACTTTTCAATTATTTTCTTTCTTATCTTATCTCTTTTCCTTTCATCATGGATTTTATGTTTAGTGACAACACTAAAGTTTAGTCAATAGACATGATGGAATTCACCAATCCTAATAGGGTCTCTGACATAAAAAGTATGGATCCTTTCATGAATGCTAGTAATGTTCATATTACAACCCACACGATGGACTATGGGACCCCTCCTCATATCCATTTGCAATAAAACCTTCCTCTTCTCTTAGAGGATCATCTTGAGTTAGAGTATACTCCTTAAATTAATTTTTTTATCATATAATTACCTTAACATATATGTAAGGATCCTTCCACCATCTATAACCTCATGATTAGCTTTTAAGTAGAAGAACCTCATTCTCATACTCCCACTTTCTCAACTAGATTTGGGGGTACTAATTTCTTTGCTTCTCAACCTCTTCCTTCAATCTTGACTCCTCATGCCATGAAATCTTCTTCCTTAACTTCATCTACCTCCATGCATAATATCTCAACTAACATGGTAGGTCTACATCTAGTGGGCCTCTCATAAGATCCACTATTCTTCATCCTTCCACTAGATCATAATTTTCTACCCAAGGCACTCATGATTCTAGTGCTTCTTCTTCTCAACCATTTACTATTCCATATTTTGCTCCAAAAGTAAATTTTTCCATTAGTGGATTGGATTCTCATAGCTCTTCTCAAGCTTATATCAATGCTAATAGTGGTACCCAAGCCACTAACACCAACAAAAACACTAATATTACTTCTTCTAATAACACCAATCAAAATCATTAATTATTATTGCAAACTCTTAATGAAATGAACACATTTCAATCTCATAATATGAATCAAATGATGAGAATTCCAAATGACCTTATTAATCTTCAATCCAATCTTTAACCAATGACTTGGGTCACACATAACCAAGGTGTTCCTCCTCTTCTTCAAGATTCTCAAGGTAATCTCATTCCTCAACCTCCATTAGTCAACAAAGTCATCGAGCATTTACAAAATGAACCTCTTACCACCCAAATTACTAACATTGACATTGGAGGTGTAACACCAACAGTTTCTTACAATTGATCAAATGATCCTACTCTTCACCTCAAGACATTTAAAAATCTTTACAAGGATTGGGTCAAGTTAAATACCTTTGTTGCTACCAAAATCTTAGCCAAAAACCTCAAAGTTAACTACTTAGATTGGTATAATAAAATTACAACACACTCTATCATTAGTTTGGAAGTGATTTAGTACAAGAATTTCAAACTAGTGATCTTCCAGAGAATACTTTAGACCATTTCATCAATTGCAAACAAAACAAAAATGAAACTACCCAAGCCTTTATTAAGCAATGGAATACTTTTTCAAATAAATGTTAACATTACATGGTAGATGATAATATATTTCATATCTTACAAATTATTTATTTCCTAAATTACAATATCGATTCCATACCCTTTCTCCATGTACCTTGGAGGAAGCTATCATTCAAGCCAAAAGACAACATTTTCTCATGCATAAATTTGAACCACCCCAACCTTCCATAGGTCCTCACTTGTTAGTAATGAAAAAAAACTACAAAATTATCAATTATGGTGTTACAAATTCATTTGATACCATTAATAATATCTAAGATTTAGTTCTTACCCCTTCTTCAGAACTACATCCTTCTTAATAATACACTAATCCTCATTTCTCAACAAACAACATTAATGTCCATAAACCTTTGTCCTTGGATAAATGGCTTAAATGTCTACCCAAGCCTCTTCCATGAGATATTGAGCCTACTCAACCTATGAAATCATGGTATGATCATAATAATTTTTTTTGGTTTCATGCTCATTGGGGTCACTCTCATGAGACTTGTAGACAGCTCCACAATTTAGCAATAGAGTTTCTTCTTGGCCCAAATTTTGATCATGATTCTATTATCCATAAACATCAAAAAGCCTATGAGATTAATTTCAATGACTATAAATCACATGATAAAAATCAATCCTTAAATCAAGAAAACATTCATTTGGTTATTTATAAAGACCCCTTGCCTAATCATCAACCAATCCAAGAAGGTCAAGATAATCCCACTTCTTTTACCAATAACATAGAAATTATTGTTGAACCAAATTATGAAGAGAATGTGGTTATCATGAATAATATACAAAGAGTGGTGGCTTTTATTGATTCACAACCTATCTACACTCTTCATTCCCATAAGACATATCATGTTATCCAAGATTATTCTCCAACTCGTTTAAATGAGTTGGGATAATAAGATATTATTTTTTTTGATGATCTGATTTATGATTCTCCCTTTGATGACACATCTCATACTATTTATACTTCTCTCCCATAATCTTCTAATACTAATAACAATCCAATTTCTACTAACACTTCTTCTTCCAAACTTCAAAATCAATTTAAACTAACTAGTTCTTCATCACCAAATGATTTAAAAAATTCTTCTCAATGTTCTCATTCTTATCAACATAAGTTTTAAACATATTTATATCCACCTTTCGATTTCCTTCTTAATAATTATGCACCTAGATATAAAAATCTCCTTATAGGGTATGATGAGTGGGATCTCATTTTGAAACTTACTAATCTTCCATCCTAGATGCCTTTTTTGAACTCATGAGGACAACTCCATGTCATATAAAATACCTCATGAAACTCTTATTTAAGATGAATATCCCTCACCCACGTCTAGTAGGATAGGAGGCTACTTTATCTAGATCTGAGGATAGTATCTTAGAGTAATGTGAAGAGATACCCATTAATGTTAATGAAACTATAGACACTTCTATTTATTTTAACTTTCCTATCATAGATATGATTATGGATGAGATTCTACTTCATGCATATGATCCTCCATTATTTATTAGCATCCAAATAGGTGATACCTAAGTTAGGAAAGCCTTAATCAATGAGGGGTCTGGTACTTGTGTTACTTCCCTTGATTTCATTAAAACCCTTGGATATTCTGAATGTAATCTCAAATATACACATCCCAAGGATATGATAGATGACAAATGACTCACTCAGGGTGTGTGTGGCTTCCCATTACCATCCCACTTATCACTATTCATGTGAAGGTGATGATTTTAAAATTTCCCCATTCATATAAAATCTTTCTTGGTAGGTTGTGGACTCATTGTATGTGAGCCATCACATCTTCTACCTACCAATGCATGAAATTTTCTCATAATGGAGCCTTTTATAGGATTTAAGGAGACACTACCCTTATAATTTTGAACAATTCTAATATTTTGGTGTCTTCAAGATTCCTACCTTTGAACCTTTACCTAGTGTTCTATTTCATGAGTTGCAGCATCTTAACTTTCCTATCAACTCAACCAGAGGTTATAATGGGCATCTTGAGCTCATTGGTGATATTTTTCCCAACATTTTAGACTCCAATGATGATGAGCCTGATGAGATTAACTTAAACATAAAAAATTCCAATATACAACCTCATCTCATCTTGTAGCTTTCTACTTCCTTGCAACATCATTCTTACAAGATTCCTTGTGATGACATTCCCATAGTCTTAACCAAAACTAGGCACTCTATTCAATAAGGTTCCTATAATGAAAAGGTCATCTCAACTTATGTCATTGATCTTCATACTCTAAATTATGATGATGGCTATTATTTAGATGATCCTCTTCTATGTGACCTTGTCTAGGCCCATGAGGCCAAGATTACTTGTTACCACTCTTCTTTACTTGAGTATTTTTGTGCATATCATCATTCTATTTCATTTATAGTTCCTAATTCTTATATTTTTTCTCTTTATCATAGGGTAGAGATGGTGTTGATACCTCTAGTTTATAAATAACCACTTAAAACCATACTCTTAGATCATGCTATGATTGGAACTTATCATATCTCCACACCTAAAATAGTCCTATTTAGACCTTATACAAATCTTTCCCCTCCTTCAGTAGGGCCAACTATAGTAAAGCCTATTACTTTTTCCACTATAGTTAAACCTATTTCCTCTCCTACTATTGCTGAGCCTCTTCTTGATTCTCATCTTATTTCTCCTCTTATTGAGCCTAATTCCACTCCTTCCCCATCATCACCCTCCCTTTATGATGGTTTTCTCCCATTGCCTAAGATGACTCCTTTGCCCACCAAATGGGTTGATGAGTATTATTTATCTCTTTCCATTCCTATTTCACCTCCTTTTATGAGTGTTCCTAAAACCACTCACAAGTATATATATTACCTCCATGGGATAGATAATCAATCTTCTACCCATTGTCATAAGTTGTGACAATACCTTGATACCTTGCATCCTTCTTCCTTGTCATCAGACAAATCCATAACTCCCCCAAAGGTACTTCCTAAATATTTACCTAAGTATGGTGAGGTATATTATCTATGGCACCTATGTGGCATGCATCACACTAATCATTGCTACATTCTCTAGCAACATCTTAAGGATCACCTTGTAGCCATCCATGGACCTTATACCATTCCTCCCATAAGTCATTCTCATAATAAGGCTCTTCCTTCTCCCATGACTCCACCTCTAGTGGTTCCATCTTACCCTATGGTCCCTTCACCACATTTTGTGCCTTCACATATGATTCCTTCACCTATGGACCTTCCCTCACTTGTGTATCCTTATCCACCTATGATTCCTTCTTTTCCTATAGATCTTGTTTCCATGCATTATCCTAAACAACCTTTTCCTAACTTTCCTCCTCAACATGATCCTTTGATAATTCTTAATTTTTTAATTGAGGAGATCAGAAAAGAATTATTTTCCTAGTATTAACTAAAGACTGATGAGACTTTAGCAATAGTTTGATTACAACTTCATAGAGACCTATCCAATGTATTGGATAATGTGTGTGGATATATTTACCAATATTTATGACCACATAAATGGTTCTTTCTCATTTTTATTTGGATTGGATGTGTTCTCCAATATTATTTCTATTTTGATTATATCATTTCACACTATGTCAGATTCTTTCTTATCTTATGTCATTTTTCTCCTTCTTGTTGTACTATAGTTAGCTTATGTTATCATTTTACATTTCAAATATACTTGTTTTTTCCTTATCATTTCTATTTTTTCCCTTATCATTCCTTTCTTTTTATTTATATTTTTTTAATCAAAACTCTTCCCTTATTTCTTCATGATTTTTTTCTTGCTTATCTTTATTTATCACATAAATTTATCATGGTGATTTGGTTATATCGACCCTCTTCCCTTTGATTACTATCTCTTATTACCATGTGATGAGTTTGCAAGTAATCTTTGTCATTACTATTTCCTTTCACCGGTCCTCCTTTGGATCTCCTTTTTCCTTCTTATTTTTTTGGAAAACTAAGCATATACACAATTGAGACTTGAGATCACATGCTTAGTTTATTATCAAGCCTAAGTGTTCTAGTTAATCTTTTATCTTGGGATACTTAGTTTTATTCAGCCTTAGATTATAGCTTATTTATGTGTATCACTATCTCTCTCATGATTGGTCATTATAGATATGTATGGTGCAAAATAAAATTAAAATTAAAATCATTTAAATAAAAGGCAATGATATCAAAAGGCAAAAATATTGAATATTCTTAAAATTCTAATCACACTAAAAGACATGATTTAAAGCACATTTCCTTCTAGTTGAATATAAAACTCCATAGTTTTACTCATATTAGATATGAGGTCCTTTGGGGTACAATACGCTAGTTTAGAAGAGGATAATAAAAAAAACTTTTAGTGCTACCTACTTTCTCACACAAGTACCCAATCTTTGTAGTAGACTGACAATTCTATAAGGGGTCCTAAGGAGTGGGGAACATGTCATGGGAAGGTAGGTCCATTTTATTTTTCCTTTTACTAATCTACCATCATGATTTGATCTTAGTAGCACACCTATTTTCCTATAAAGCATTATGTCTATAGAAAGTGGTTTTCCTTTGTACATAGATGACCACTAGTCACTTAGTGTCTTTTCATGTCCTTAATATGCCTCTTGCCTCCTAAGTTTTTCTTATAAGATACCTAAGACCTAATTTTTAGACTCCATTTTTCATTCCTTTTCCTTAATATTTCCTCTTGGTAAATATTTTTTTACTTAATGATCATTCCTCATGGGATATCATTTGTGAGTTTATTTGTAAGACTATGGATAGGGCCCAATATCCCTCATAAATTACCACCTTTTTCCATAATATTACCCACATCCTTAATTTACCATTACCTATCCTTCTACTTACAATCTTGATTTGGTACCCCTTGGGTTTTTCTTTTATGAGTTGTAGTGTAAGACTGTGGATAGGACCTGACCCTCCTCACAAAATTTTCCAATAATCAAGTCACCATCCAATATTATGTTTGTTAAATATGAGATAAGATTCAATTTATTTTGAGGTTAAACATCATTAACATACTTACTAACTTGATATTTAGTACATTTTATGATTATTTTTCTTTCACCTCTTATTTTATTATTTTTTGAGTTCATGTAAGATTACAACCATTTCTTGAATTTCTCATACTTCCCAGCTTGAATTAGTATGATAAATTTAAGACCAATTTTTTGCAAATTTTGTTTTCATTTTGTATTTCCCATCATGAAATATTATAATTGATTGACTTAATTTCGATTTGTTTTTATTACCATTTTTGCCCTTTTACATACCTTCCATTTTATTACATTATTTTTCATACTTCCTAACATGATATTTAGTATGATTTTGCTTATTTTGATTTGGTGAAAAAGTATTTTACATTTGTTTAAAAAAATCCCCTTTTACCATCTCATTTGCCATTTTCTTGGATCTTTATACTTATTCATTTTTTTATATTACACATTTCCCAACTTGAACTAGTGTGTATTGCATTTATTTGATTGATTATATTTTTCCAAGTCCTTTTTGCCTATTTCTTTTTAACCATGCATGTATACACCATAATGCTAGAAAAGAAAACATGCCACATATATTTACTATAGCATATACAATAACACTAAATACATGTGTTAAATAGAAATATATCAAAAAGAATCCATAAACAAAACCATCATAAAGACAACATACACAAACATCACCAATAAGAGAAAATTATACATCACATATATGTGTGTGTGTGTGTCTATATATATATATATATATATATATATATATATATATATATATATATATATATATATATATATATATATATATATATATATATATGTATATGTATATGTATATGTATATGTATATATATATAAATATATATAAATATATATATATATATGTATATATATATATATTTATATATATATATATATGTATATATATATATATATATATGTATATATATATATATATATATACATACATGAGTTTGATACAACATATGCAACCATATACAAAGCCTTAACACTAGGGTTGAGCCCTATCCTATCTATCTCATGGCCTAACCACATTGCATGCTAAGGCTTTGATCTAACTCCTCTTGAAGGTACACTATAATGAGTTAGTCTAAGATATAAATCCCTCTACCTATTATTATATGCGTGCTATTTTCACCTATGGATGTACTAACATAGCTTGGGTTACAGTATGTACTTATGTTAGCTGATTTTGCATCATTTTATATGCTTAGATTATCTTTGTCACTATCTCTAGATGTGTATCTCTTTCATATATCAATGCCTACCAAGCTTATCCCTCACTTGCACCCATCTCTATTATTAGCTACATCCTCTCTCTCTACACTTGTATTTTCCTTTCTACATTGCTAGCTAATCTAAACTAGCTCACATGAGTTGGGGAAGAAGGTACACTTAGATCCTTTAGTGTCATGGGTTTGAATGGTTGTAGAGTTTCATCTAGGATGTTATGGAGTGTTCCCCTCACTAAGGACCCCCATCTCTCATCCTTATCCTTAGGTACACTTGCTAAATGACACCAGATGGATAATAGATCATTGTCATATCTCATAATATCTATCTATATCTTTCTACTAACAACTAGAAACATAAAAAATAATTCAACCATTTTTCATACCTATCTATGTCTTGGATCTTAATATATCATCATCTATATGATTGCATAGCATAGTCTCCCCCATTTATGTGGCCTCCTAGTATCTCTTTAGTAGGCCACCTCCTTAGCTCAAACCTAGATATCATGTCTCATGTCTATCTCAACCTCCATCATAGTGGTCTCTCTATCATCTCTTCTATCTCATTTATGGTGTCATCCAATATGTCTATAGTCTCCACTTTCTCCAATCTTTGTCATTATCATGTGCTCAATGGCCACTGCTCATCTCATTATGGAGCTAGTAGTGGTACATCTAGTATCTATGTCTCCTCAACCTCCACCTCTACCACTCATCATGACCAACTAGTCAATGGTCACTCCCAATGTAGCTTCAATATCAACCTCACTATTAGTGGTCCAAGTCCCTTATTCCGTCATGGATCTCTCACATGTCAAGCCCACTAGTCAAGCATCAGTATTAGTTAAATTAGATTAGGTTGGCCCATTTGTCCTTTAATTTGTGCCACTAGATATGGCTCTTTCCACCATGTATAGTTTTCAATCAACTCTATCCTCTCTGGTTCTAGTACAACTATGTGTCAAGTCACCCATGTAGTTATTATGTGCCCATATGCATAACACACGATGTTTACACATCTCACCAATTATAGCACTGGTATGTGGTGTATGGCTTGTGCTACCTGGTCCTCTCACCATATCCACACTTGAGATAACCTGTCATCAATTATATGGGGTAACCTAACTGATTGATACATGGGGAATCTCTTATATATGCATGTTATCAGTATTATGATCAGTCCCATGGTATTCTACCCTATAACCAACATCTTGAATAGATCATGTATGAGCTAGACCCAAATGACATAACCTATATCATATAATACTACCTCCTCCATCATCATCCTACTCAAGGATACCATGAACAATGGTACCTTACCATCCAAATTTTGATAGAGAACTCACTATATCATAAGGTCTATCACCACATTATAGAGATCTATAATATATGATATATACACATCATCTATACTAACTCTCCATCTTCTCAATATCATCTCTAATCTTGTAGGCCACATGGCTAAGGCTCTTCTGTCCTATAAGCTATCCAGTATCCTTGTGGTCACTAGTGCTCCTGCTATAAGTATCTTGAGGATGGTACACACATCCTTTAGTGTGATACCCACCTTTATCACATCCCCATCTACCTACCATTTGAAGGTGTTAGTTAATTTTTCCCATCATCCTAGGAACATGACTAATAGATCAACACTAAGGGGGATCATACGCATCTTAGATATACCTCCTAGACCCATGAATACTAGTCTAGCTCAATTTCCACCTATCAATCTATCTAAAAAATATGAAAAACAAGACATTTACAATAACATCCATAATCTCGGTCATCTCTATAACCAAGAAACAACACATGATGTATTTGTTCCTTCATGTCATGTATAGTCACAATACATTCTTTCTATATCATTTTTTTTAAAAATTTTTAGTAAAAAACAAGCCTAATCACTTTTAAATTATTCATTTGATCCTATTTATATATACCTTGGTACCTCTTTCCCTCTTTTGGTCATTTCAAGCCATTCTAGACCTCTTTCAACTTTTTGTATGCCTTTCTATGCTTGTTCTAGTTCTTGGTACTGAGTTTTTATTGTGGACCTTACGAACTAGTTTCTCACTCTATTCTATATTTTCAAACTATATATTACAATAGGTTGACCCATACCTACTTTTTCAACCATATGAATTTTTCCATATTTCATCCTACTAGGTTGACCTGGTTGACCTAGTACATTATGTGTGTTGGCCCAGTACATTTTTCCTAAAATGTGCATTTTACTCACTTTCTTCCTAAACCCTCCAAACCCATTTCCCATATTCTTATTTTATACCATTAGAATCTATTTTTTTTTAATTTTTACATATATAAATTCTTAAAAATAAATTTTATCAAAAATTCACTTAATTCAATGTAAATTTCAAAAATTGGTTTGAGATCCATAGTTGCATACCTATAGTGTACCTATTATTGCCTCTGGGTGTCCTTATCTAGGACATTGTTACCTCACCATCATAGCCTTGTTTTTTCTTATATGTCTCTTTCCTCTATTTTAAAATTCAAAAAGAATTCTCTTTTTCCCTATTTAACAATACTTTTTAGCAAACTTAATTTTTTCATTTACTTTTAGGTAGATTCCTTATTTTGATTTTATTTTTGTTTCCAGTCATTCATTTTGAAAACCACAAAATGTGTTAGAATATTGAAGTGTAGAGATTATTTTCCACTATCATACATCTATATTAAAAAAAATTAATTTTTGGCTATTTTTTGCACTAACTTCTATAGGTTTGCCTAGTGTACTCTACATTGGACACATTCATTTCTTACAGTATACTTATTTATATACGACACTAAGGCATGTTAAAGGTATGTGTTTTTCAATATAGTTCTTTTATTTATCTTATTTTCTACTTACTACACCATAATTAGCATCATTATTGTGTGTTATAATGTTTTATTTTGAAGCACCATCCTATGTTGCACTTACATGACTTGTGATGAGCTTCAGTTGGGTCATATGTAGACACATAATATTTTTAACTTTTATTGATTACTGACACTTTATATATTGTAGGAAACTATCAAGTCTCAATATCTATAAGTGCATACCTTAAGGGGTGCACTGGGAAAGGGGTGGGTTGATTATTGATGCTTCATAAGATTATCCTTTTGCCACTTGACATCCACACTCTAGCCTCTTGAAACCATTGAAACCAAGATTATTATTCTTAGTTCTACCCATTCCTATCATTTTATATGTTTTATCTTTCATTTCTTGCCTTATCACCCTTTTGACCTATCAGTTGTGCTAGTTCAACCAGGTCAACCTAGCATAGTTTAGGGACTTTTTCTCTCTTTTGGTTTATTGGCCTCTCGGTCAACCTAGCACAAACCTAAAGAGTTAGCCTTGAAAACATGCTAGGTCGACTAGGTCAACCTAGCACAACTGGCATTCCCAAATGTTTTTAGGGTAAGATAATACTATATATATATATATATATATATATATATATATATATATATATATATATATATATAAGTTCATTTACCACTATTTTTAAGATCAAATAATTAAGTGAATAAGTGTGAATAAATGTCTACCTATTGACCATTTTACTTGGGGAATAAAGATTTAGGATTTAATACTTTCTTTAGAGCTTTGATCTCATCTTATAGATAAGTCTTTTGGATGCTTAGATAGGTTGTGTAGCCTAGAGCTGATTTATCTTAGTTATCCTTACATACCATGATAATCTCTTACAAAGAACCTTGGCTAAGGGGGAGATTGAGGCTTAGTGGGTTCATCTTCGAAGGTAAGTATTCCCAACTTTATTCCTCCTTTGTAAGAGTAGATAGATAGAGCATATGTATTATTCTCTTCCATGTATTAGGATTCTATGTACATTGACATGAGTATATGTCTTCTATACATGTTTAGTTTAGTTGTTTATTTATTTTGTTTCTAACCCATACTTTGTGCAACAAAATTTAGTTTTCACTAGATTATATTTACTTTTTTTGTTATTAGATTAGTGAAATATTAAATCATAAGACTCTTTTAGGGTTTTTATATGATTATGTTAGACTATAGGCTTTGGAACCCTATCTCACATGGTATGTTGTGACAAGTGATCCCGTAATTGGGTCTAGTGGATCCTCACATTGGTCATGCTCTTCCTTAAAAATTTTATGCCCCCCAATTGGAAGTATAGGTGTGCTCTATCCCATCTGATCTGGGATTGATTTATGGACATGATGCATTTTTGATTGTGTACAAATATGACATAATTTTTAAATTTTTTTCATCAAATAAAAGAAGCGTAGGTATAGATAAACATGAAATCTAGGTGAAAATATACATAGGAAAATTTAGAATTTGATAGTGAGAGTAAAACATAATTGGTGCAAAAGGACATCAATGATAGTTAAACTTGATTATCAATGATCCTACCTTATGCATAAAAAATGTATGAACCAATGTCCTTACATGTTCTAAAATTACAATTTGGAACATAGTTAGCCATAGGCTTTTAAAACATAGATATACCTTTAGAATTTGATACTTAATAAAGTTATGGATTTTGCAACATATTTTGTTTATTTTCAAATTTTAGTTATCAATTTAAGCATTTCCTTTTGCATGTTTGATATTTTAAAAACATTAATCTAGGTTTAAATTTCTTATTTTTACTCATTCATCATATACTTGAATATATGTCCATTTTTATAGCTAATTGTGTCAGGAAATGAATATAATCTAATTTAAACTAAAACATAGTTGGTTATCCTCTATGTTCTTTGAATTTTCATACCTTGCTTCATAGGGTTTGATTTGTTTTTCTAATTTTTTATATTTTATTTTATATTTACATATTTTATTACATTTTTGGTCAAATCCTAGATTATGTTCACTCATTTATATTTATGGATTACATATAACCTTAGGTTTAGGTGTGCACACCTTTATTACTTAATTGCATATATATTTTTGAGATTACCTAAAGTTTATGCCTCTAATTTCAAATCTAATTTTCACATTTTAATCTTGTTTAGGGTCTTTCAAATTAGTTCCTTATGATATTCATACTTATATATTATGCCTATGAGGCTTAATTCTCTACATATTACTATACATAGTGCTAGATTGAGTGATGATACTTATGAATTGATACAATTACCTTTTCTTACCAATCATGTTTAAAAAATATCAACATCCTTCAAACATTGATGGAAATGATAAATTTACTTACCTTTAAATATCTATAGAGATACCTTCTAGTGATATCCATCATTTCAAAATTGATGGGATTGATAAATCTACTTATCTTGGTAGGCAAATGTCTTCTTATAAGTCTAATTGTATTGATAATTTTAGTGAACAAAATAACCATGCTTATGATTAGAAACCTCTTGATATTATATATGTGTAAAATTTAATAGACATAATTGAATAAAAATCATATAATTTTATTAAAAATACTCCTAAAGATATTGATGTTGTGATACTAATATTATCAAGCCTTAACTAGTGATACAACACTCCCTAACATTGATGTTTCTAGTCCTAACATTACTATGGTTTTACCTACCATCCAAAAGACCATTGCACTTATGATTAAATTGTATATTCAATCTCTTGGTCTAAAAAATAGTCACAAAACCAATAATCCTTTGCATATTTATGTTAATCATTAGACTCAACATATACATACACATTCCAATGTTAATAATATACATAATGGTACATCTATTAATATAATAGAGTAAAAAAAACTTAATAACATGAGGATATTTGTTTTGTAGTTATATTAAACATCTTTAAACCTCCATGTTTTTTCATATTATGAAACATTACACAACCCTTTGGCTTAAGAATTTATTATTCACCCATTTCCTAAATCATTACAAGTTACTAAGTTTAAAACATCTATTTTAAATGGGGATCCATCTCAAAATATAAAATATTTATTTGTATCATGTATTCATTATCAACATGATTTTTTTGATATGGTAAAATATATGTTTTGTTGGTTGAATATTTTTTTGATCAGCGTACTGATAAATAAAATACGTCTAATCAGCCAAAGTAAAAATATTAGTCATCCAAATGTGTAGGTTCACCACATCAAAAGGGGACTAATCTCTCCTCTCATCAAGGGGAGGTTCCCTATAGATATGATATATATATATATATATATATATATATATATATATATATATATATATATATATATATATAAATAGAAAATAATACTCAAGGGTAGGACAAACCATCCATCTCTCTTTTTTCAGAGATGATGCATGTGGATCAAAGGAAAAACTCAAGGGAAATGATACAAAGCACTCTTCTTCTTTCAGAAGTACTATTCAGCTAGCCACAAGAATACTCCTGGTAGTAAAAGCAAACTGTAACTAAGGATGTAGTAACTACAAAATTGAGTGCAGCACAAAGTCTCCACCTGAATTGCCCAAGAGTAAGATACAAAGGACAATGAGGGCATAAAGTCGTCCCAAGGTCCTTTACATAGAAATGAAAAGCAAACACACTAAAGGCAATTATGGGGGCACAAAGTCTTTACATAGTTGACTCTTTAGGACACCTTCCTGACTACTTTCACTAATTCAGCTTATTGAATTAAATGAATAGAAAATATATCAAGGAAAAAGACATAAGAACAGTTTCCCCAAAAACAAAGATATTAAAGCACAAAGTCTAAAAAGTCACTTGCTTTATTATTCCAATAACAAAATATGATCAACAATCTGAGCTCAAAGTCTTAGTAGTGCCTTTCAATTTGGGTAGAGTTTCATTTTTAATTGTCAAAATGGGATCCATTTACAATAAAAGAGAGTCCCTTATATAGCCTCTTTAAGCATGACTCGAGAACATTAACACATCATGTTACATTGAAATTTGTTAAGAAGATAGTCTAGGATTTAGGGGCATCTACCCATTTCCTTTTCTCAATGCAGAGAAACAAGTCATGCTATTGAAAGTTTGCATCTTTCAATGTCCACCTAGCAATCTGATCCTTCTTCATCATTCATCCTTTCCTAGTTAATTGAATCAAGTCCTTGATTCAATTTGATACTCTATTCCTTAATCACTTCCTACTAATTTTGACCTTAAATCTTGTGAATGCATTTGGGTCTATAGATTACAAGGATCAATAGCTATTTTATGAGCTTTGAAATTGACATTCATGCACTTGTCAATACATTTTCAATGGCTAGTTCACTATTCTTGAATTTGACGTCTTCAGGCATGTCACCCCTTTGGTCCTTCACCTTTCCTATTTTACATCCTCCCAAAGGGAAGGTGACCCTTTAGCTTTGGGGGAGTGTCCTTTAAGTTGGTAGCTGAGAGTCCCCTGTAAGGGCACCTGCCCTTTGGGGTCCTTCAGTAGCCTTTTATCTTTGGCAGTCCTTCACAGACATTCTTGCAGACATTCCCCATGGACATTTTCCCCAAGATTTCTCCGTGGGCATTTTCCCTAGGATTTTTCGACGGGCATTTTCCTAGGGACAAAAAGTCCATGGAAATTTCCCACAGACAAAAAGTCCATGAAATTGTTTCGATTGCTTTGCCTCTTTGAAAATTTCTTTGAGCTTTCTGCCCGCAACTTCTTTCTTGAATTCCTTCAGACTTTTTGTCTGAAGGAATTGTTTCTTGCTTTAGTCTTTTTTGAATTCCTTAAAAAAAAATTTGAAAGAATTACCTTTGCAGCCTTCTTTAAAAATGACCCTTCTGAAGGGTACTTTTGTCAACCAAGTGCCCTCCGTAAGGGCACTTGTCCTTTCAGAGGCTCTTTTGAACTTTTGCATTGAACCAATTTGTTGAACCAAGATTTGAACCATGCTTTAAACCAAGCTTTGAACCAAGCTGAAGAACTAACATGGTTGAACCCATCGTTGAAGTTGTTAAACCTTGAACTCGTTGAACCTTTGAACCAAAGTGGCTCAATGGTTCAATGGTTCAATGGTTCAAGCCTTCTTTGCTTAGCTAAATTCTTGTTGATGGACATTTTTTATTGAACCAAGGTGCTAAACCAATTTTAAAAATGACTAAGTGTTGTAAATTGATTCTTTTGATTAAACCTGCCTATAGAAGCCTTTAAACCAAGTCTATAGAAATCAACTTGTAAAGCCCAATGAAATTGGCCTATAGAGTCAATAGATTTCTCTTCCTGTAGAGTTCGTATATTCCTAAGAAGCTTGAAAAATGAGGAATTTGAATGCCCAAGACAAATTTTGGAAAGGGAAGAGACAATTTTAGTCTGTAGGACCAAAATAGCTCAAATGTTGTCCCAAAAATGAGTGATATTTTTTGGGGGACAATAGTTCACTCCAATTGGGGAACTTCTATCAATTGCAAAAAGAATTGAAGAGAGTAGAATCTAGAATCTCCAGTGTCTTCATGTGTACCATTGGGCTATAGAGTCATACTACCCAAAAATAGAAGGCATAAAAAATGGAAACAAATAAAACAAAATAGAATAAAAACTATACAAATATACATATGTACAAATGAAATGATCTGATACTTTAAGAATTGAAGTATTTCAGATGTTACCCATTGAGAGGTAGTGAAAAGAGTGTGCCATCCTGATAAACTAGCAAGAAGGCATTTTGTCCCCAGAAACGGTGACAGGCAAATGGAACTCTCCACTAGGAAACCAATTTTTTATGTCTTCCTCTTGGAGTTTTCTTCTTCTTGTCCCATGGTAGGATGTGGTCTTCAAACTAAAAACCATAACTCCTTGTTTTCTTAGCAAAAGGTTCCTTTGCCTAATTTTGATTTGCAGCAGCATGGTCCATTACTATAATTGGTTGTTCTTTTGGTTGAATTTAGCACATGATTGGATTGTCCACATCAAATTCCTAACAAGTTATCAACTTAGCATCTCCTTTAATGTGAAGGAGTTTGATTTCTTCATCTTGAGCAATCTTCACTCTGAGCAATAGAGATTCACATCTAGATGTGTTTTTGGTGTTGTTGACTTGCAAATTTCATGAAGGAAGAATATCTCCTTGAGGAGATATCAACACAATCCCAACTCCATCATTGGTGGAAGAATTATTGACATTGGATTTTAGGATCCAAGCATCATTAGAAGTTGATCTCCTATCAGATTTCTCTTTATTAGAGATGGAAGATCCTTCCTTATTTGTATTGTACCCTACCAAATCCCTTAAAGTCTTGCTTGGATCAATTCCTAGATTATCAACTATGAAACTTTCATCTGTAGAAACATGAACATTCTCTATGGTTAAGAAATAATTACCTCTACCTGAAGACTCAAGCAGAATTTGTGCTGTAGGGGTTGATGTTTGGGTGACCACATATTTTTCCTCCTTTTCAGGGAGCAATCTCTTAATTATGCCTTGGATATGGATCCTTGCTTTAGACAGGTCCATGATTAGTTCTCCTCCCATGTCCTTACAAAAATTTTGTCTAAGCAAAATGCCATAGGATGCTGGGATGTCAGCCACCAAGACAGTCATCTTGATTCTCTTATCTGAAAAGGCTGCCAATGCAAATTGGGCATCTTTGATTTGCCCTAGTAGTGGTACTTGATTGTTCTCCATAGAGAAACATCTCCCAAATGTCTTGGTCAGTGTGAGGCCTAGAGACTCAGCTACTTTAGTAGGCATGACATTGTCAGATACCCCAGAATCAATGATGTAATTGTTGAGTTGATAACCATTTATTAACAGGGAAACATAGAAAGGTTCTATTTTCCCAAGGGTAGCTGGAGGAGTAATGACAAGATTATTTGGAATGGGTATGTTATTTGGGGAATCAAGAATTATTTTCTTAACATCTTGTCTTGCAGGGATGGTTTGGTTCTTGACACATTGGACCAACTTATCCAATTGATTAGGATTAGACTACAAGTATTCAAATTCAGACATTTGAATTTTGGTCTTTTTGACATGATCAATTATGTCAAATGGCTGAATTGGACTAGGAATAGAGGAAAGCATTTCAACCTTTTGGGTTTTAGTAGGGATGGGAAGAGGGTTGGTTTGCAAAATTAAAGAAGAAGGTGAAGGTGAAATTGGTGTACTTACATTTTGGGTGATCACTAGATCCTTTGACTGAGAAGGTAGAGTAGTTCCATGCTTAGCAATCATAATTGATGGTTGAGGTTGTTCCTCTATCTTCCATTTATCATCTTGCAAGACTGATTGGTTCTTGGACCTGGTAAACACTACATATGATCCATCAATAGCTTCTCCTTTGCTTTTGGGTTCATCTTGGTAATTCAAGAAACCAATGTGGGTGTCACTATCTGATTCTTCTTGATCCTTTATGAAGATATCAGTGTCATTTTCTTTCTCAAACTCAGGTTGGAAAGAGAAAGCATGTTCTATTTCCAAATATCCAACTGTTGAGTTGGTTGGAGGAGCTTCAAGGGCAAGTTTCCCTTATGGGGGAGGAAGATGATCTGGTTGCCCTTGATTCCTGGTATTATTACCTTGATATGATTGATTTGGAAATTTCCTTCTTGGCATATCTCTATATGGATTAGAAGACATTCCTTACACCATTTGTCTTTTCAAGGCTAGCACTTCATTTTTTAGCTTTTGCACCATTAGATCAGTGGTGCCTGTAGATGAATATTCAGAAGATGATGAAGGTCTATTTTTGTTTAGAACTCTTCTTATCTTCCTTGATAAGATGATATCATCTTCTACCTAAGTGGCCAAAAGTTGAGCTACAACAAGATCTATTTGACTAGCACGTCTCAAAAGAAAATTGACTTCAAGTAACTGAGAATTAATGAAGAAGCATTTGAGATTCTCAGCTGTATTCAACCAATTACAAGAATTTTGTTCCTCAATTTGTCAAATTTGTCTATGAAGTCTCTCATTGGTTCATGAGACTCTTTCTTCATCTATGTAAGTTGAGTCAAAAGTGCATGTGCATCTTTTACAGGTTTGAATCTGGCTTCAAACTTATCTTTGAGAGTATTCCAATCAGTCACTGACTGACCCTGTAGATGATAAAACCAATCTGTAGTAGCACCTTGTAATGTTTCTACAAATAGCCTGACTGCTACATCTTCAAATTCTACTTCAATTACTCCACAGGCTATGCTGAAGGCTACAATGTGTTCATCAGGATTAACTTTCCCATCACCATAGAATTTGGGGGAATTCTTCCTTGAACTACATGGAAGCTCATGTAGAGGTGGAGTAAGATTGAGAGGACCAAAAGCATTACCCCAGGGACCTTGAACTACCATTATAGGATTATGAAAAGGAGGAATAACAAATCTTAGAGGGGTAATTATTGGCAAAGCTTTATCAATAATAGAAGTAGATGCTTCATCTGGCAATGGAGATCTGACTTTAGTAGGAGGAAAGCTCTTATTTTGTTGGAGATGAGATGGTGAAGGAAATAGATCAAAATCACTTTGTTATACCAACTCGAATACAGGGTCAACAATACCTTTAGCCCTTTGGCTTCATGTATACCTTGAATCTGCCAGATTGTGAAACAAAAATGGAAAATAATTGACCTTGCTTCAGTTTGAAGCTTGAGGCTTTAAACTATGCATTCTTTCTTGGTTAGTGTGGAGGTGAATGGTAAGGCTATAACTGGATAATGGGTTATACATGAAATGGAGTTGCTAGAGTCTATAATGGATAAGGTTTATAATGATAATTGGTTATTCAGGTGATGTTTCAATATAAAACTTGAGGTTCCAAATTGCACAAAATTATGTATATCCCCAATAGAGTCACTAAGAACTTTTGGTTGAATATTTTGTTGATCAGTGTACTGATAAAAAAAATAGGTCTGATCAGCCAAATCAGGAAGATTAGTCATCCAAATGTGTAGGTTCACCACATCAAAAGGGGATTGATCTCTCCTCTCATCAAGGGGAGGTTCCCTATAGATATGCTATATATATAAATAAATAGAGAATAATAATCAAGGGTAAGACAAACCATCCATCTCTTTTTTCAGAGATGATGCATGTAGATCAAAGGAAAAACTCAAGGTAAATGACAAAAAGCACTCCTCTTCTTTTAGAAGTAATATTCAGCTAGCCATAAGAATACTCCTAATAGTAAAAGCAAAATGTAACTAAGGACATAGTAACTATCAAATTGAGATGCATCACAAAGTCTCCACCTGAATTGCTCAAGAGTAAGATACGAAGGACAATGAGGTCACAAAGTCATCCCAAGGTCCTTTACATAGAAATGAAAAGAAAACACACTAAAGGCAATTATGGGGGCACAAAGTCTCTCCACAATTGACTCTTTAGGACACCTTCCTGACTACTTTCACTAATTTTGCTTATTGAATTAAAGGAACAAAAATTATATCAAGGAAAAAGACATAAGAACAGTTTCCCCAACAACAAAGATATTAAATTCTATAAAGTCACTTGCTTTCTTATTCTAGTAACAAAATATAATCAACAATCTAAGCTCAAAGTCTTAGTAATGCCTTTTAATTTGGGCAGAGTTTCATTTTTGATTGTCAAAAAGATATCCATTTACAATAAAAGAGAGTCCCTTATATAGCCTCTTCAAGAAGGACTTAGGAATAGTAACACATCATGTTACATTGAAATTTTTTAAGAAGATAGACTATAATTTAGGGGCATCTACCCATTTACTTTTCTCAATGTAGAGAAACAAGTCATGTTATTGAAAGTTTGCATCTTTCAATGTCCACCTAGCGATCTGATCCTTCTTCATCATTCCTCCTTTCCTAGTTAATTGAATCGGGTCCTTAATTCAATTTGATACTCTATTCCTTAATCTCTTCCTGCTAATTTTGGCCTTAAAGCTTGTGAATGCATTTAGGTCTATAGATCACAAGGATCAATAGCTATTTTATGAGCTTTGAAATTGATGTTCACGTACCCGTCAATACGTTTTCAACAACTAGTTCAATGTTCTTGAATTTGATGTCTTTGGGTGCGTCACCCCTTTGGTCCTTCTTCGGATTTTTTGTTTTGCATCCTCAGAAAGGGAAGGTGACCCTTCGACTTTGGGGGAGTGTCCTTTAAGTTGGTAGCTGAGAGTCTCCCATAAGGGTACCTACCCTCTGGGGTCCTTTAGTGGCCTTTTATCTTCGACAGTCCTTCGCAGACATTCCCCATGGACATTTTCCCCAGGCTTTCTCTGTAGGAATTTTCTCGAGGACAAAAGGTATAAAAAAATTTCCCATGAACAAAAAGTCTATGGAATTATTTCAATCACTTTGCCTCTTTGAAAATTTCTTTAGGCTTTCTGCCTGCAACTTCTTTCTTAAATTCCTTTGGACTTTTTGTCCGAAGGAATTCCTTCAGATAAAAATTTTGAAGGAATTGTTTCTTACCTTAGTCTTTTTTGAATTCCTTAAACAAAAATTTGAAAGAATTACCTTTGTGTCCTTCTTTGAAAATGACCCTTCTAAAGGGTACTTTTGTCGACCAAGTGCCCTCCACAAGGGCACTTGTCCTTTGGGAGGCTCTTTTGAACTTTTGCATTGAATCGCTCCTTTGAACCAATCTGTTGAATCAAGATTTGAACCATGCTTTGAACAAAGCTTTGAACCAAGCCAATGAACCAAAGTGGTCAAACCCACCATTGAACCTATTAAACCTTGAACTTGTTGAACCTTTGAACCAATGTGGTTTAATAGTTTAATGGTTCAAGCCTTCTTTGCTTAGCTAAATGCTTGCTGATGGACATTTTTATTAAACCAAGGTGTTAAACCAATCTCAAAAATGACTAAGTGTTGGAAACTAATTTTTTTGATTAAACCCACCTTTAGAAGCCTTTGAACCAAGTCTATAGAAATCAACCTGTAAATCCCATTGAACTTGGCCTACAGAGCCCATAGATTTCTCTTCCTACAGAGTTCATAGATTCTTGAGAAGCTTGAAAAATGAGGAATTTGAATGCCTAGGACAAATTTTGGAAAGGGAAGAGACAATTTTGGTCTATAGGACCAAAATAGTTCAAATGTTGTCCCAAAAATGAGTGATATTTTTTGGGGGAAAATAGGTTTTACAAGGACCTGGAACCATAAGAGTGAATTACAAAAAATTTAATAGGCCAACCAGGCTTGAGAAGTCAAAAAACAAAAAGTAATAGTACTTAGAATGGAAGCAAAAATAAGAAACAATAATAGAACTAGGAGGAAGGTCCCTCATGAGGGTCATCATCATCAATAGAGTCCTTTGCTAAGATGGTTGGTTTATATTTTGAAACTTTATCTTGAGTTTGGTCCCCAAGGCTTTTACCTGCTTCACCAGGGAGATCATTATGGGGTGATTTTTTTCCTTTTTCTTACATGGGAGATTGTTTAGGTGGGAATCCTAAGGGAGGGATTTTAAAACCTTTGGTGATTTCATATCAGGGGATTGTGGGGGTTAAGTAGAGTGAACAAAGGCCTAAACTATTATTTTGTCATATTTGTGTAATGCATTCCAGTCTTAGATGAGTTTGGCCAAGTTAAACCTTATTTATTACACCTTTGAGTAAAAGTTTTCCAACAATTGTTTATTTCTTCTAGCTCATTTTTAATAATGTCTTTCCCTTTCTAGGATAATTTCATAGGGGTCCCTATTTCAATAGGTTTTAGTTTGGGGATAAACAATAGTTTTAGGGGGAGGTCATCTAGGTGGGACTGTGATAAGTTTTTCTAGGGGGTGTGATCAAAATTTTTGATAGGATCCTCCATAGAGGAGTCCTAATAGTCCTTCTTGGAAGAATAACCCCTAGGGGGAACCTCCCAACCTAAAATGGCTTGGTCATGATTAACAAGAAGGAGAATTAGACCTTGGTAAATAATGGGATTATAATCATTCACTTAGTGAAGTAATATGATAGTCTCAATGGACTTTAGCAGGAAATAGGGAAGATTGATTTTGAACCCAATGAAATGATTAAGAATAAAAAATGGAAAGAAAAGATTAGTGTATATTTACCTTTGAGAATCATGTATCACATGATCTAAAGGCAAATTTTAGGCTAGTAGAGTGGGAGATTAGCCCATGGGAAACCTTTTTTGTCCATCTACACAAAATCATTTATCCTAAAAAAATGTTACAGGGACTCTTACTTTTTTTATTAGTCCTTTAATTCCTTGGCACCTATGCATGACATTCCAATGGTGTTACTAATTAACTCCTCTAAGACATTAATGGTTATGCTACACATGGTAACCTTATACTTTGTCCAATATGCCATAAATTCTTAGGCAATCTTAGTATTATGTTTAGTGACACATTTCATAAATTTTGTGAGTCTTCCCTTTTTGAGCTTCTTTCAAGCATTATTTTGTTCTTAGACCTCCTTATAGGACATAAGTTATAGTTGATCCCTATCTCCACCCATAGAGACTAAGAGTGTAGATTAAAAATGGGAGATAAATTTTTTGGATGAGGGATAAATGAATGAGTCATAAATGGGTGGGAATTCCTACCAAAGGCTCTTAAAAATAATTAAGACCCCTTCTTTAGAAATGATTGTGGATCAACTTAATTCAGATTTACCCCATTGAGGCGAGGTCATGCATGTGAAAAGAGATGATATTTTTAATCTACATTAGTACCTTTAGCATAGATGGAATTAAGAATTTTAGAGTTGACACTACCTACATCATGATAGTTAGTTAAAAGGTGGAGATCAACTCTAATACTGGCAAAGAGGTCAGCCACCCTATATCCTTCCCTTTAAGTGTGTGTGAGTTGAAAGTGAGGTATACCCTTTAGAATATGCTTCACATCATCAATAATTTAATTAATAGTATGGGAGGGTATAGTTTTTACTTCTATATCATTAAGGATGTTTAATTAATCTCCCTCTATAATGATCCTATTTTGGTTGATGCTTGGTACCAACTATATGTCCTAGAGGGCCACCTATGCCTTGTCTAGGTGGTTTGTTTGATTTCCTATGGGACTAACATAAAATACTAAAATCTTCCCTTTAGAGTTCCTTATGATGCCTCCACCATTTATACGACCTAGGCTTCACTTGGAGGCACCATAAAAATTCAATTTCACCCAACCATCTAAAGGAGCCTTCCATTTAGTGTGTTTGTAGATTAAATATTCTGAGGGAGAACATAAGACCTATTGGAGATTATATTTTTTGAGAATGAGCAAGGTTGAGGGGGGGAAAGATCTTTGTATTTAGGTGGGAAAGATTTATAATTTTTTGAAATGGTCTGGTGGAGGTAGGGTAAGATGCCCTTCAGCTAGTGCCTTCTATTGAGAAATAGACCATCATTACAAATTTTCCATATGCACCAAAACTAATGAGGAAGCGAAAATGCCAAAGGAAGACTAGGGAAGGTATTTTCCATGGGGGATTCCATTACATAATGAGATTTAGGATATTTTTTGGTTTGACCTAGGCCATAATGAGATGATTTAATAATCAATCAAATAAAGTTAAACTGAGTGGGCATTTAAGAAAAACATGGTGAACTAAATCTTCCACTCTTTGATAGATTAGGAATTTATTAGGGACAATTAGTCCCCTTTTGGGTAAGTTATCCACTATTATAATTTTATTCTATGCCACAAGCCAAAATAAGAAATTAACTTTGGGAGTTATGTGATTTACCCAATAGTTTTTCCAAAGATTCTAGTCACTTTCTAAATTGAGGTCAATGGCATGTCCCGAGGCCACTGAGTAGGAGTCATTATCTTCTACACACAAAAAAGTGATTTTCCTTATATATGAAAGGGATGTGAACCTATCTTAAATCTAGGTTGAGGTTATTAATGGCCTAAAATTCTTCCAGTGTTAAATATTCACTAGGGAGGAATTTCCAACACTTTGTTCCTTGATTTCCCAATAATCCTTTATCTTGGATCCCCATCTTTGCTTGAGATTCCTATACTGCTTGACCCAAGTCCCTTAGGTGGAGAGGAGTGTGGGGAATATTGAGGTGTCTTCCCAAAAATCAATTTTTTTGCCACTAACAATTTTCCATAAAATTCCACTCTTAAATAAATCCTTGTATTTAGTTATGGATTTTCAAAAGGTTGATCTGTTAGCAAGGCCTTCTTCCTAGAGAAATTCATCCTCTTCCACCCCTTCCAAGTATTTAACCTTTAATATTATTTTCCATTCACCATTCTCCTTCATCAAGCATCAACCCATTTTTTCAATAGGGATTTGTTCATGGATTTTATGCTTCTTAGGATGAGACCTCCATTAGCTTTTGGGAGATAGAATTTTTCCCATGCAACTAGATTGAATCTAAATATTTATTTAGTACCTCACCATAAGAATTTTTTTTGAAGTTATTGATTTTTGGATACAATATTGGAAAAAAATTTGAAGATAAACATTTGGTATACAAGAATGCTCTAAATAGATGCCTTGAGTAGCTAGTATTTCCCTGGTTGGATGTGGAGGTATCCTTTTTATCCCACTAATTTCCTTTGGATGTGATCAATTAAGGGGTTCCAAATTTGGTAGTCTATTTTTTCCTACAAAAAGAGGAATGCCTAAATGGTTTTCTAGTAACTTTCCCACTTGACAGTGAAGGATTTTGGTGATTCTTCTCTACTGAATGGGAGGTGTATTGATGAAGAAAAAGAAACTCTTTTATAAGTTAATGTATTGATTGGACACTTTTTTATATCTATTTAAAATGCATTTTATATGTTTGAATTCCTCAATAGAAACATCTCCAAAGATAATATTGTCATCAATGAAAAACTAATGGGTGATAGGATCTATATTTTGGGCCACTAAAATACCCTTTATCAGGCCCTAGTTGTAGGCTCTCCTCAAGATTCTCCCCAAGGTTTTTGATAGAATGATGAAGAGGTATGGAGAGAGGGGGTCTTCCTATTTTAAGCCTATTAAAGCTTGAAAGAAGCCTTTCAGGACCCCATTTATAATAATAGAAAACTTGGGGGTGGTAATGCAATTCCAGATAATTTTCTTGATATCATGATTTAGCCCTAGCTTTTCCAAAATATACATCAGGAAGTGATAAGAAACATAGTTGTAAGCCTTTGACATGTACAATTTTATTATCATGCCCTACCTTGAGGATTTAGAGATGGAATGCATAGCTTCATGACTTAAGACAATGCTATTAGTGATTTTTTTGCCTACCAAAAAATCCCCCTGTTGTTCCCCAATGATAAAATCAAGAAGAGGTTGTATGTGATTAACCAAAATAGAGGAGAAGATTTTGTAGGTGGTATTACATAGGCTAATGAGCTGAAAGTATTGAATGTTAGTGGTGGATTATTTTTATAGGATTAGAACCAAAAAGTTATTATTGATTTATTTAAGGATGGATTTATAATCAAATAATTTTCTATCAGCTTCTTCAACCTTTAGATGAATAATGTCATAGAACTCTTAGAAGAGAAAAAGAGGGAACCCATCTAGTTTGGGTGCCTTGAGGCCTTCTGGATAAGATTACACTTTTTATTTCCTCATTTAAGGGGATATTTATGAGATATTCATTATCCATAGCTAAGAAGACCTTGTCAATATTGGAGAGATTAAAAGATACTAAAGAAGCCCTAAGTTATCCATCCTCCAAGAGAAGGTTCTTAAAGAAATTTATAATATGTTGGGATATGTCATCTTCATTCCTACTGATGGTCCCATCTTCTAATTAAAATTGGGGGATTCTATTGAAATTATTGTGTCTTGAAATTAATGATGGAAAAATTTTTATTCCTACCACCCTCCTTCAACCATAGGCATCTAGATTTTTACTTTTATAAAGCCTCTTCTTTTGTTTTTAGTTTGTGAAATTGACACAAAAGGTCCTTTTCCTTAGAAGCAACAAGTTCATTATAGTTTATAGAGGTAATAATATCTTTAATAATTTAAATTTCTACTTCAAGAGCCTTTTTTAATATAAAAATGCCCCAAACACTTCCTTGTTCTAGACTTTCATCTTATTTTTAAGGAAGTTGATCTTTAACATGAGAATGAACATGACAGAACCCAAAAAGGGTTCTTTCCACCAGTATTTTAGGAAGTCTATGAACTTTGGGTGATGAAGCCACATGATTTAAATTATAAATGGATTTCATCTAGGTTTGGAGAATTTTTTAGCTTCAAAGACTAGGAGATTGTGCTCATACCCAATCTTGGGCAGAGATGAGAGTTTACTAGAAAATAAAATGTCCTAGTTTAAAAAGATCAAAAATATATCAAGGTGGACTTGAATTAGTTTTTATCCTAGTCTTCTATTAGATTATATAAATTTGATTCTATTTAGGCTCACATCTACAAATCCTAAATTAGTAATGAAGTCATTAAATTCTAGCATGCTATCTATAAGGTTAATGAGTCTACCTTTTTGTCTCCAAGGGTGAGAAGAGTGTTAAAGTCACCCACCATAATCTATTTATAATTAATATAGGTATTAATAAAATTTGATAATGTTTTCCAAATAATATTACCAATAGTATTGGATTTAGGAGCATAAACATTGGTTAGAATCTATTTGTCCTTACTTACGATGTCAGTGAATAAGACCAAGATTTGATTGATGGATTTATATAACATGTCTCCTTCCAGAACATTTGGGTTCTAGAAGATAAGCAAGCCACATAAGGCACCTATGGACTCTACGGAGAGGGAATGGGAATTTTTATAGATTTATGCCACACTATTTTTAAGGGTAAAATTAGACATTTTGGTTTCTTGAATGATCAAAATAGAAGGATTAACCCTTTTAACAGTATTATAGAGCATCCTTTATTTTTTGGGGTTATTTAATCCCTTAACATTATATGAGATTAATTTAATTTCTTATCATGTTGGATATTAAGAGTTTGTTAAGATCCATTATCAATCTCTTTTATAGTTTTTAACTTCTTAGTAATCTTTCTTGGGGATCTACCCACTGATTTAGGAGCAAGTGATAAATCCATCATCCTATGGGGGTCTAAAGAGGGAGAGAGAGGTACAAAGCATTACCCCAATTATTTTAAAAGAAATGGGGAAAGTAGGAAGGGGATAAGGGGGGAATTAGGGGAAGGGCGTAGGGAGAAATCTAGGGTAGGAAAAAATGGGATCATACGGGAAAGGGCTTGGATAAACTCTAAAAGTTGGGGGGAGAAGGGAGGAAGGTGAAAGCTACATAAGGGAGAAAATGATGGGGAAGAAGCTCCACAAGGTGGAACTAGGGGGGAAGGAAAAGGGTTAAAACATGAAGGTGGGGAAGGGGGAGTGGGCTCAAGGGGGAGCCTGAAGGTACAAGGTAGGGGAAGTATATAAAAGGGGGATGACAAGATCAAGAAGATAGAAGAGGGGGATATGGAGGTATGGAAAGGTTGGGGAGAAGAAAAGATTCATATGGATAGGGTGGGGATAGGGAGGGAAGGGGAGATGGGATCTAGGGAGAGGGATGAGTGGAGGGGACAAGGGGGGCACCCCTAGAGGACCCAACTCACACACTGGTTTGGAGCTAAATAAAGAAAGAAGAGGGGAAAATGGGTTAGAACAATATATAACTTTTAATATATCAAAAGGAATATTATTCAAGGGGTAATGAGGGGAACTACACTTGAGAGGTCTAACTGATCTAGAATCTAACTTTGGCAATTTAAACCTGGAGCATTATTGAGAGACTACAATAGAGTCATTTTTTAGGATGGCAAGGGGGTCTTTGGGATTTCTAGTAGGTGGAGTACTTGGGGTGATCAAGGGGAGACAATATTGAGTGATCATTTCTTTGATGATTCCTTCTTTTTTGCATCCACTTTGATCCTCTACTGAGAGGAATCCTCTAACTCCTAGCTTTTTTGGGGCAATCCTAGAGCATGTGACTTGGAACATCACATTTGAGACAAATGATTGTATTATTTTTATAGAAAATTTTATACACCTAAACACCATACTTGGAATTATCTTAATCTCATGAATGAGGGGATTGTTGGCCAACATGAAGACAAGGACATGAGCAACAACCATTCTCTAATGGGATAGAGTGACTAGATCATTTTTTGTGGGCTGACCTAGAGCTCTAGAAATCCCATTAATGACCTCTTGGTGACAATATTCCAAAGGTAGTTTAGGTAGGATAACCCACATGGGAACATCATCCATGATTATGTTATTGAGGCTTGACTTAGCTTTACATCTTCTAACAAAAAATCTTGCCTTCCCTAGAAACTAGGGGCCTTCTGAGAGAGCTTTAATACAATATTCTTGTAGAGATAAATTAATAAGGAAGAAAACCCTAGCTATATAAACCACCTCTAAGTGACTTTTGGGTTTCCTTCTTTCTTTGGCCCATTTCTAAAAAGCATCTATGTTTGTGTAGTAACCATTAACCCTAACAATAATAGGTTTTGTGATCTCCACATCGGCCTATTTCACAATAATATCTAGAACAAGGATGAAGGTTTTATTATCCACTTTTACTAGAAAAATATGGGGGCATAAGTGGACCTAGCCCACCAAATATAAGGCTTTAACCATGTCAACCCATAAAGGTTTAGATCCACTGGGGTCTAGTTTTTATAGGGTGGGAGACATATTGTCTACAAGATTCACGGCTAAACTCAACATTTTTGAAATATTCTCTAATAATCCAAAAGGCTAGTGAGTCTTGTGAGAGTATTCATGTGAGTCAGCATTATCATTGACCATAGGAATTGTATTTTTGGAACCATCTTGTGACCAGGCACTATAAAAATGTCTATTTTATTCTTCTCTCCCAAGAATAAATTTAAACGGTTGAAGATCTTATGCAACGTTCGTATCCACAACATTCATTTTTAAATAGGAAGATGAAAATATTTCCTTGACTATATTCACACCAGTATAAATATGTTCTAAACATGATCAATTACTTATGATGAATTAATTTTCAAGGATTCTCATGGCATATGTCATATATTAGTTTTATTCATTGCCAATGTGATATGAGTATAGATTATATGATTTAATTTACCTCTTCTTAATGCACTTTTTTGATAAAAAATTATTCAAAAGGTAATTTTTTTATCAAATCTATAAATTCAAACAGGATTTAATGAATACTTTGTTGATTATGTTTAAATTTAAGACCAT
>JARHVA010006123.1:15000-37500 GCA_037957365.1 Torreya grandis | reverse complement strand
AATTACCTCCTATAAAACATATAAGGAGATCCAAGTACTATTGTGTTATCATATAATACATGGGCATCATAAAAATTGTATTTTTTCATTAAAAATAAAAATACAATGTCTCAAATATAGTGGTGATCCTATAATCGATACATAACTCAAGAAAACCACTCACATTATGAGCACCTCTCCTAAAACACAAGTTAAAAAACAAAAAATATGGGCACCAAAGGATAATTTGGAGAAAAATCAATTTCCATTGGAAAATTTAAACAATAAAAGATTCAAAAATCCAAACTAGAACAAGATATATTACAAATACATCAAAAAGTCAAAGCATAACTTACATATTTTCCAAGTGTTCAAGAAACTATAAATGACTCTTATCTAGTCCATAATGAGATGCAATTTCCTAACCATTATGAACATACTAAATTAAAAAAACTTTCAAGAAGTAAAATCCAATGTGAAATTGGTTTTTCATACATGGATGCTCAAAATAATATATGACAAGTTCAAGAACAACCTAAGAAGTTACATTTTTCATATAACAATGATTACATCGATGACTATGATCTTAAAAATATAGAATATTGGTATGATCATGATGATAATGATTAAAAAACATATTAATAAGAAACACATGGTATGTGGCCTCCTTAAAGGCATCTCCTTGATGAGATCCTTGGGTTCTAGTAGAAATTTTACTTGTACATGATCATGATACACCTAGGCTATATAATTCTATGATCACTTTCAATTATCATTATTGAGCTTATATACTTACACATGCCTTTATTCATGATTATATATTTCATAGTGTAATTGATATGATATTTAATTAACATTGTTTGATAACACATATGATCCATAGGTTATTATGTTATATTGATTTTGGTTGTTTATGATTTTATTTATGCACTTCCTTGAGTGATTTTCCTTCTTATTGTCTTGTTTGTTTTTGTATTTGAATATTATCCATTGTTTACACCCCCTATGACTTTTTTTTACCTCTTTACCTTTTAAATATGTAACTAATTTATATATGGACATTTTAATATGACATGTTTTATTTTTTTTAACAATTTACTAAGTCATGTCTCTTTGATTGTGCAACAATTGAATATACCTCTTGTTTGTGGTCTCCTTGGACCATTATATTTTGATTTAATGTTGAATGATCTTATGTGTGTGCTTGATTACGTTTTGAACATATATTATTAGTCTCTATATTTTTTCATGATCTATATCATGCACCTTAGGACTTGATGTTATCAAATTTTACATTTTTTTATGATATATCTACGTAGACATGTTTCTCCTATATGATATATGCTAAATGATACATTCATAATTTGCATGGTTATCTTGTCCTTTTGAGGTAAGATAACTACTATTTTATACTTAACCTCACCTAAAAATAGGGTCATATTAGTGGAGGTATGTCATATAGGCATTTTTTCCACATTCTTCATAGATTCAAATTATAGTCGAGGCATGTTCTCCACATTTGTCATAATTTTAGATATATAGTGGGGGCATGTTTGGGAAACATGTTTTATACACTCACACCAATTCTTAGTTATATATTATATTGGTTACATGCTATTTAAACATTTTATCCAAATTTACACTATCACATCCCATCCTAATCTTTAAAGGCTGCATTAGTATTCATGAGGGAAGTGAAACTAATGATTAGTAGTTTCTAATTTTGATGATATATCTAGACATTTATGATGTGTTATTTGATAGTTGTATTATTTCCTTTCATGTTCAATTATGGTTAGATGATATTTTCATGTTATTATAGATATATTATATTACTATTTATTTTAATCTTGTATTGATGTGATTTAATTTTCATATTCGATTTATTGCACCTCAGTTTCTTTAATGTGCACACATTATGAATATTTTATTATTTTGGTACAAGCTCAGACTAACTATTTTTTTATTTGACTGATGTGTTTACATGTTTTTCCCACCCCAATAGAGTGGAATGGATGGATAGTATCATATTGAAATAAGATTTATATATCATTATTGGGGATAGAAAGAGTGAAACCAAACCTAGACACACACACTTATACTCTTGCCTACTAAGATGAATTACATGTTGATTGTATTTTACAAATGTGATGAGTGTTTTATTTTCATTAGTTATCCCTATGGTTAATATTTCATGTTTTCATTGATTTTTAGTTGATTATTTACCTTTTTTTGGCTTAACCAATTTTGAATGGATGTTCTTGTTAACATAATTCATTGATTATGTTAATATACATTTGCTATGTGAATCTCTATGAAACCATTATATGGGATAAAATTTATTTACTGAGTTATGAATGGTGATATACTTATTTTTATGCATTATAAATATTTGGAGTTTAGGATGTTTATTGAAACCATGTAATTATATGTAAATATGTAAAGATTCTAAGACTCAATTCCTACCCCTTTTTAGTGACCTATGGGAAGATGTGGAAAAAGGCACCCAAGAAATTATCTTAAAAGAGTTTTTCAATCTTGAGAAAATTAGTTTTTGGTTAACGTGGAAAGCTATAGTAGATTTATTTCCATGCACCATTTGATCGAAAGATGAATTAGGTCATTATGGGAATATTTGAGAATGGAATTAAGTTTTATTTTTCTAATAATTCTAGGTTTACCTAGTTATTTTTGAAAATAAGGGTTTTCCATGAAGCTAACATGAAAAATAAGGTTATGGGACTATGAATTAATATCAAGAAGTAACATTCATTAATAAATTTGAATCTCATAATGGTGAACTTGTAGGTTTTCATGGGAAACTCCAAGACATACAAAATGTGGATGAGAAAAGGAAATAGAATAAGAATCAAGGAAAAGGATGAATGAGGGGTCATGAAAAGGAGGAACATAAGAATTGGAAAGGGATGTCAACATCTACATTACAAAAGTGGTCATTGAAATAACCATGCAATTGGGGCTTTTAATTTTAGAATAGAAAATTTGAAAGGGATTGTATATATTTATAGATGGACAAAGGGTTTTATTTAAAAGAAAAAATTTAAATATCTCTCTTGTATAGGTTTATGTTAATTAAAATATCATTTGAATATATATGTTGATAGGGCCTTGAAAATTTAGTGCATCACCATTATAGAAATAAATATGGAACTTGTTTCCATCCACATACCTATAAAGGTGATATTAGAGCCCTTATTAGAAATTAAAATGAATATGTTTTCCTATATAGTACAAATTATCATTAAAAAAGGTTTCTTGTTGCCTGAGGTTATAATGTATTTATCTACTCTATTTATAGTTGAAATAGTTATGGTCTTACCTTTATGAAACAAGTTTAAACCTAGATAGACTCTTTTTGTGGATTTAAAATTTTAGATAAATTAACACCTGGGTATCTATTGTATCAATTTATAATTACTAAGGACTTGGAGGTTGCTTTAGAGTTGTCAACTGGAAAATACATGTTTATCATGAGAAAAAATATGGGTTTATACTTGAGATAAGTGGCATATTATAAAAAAAATTATCATTTATACACAAGCCATATATATATATGTATGTATGTATGTATGTACATATATATGTATATATATATGTGTGTGTGTCTGTATATGTATGTATGTATGTGTGTATATCTATATGTATGTATGTATATATGCATGTGTGTGTATATATGCATATATACATATACATGTATATGTATATACGTACACACACACACACACACACACACACACACACACACACACACACACACACACACACATAGCTTGTAGTTTTTATTTTGGCATGCGAATTCATGTATATGTATTCAATCCTTAACATGGACTGCACTAGAGTTGTCATTATATTACAATTGAAGTATACATATGCATACACAAACACACATATATTATGTGTGCATATATAATATATGTGTGTGCATATTATACACACACACACACACACACACACACACACACACACACACACACACACACACACACACACACACACACACACACATTATGTGTGTGTCTGTATTTGTGTGTCTATATATACACAATATAATACATATATTATATATATAATTTATGTATTATATTATGTGTATATATAAACACACACATATAGACACACACATAATATGTGTTTGTTTGTGTGTGTGTGTGTGTATAAAATATGCACACACATATATTATATACACACACATAATATATGTGTGTTTGTGTATGTATATGTATATATATAATATATGTATTATATTATGTGCATATATAAACACACACATATAGACACACACAAAATATGTGTGTGTGTAAAATTGATTAGAATGAAATATGAGCTACAAATATACATGCATAATTATAGGTGAACAAAATAAATTTTGATTAGATTTATATGAGTTGGAATATTTGGTTTTATAGTTTTAAAATAAACTTGAGAGATATGAAATCTAAAATGGTTTTGGTTAGGCTAAAATCTACTTGCAAGTACTCATATTTTCTCCATATAGAATCTCATGGAAATAATGAAATTGTATGGTATATTTTATGTGTGTGTGTGTGTGTGTGTGTGTGTGTGTGTACACACACACACACACACAGACACAGACACATGTCTATGTCTATGTCTATGTATATGTATATGTATATGTATGTATTTATATTCATAGACTTGTATAGAGAACTTAAAATACTACCAAATAAATTTGTATCATGTTTAGTATTTAAAATGTATCCAATATAATTTTTATAATGATATCAACTAATAATTAATCCTTGTTATGTGATTCACTATCATTTATAATTTTATTGACCTTTTATTGATTTGTATGGAACTAAAAAATTATAAGTAAATAAAAAGTGTTGGGATCCAAATGAGTGGAGGACAATGTCCTTGTTTACTTGAATTAAACTATCATCAGTATTTGAGCCATGTTTATATTTGGAGAATAGGAAATTCAAGATAATAACCTTAAACTACATTTCTTGAATATGTTTATAATGGTTGTGCATTGGCACAAAAATGTTTTTCTTCATCTAAAATTAATGTTTTAAGCTTATATTGAAAATAAAAGCAAGTGAAATCTAGTCTTGAATTTATAAGTGGTTGTATGCTACAAATATGTTATTAAGTTTGTCTTTGAGCTAGTTTATGAGATTTCACCATTACATGCTTCCTTATGATAATGGATGATTGGTATATGGGGTTGTTTCCTTATGATATATATACCCATCATCTAGTATCATAGGATGGGTTAAATTTCCTTAAAAAAGAGTATGTATGTATATAATTTACTAATATATTTGAGTGATATGAATTCTATAATGAAAACTTTGACCAAAGATAATGTTATAGTTGATAACATTATCATTCAAATGTATTTTATAATTTTCATGTATATGCATGATGTCATATTAGATAGACAATTATTTTCCATAGTCTAAGTGATTTCTTCATTTATTAGTGATTTTGATACACATAGGTTCTTGTTGAAATATTTATATCCATAATGATTTTATCTACCCCTATGTGAAGGGAAGGGCCACTCCCAATGGGGAGGTGTGTAAGAGACTGATGGTGTGTGGTTAGAATAAAAACACCTCGATGATGCTCTCCCTCTCTTTAGTTGATCAACCATTATAGAAACATAATCATGGATATTGATTTTTAGGATATCTTGTGAAGATAAAATATACTATTGTATACCCTATCAAGTTTATTTTTATATTCATGAACAAATGTAATATTTTTACATCCAATTTTATTATTATTATAGTAGTAGATGTATACTTGCACATAGTATTAAATGTTGAAATCAATGGAGGATGTGTATTTATGTTTTTTTGTAAATATGGATTATTTTAGTGTACTTGTCTACCTTTCACCCTATTATACATTATGAGAGGAATTTTATCTTCTATAGTATTTTATGTTCTTTGAAAGCAAAATAGCTCACATATTAACTAGTGGGGTAGTTTTAGTTTCTACACTTACTATTCTATATGTATTTAGCAATAAAATAATAGTACATAATGATAATTATTGAAGATTATTATGAGTAATTTATGTGAAGAAAAAATATGAAACTTTAACTTTAATTGTTATCAACCAAATTTTCACCCTTGAAAGGTAGTTCAGTCCTTCCAAATTTGGAATAACATGGAGACAATACTAGGCTATTAATGGCCTAATGTTGGATTTAATCTCTATGTTAAATGGCTAGCTCCCCATGTTGAATAATATAGGCTCCCAAACTACTCTACCAACTTTATAATAAAAGAGAGAGAAAGCTATTCTAATAGAGGTGATGCGCCAAATAATTTTGACCACTACTAACTATATGCATGTGCATTTTGACCATGAGACTAATTTGAAACAAACATTACTACTAATCTACCTCTCTACATCATCACTTCATTTTAGAGATAGTGAGAGATGGTTGGTCTATGAGGACTAATCAAGAGGTCATATAATGATACTAATGAATAGACAACTCAATCAACTTTTCACACTTCATAAGACCTCTAAAAATGCTTTAAAACTAAATATGAATGTTAGAAAAGGATAACATACCAAGGAAGAAAATCTAATCACTTAATACGATCAAACTAATCATGCACACACATTGAAACCAATCAAAGGAGGAGGTAAAAATAGAATTTTTTCATTGATCAAAGGATTTAAAATGGATAGGTATTTTCCATACCTAGGTGGAGGATACATACATAGCCTATCAAGGCTCAATTCATAGAAAATGAGAGAGAAAATAAGGGCATATGAGAGATAGATTGACAAGTTACCAAAATAGAGTACAAAAATAAATGAGTTTTAAATATATCTATCAAGTCTCAAAGGACAAGTTTTTATCTCCTGAATATGCCCTTCTCCTCTAAGTGTCATGGAAGTCTCAAAACTTACATGACACCTTGATCTTGCTCTTGAAAACTATCCCTTCTCTTGGGTTGTGATGGATAAATAGCACACTTTATCACTAACTCCTCGTTAAATACCTCTTTACCTACTATTTTACACTTTACACTTATTTATGAGTCTTCATAAATGATTATACAATGACAATTATAACTCCTAAGTGTCTTTAAGCCCACTTGGCCTTATTACATCTCACCTTGCTTGCAAGTGTCAAATATTGACATTGTCTTCATAACTAAAATTATTTTCCATGGATGCCATATTTGTATCACATCACACCTATAAAAACTCTTTTGGATTCCTAAAACTCTCTCCAAGACTCCATCTTGCATCTTAAGCTCTCATGAGCCCTCAAATCCTTTAAGCCTTAAAAATAGGTAAACCACCTCATGTGGAACAATTTATAGATGATCCTAAGAAAATAAAGATATTTTTGAGGACATATTATCCCCTTTCATTTCCATGACAAATTTTAGGACTCAAATTTGAGTGGAATTATACTTTTACTATTATTCTCTCTCCTTAATTAGTCCTTAATTTGGCCTCCATACCTAGAAATTGAGTTTTGGCCCAAACTCACTCCCAAATGTGTGAAAATTAATAAAAATTTGTGATTAAATTTTATTACCATGTGGCCATTATTAATACTAAATTTAGGCTTTGTAACTTTGTGTAAGTAGGCAAACCAAGAAATGGATAAAAACTAGCCCCTTCATAAGCTTGTTTCAGACTACCTCTAAAAAAAAGATTTATTTAATAATTTTTATGGTTTATTGTACATATTTATGGAATTTTATAGGTATAATACAATTCAATTCATCTTATCCAATAGTTTCAGCTGTCTATGATCTTGTATACCCTATTTAGAGCTTAAATCCTTGCAAAATCATGGCATTTAATGAATCCATACACTTGTAGGTACAATAAATTGTCATGATGAGAACCTACCTAGAGTAAGGAATGAGTTTAAAGTGTTTCTAAGTCTCATTAAATTTTTTTTAGGTGCTTAATAGATCAATTTCTCTCATCGGGTTAAAACTAGTCCTCTAGGTAGCATGTGAGTGCCTGACAATCTTAAAAAATGATTCATAAATAAGAGGCCACTAAATTTATAAACAATTAATAAATTATTTATTTAATGTACCATGATAAAAAACTCTAATATATTTTTTCACTATTCATATTTTTAAGGAATATCCAATAAAAATTTAGGAGTTTCTTGGATTAACAAACTATGTGTATGAAGGCTAGAAGTGAAAATAGGATTGAGAGTGACATTTTGACATTTGATCTGAGTTTAAAATGACCTATTTAGGTCTATAAAATCCACCTTGAACTTTTAAAATGGTAATATTAACCATTTTCCTCCATATCCCTAGTATATCTATCATTTTCTCATGCCTAGGGTTTATGAGTCTTAACGCTACAAGAGACCCTTGTTGACTATGTTAGCCTATTTTTCCCCTTACTCAATGAGTTAGAACTCATGGAATCACCTTATAAGATATTTTTCATCCTATTTAATCTTATCACCTTCAAAATATCTTTTAAAACATGAACCTTTTGTCACTTGTTGCACTTTCCTACATAGTTTTGTGAATATTCATACATGATTGTATTTGTATATTTAGGCTTATTTGGTGTCATCAGACTTCTCTAGCCTCTCATTACCAAAAATTACCTTGATGATTTATATTAAATTTTAATATATTTTTTTAATATATTAATTATGTTACTCATACTTTCTATTATCTCTTGACTTCCATGTCATTCACCTTCATGGCTGTACATATCACTATATCCCTAATAGAACTGTGTGATGTCAATTTGACTATGTCAACTCTTTTCTCTACTTCAAATAATCAAGGTATATTTAATATAATATTTATGAACTAATTATTATCTCATTAATATTAAATTCTAACCAAGTCATCATTTACAATCATTCTTATGTCCTTTCTCCATAATTTGGCACACATGATTGTGTGTGTAACCTTCTACTAGGATGTTTATGACTATAGGTGACTATTTGAGTTATTTAAATTTAATGGGATGAATAATTGGAATTAATACCTTCAATAGGTCTATATATAACTCATTTACTTATTTTCATATTTTTATTTCCATCAAATCTTATGAAATTGAATACCTTCCTTCTCTGACTGAGTATACCTCAAACAAGTCTTAATTGATTGTAGGTGTTGTGTTAGGTGTCTAGATGCAATTATAAAAATTAAAACCCATTAAAAAAATATATCAACACTTTTTATGTTCTTTAAAAAAATATAAATTGTCTTTAATATATTTATTATAATATTTATACTTGCATCTACTCACAAGAGTCAAGACTCCTTTACAAGCTTGCACCCATGTATGTGTGGTGAAGTTCAAGACTAACAAGTCTAATCAGACCTATTTAAATTTTAAGGATATATAATATCACTATTAACATAATATGAAAGTTTTAATATATATTATAGTAATATTTATACATTGTATTCCCCTTATACTTCATGGTTTCATCTATCGCCATCATCTAACAAGCCTATAGATGTCATCAATGTTTCTTTGGATGCAAGACTAAATAGGGTGAGTTTTCTTATATTTAGCTAGACCCTAATTATTTTATTATTTTATGCAACCTTAATTATAATATATTTAACCTTTATTACCTTATATGTCCTCCATCTATCACACAAAACTATTCTCTTTTTTGTTATACCCATGATGAGCTTGTATGTGTTTTTTACTAGGCTTAGACCTTCTTTATGTGTATTTCACCTTTGTTAAAGTCATTGATCCATCTTGGTGAAAATTTATAATTCATATGTATAATTAATATGTTTTAATGGATAATAGGTTTCTTAAATAGGCTCAATACCACTTCATGATCACCAATATATATCTCACAAAAGGATGAAACCTACAGGTTTACATTTCATTGTATGAAGACTCCGTGAGGTCTGTGTTGACATTTTAAAACCCTTAATTCACCCTCCATTATGTAATTTTACTTATTTTTATGTTTAATACCACCATACACCTCTAAAAATTCAAAACAAGATCTCATTACTCCATTGTTGTAAGCAACTTACACACACAATCTTGAAAGTGAGAAAATTACATGTTGCTTGGAGAAAATGATGTTAAGATGAGCATGGAGAATAATTATGGAGATATATAGAATTGGGAGGAGTGAAGACATTATTTTAAACCTTCCTCCATCTTATTTTACTACTGAATAATCTTAAACACATATAAACCATGGTAGTCACCTTGTAAACTATGTAAAAGATTAGTTTACTTGACTTTTTGATCCCACACATACTAAATGGGACTTGGATAAAAATTCAATAAACCTATATAGACCCTAAAAATCCCTTTTCCAATTTATATTATGCATCCAAATCATCTTAAATTATCATTTCAAAGAGATAAACTGATCTTGTGGGATTTTTTGCCTCTAAAAAGCACTTTAGCTCCTTATCAATTGTTCATAAAGGAGATGGGATGGATCTACAAACCAATGCGACAAATTTTAAGCTTTATATGACCCCATCTTATGTAAAAATTATCATACCACAACTCTTTCTCTCTTCTACTTGTATCATCCACATGAAATTGACCTTTATGAGATTGTGAAGAGATTTATGGGGTTTCTAGAGCAATTTATACAATTTTAAGACCTAAAATTTCATTAAAATAATGAATCTAACCTATGGAAGCTAAGGAAACAGTTATAAACTATTTTCATGTAAAAGTGAGTTTCCCAAGTCTATACAAATGATTGAAACTCCTTTATTTTGTGTTAGAATACAAAAAACTAGTTTATTTCTAACGCCTTAACATATATGATAGTTATATAACTCCTCCAATAACCTTGTAAAGTTTATTTTATGTATTATTCATATTGGAATATTTTTCACACATTGGAGTTAGTCAAAAACATCATTTTCTTCATAAAACTTTACCTTAAAGTTTTTAAATAAACCTTAAACTCTCCAAACATGTGTGAAATATTTATAAAAATTAATGAAGGGGTAAAGTTACTTTTAGGGAAACCTAAGTAACTATGATGCCATTTGACCAATTATCATTACACCATGACATGTCTATCCTAACACAAAAGCAAGATAGAACATTACCTTAATCTTATCAAATAAACCTTTATTTTTGCTAACAAGGTTTTATAAATACTATTATAAGACCTCATAAGACATGTAAAGGTTAGGAAAAAAGTTTAAAAAGTATGAAAAGGAAGTTTTTACCTATAGAGGTTGACATTTTGACCTTGGGTGTCTAAATTTATCAACAAATTGGTAATTCATGTGGGTAGCATGGTTACAATACTTACTAGATCAGTATCCTTATCCTTCCATTGGGCAATGGTGCCACTTGCACTCAACCTCAAACCTAAACTATACCTTGACCAAGAAAAACAAGATGAATTAAAATTTAAACCACAAAAAACAAGGAAAACACATAAGGAAATAATACACAAACATGTCCTAGATAAACACATAGGGAACAAAATAAATAAGACAGTAACTAATATAGACCACTGACCTAAAAGAAACTTCCTCCTCCAAGATCAAAGGGAAAATTTGTGAAATATTTTGTTCCATGAGATAAATAATAGTATGAGGCAACCTAATTATTGAGACTTTCTCTTGTTGGCTTCATCCTCATGTTGATTTCCAATCCTCTTGGCATGTTCTCTAGTAAAATGATAGAAACAAACCAATCACCTATGAAGATCATATTCAATATTTCCAACAAGAGATATAGACCCTTGAAGAGTCTCAAATTAGTTAAAAAATTCCCAATACTTATGTCATAGGTCCTCTTGGCCCATAAATATAGCAATAACTTTACCCTCTATTGGTTTTTCCAATCCAATCTCTTTCCAATTATAGACACCAAAATTACATCACACACGTACGTAACTCCTTTTGTCAAACCCCCCTCCCCTTGATCCCCTTTTCATAATTATCCTTCTTAACCCATGTTTTCACTCCTCACACATTTAATTAATTTAAAATATTTAATTAAGTTAATTAAAAACTACTTATGCCACCTTACCTAGTCACCTCGTCCTAAGACTAATTATTACCCTCTGAGTCACCTCAAGACTTAGTCCCCTAATCCTAACAAACCATGAATTTTTATCACCTTAAACATAAATTCCTAACTAACTATATCCTTCTTAACCTCACATTTCCACCATTTCCTAATGGATACCAAACTTGGAAAGAGAAAGAATAGAAAATAAGCTAAAATGTCGCTTTTACCTATTCTCATGCCACTGACATCGGTCAACCCATGGCTAACATTGGTGGGATCACTGATGTTGGTTAATTAAGTCAAATTCTAACCTAATGTTCAAGTCAGTATAAATAAAAAACTCATCATTCACAATAGGCTTTAGCATTCAACTTTATACATCCAAGCTTATCATTACGCAGCACAAATTAGTCTAGATTAGGAATTGATATACTGCACAAATATTGGATTATTTCGAACTAGTAGCACATGCTTGTCTTTTTGTTCACTTATTGCTTCAACATGCCTCATCAAATCCATCTATCTAGCACTCATAGTTCATCTATTTCACCAACTAAGTATATCTCTATGTTTTGTAATTCCTTCAAATAGTCATTTTACAATTAATTTACATTATAATGTTTATCATTTTATGAATGTTATGACTCTCCCTATGAATGAATTGTAAAATTCATTCACCTACTTACCTCTACTTCAAACATATAAACCCTCTGTCTAGACTCACCTGAGTCTTACCCACTCCCTTATGACTCTTCCTAACCTCATAAACCTGACCAACATCCACCTCCCAGTTCAAAAAAGTCTCTTGAAATCTCCTGAGAACCTACTTCCCCTACCAACACCAGTCACATAATAAAAATTAGTCATATCTCCTTACCTACATTGGTATCCTAACTAGCATTGGTAACTATGTATTTCCACTAACCTCCATGAGCTTACCCAAATAACCTCCAAAAACACTAATAACTCACATTGCCTACATTGTGTCACTCTTTACTGCACTTAAACTATAATAATGGTATGAATATATATCTCTTACTCTCTCTTTAATTTTTTTATTCATTCCATTTTGTTTCAAAAAGTGGACTATCATCCCTAAGCAAGTTTGACACTTCTAGGAATAAGTGCGTAGCTTGGCAACCCACTCATATATCTACTAATAAATATTTTGGTGGTAATGTTTTCTTATTCATAGATAGTCCTCCCTAGCAAAAGAGGAGTGCTCAAAATTATCTAGATATGGCATGTAACCAATGTTGGTTATCTCTAATCTCTAATCCCTACCCTTCATCTATGTTTCTCCTTAAACATCAAATAGATTCAAAATTTAGTGAAACATTTCTAGCACATCCGATGGGACCTTGGAGTTTTCCTTGGGTTAATTTCTTATTTTAAGCATTCATATATGTGTATTATAGTTAAAATTTCATTCCTTACATTTTATCCCTCACGTTTTCCTCAAAACAAAATATTCAACATTTTATTTTCTATTTAATGGTAATAAACTCAAATTTCTTCTTCCTTGCCACTCTTCTCTTTTTTTTTGCCTCTAAAATAAACTTATCATTTTTCTTTCAAGATAAAAATAATATCTTCTTTATCTCTTTCTTACATGCACATTAGGATAGTTAAATTCATTCTCTTCTCCTATTTCATCATTATTTTCATTTGAATCAAAAGGGTTTAAAACTTAATGTATTTCATTATTTGTTTTTTACATATTAGCTCACCTAGTTAATTACAAGTATTATGAATGAATCATAGTACACCAATGTTACACTACTAGACCACACTCACAAAAACAAACATCTAAACTCACTTGAGACAAGGCCCATTGAGATTTCATCACCTAGTAGATCACCTTACCCTACCCAGCTATCTTACTTGGATTTCACCACCAAGGGGAGAACCCACTCTATTATTTGGTAGAGTATAAACTCTAAATAGAAGTTATATTCTAGATAAATGGCCTGGATTGGATTCATGTCTATGAACTATGGGGATAAAGCTCTTATAACAAGCCATGTACCTAGTCTACCATAGATTTCCTCTTGAGCACTAAAACTAACTTGAAACTAGCTCTAGATTGATTTCTAGTACTTTTGGTAACCAAACTCTCATCTCACCATTTGATTAAGTCATAAGCCAAAATGAGACTAAAATTAATATCTAGGAGTTAATAATTAGTGACTATGTGTTATTTTTCTACTTTTCTATTGCCTTTTGTATTTTTTGAGTTTATAAGGATGTTTTTTCATTGATTTACAAAATCAACACCATTCATAATACTTAGATTATATAACCTATTATATCAAGTTTTTTGAGTGTTCATCTTCCTTATACAAACCTCTTTCATTCTCTATTTTACATATATTTTACCTTTGGGTTTATAAAACATTGGATTTTTCATCTTTGAGGACTCCATAGTGACCAACATCGATTAAACCCATCGATGTCAGTAGACTTTAACCTACCGACATCGGTTAAGTGACCATCATTGGTGACTATGAATTTGGTTATTTTTAGTTTACTCAAAATAACAAGCTAAAACAACCTACTTACCTACACCCAAACCTAGTTTTTTCCTTATTCTATCACTAATACAGAGTATTAAGACAATTTATACTTCTTATTACATGGTATTGATGTGAATCCAAACTAAAATTCTTGTCGATTACGAAAATTGAAAACTACTTCCACCTTCCCCTCTTGTTGTTGATTCTATCATGGAGCATACTTTAGATACAGATCATACTTGTATCCCCAACCAAATTCCCATTATGCTTGAAGGAGATCAAGATTTTGCTAAATTTCTTGATCATAATGTAGCATCCTTTCAACATTACCTTACCATGAGCCAAATCCACAATTCTTCGAGTGACCCACTATATGGTATACCAACTTCTTTGATGGAGACAACTCTAGTTTTAGTTTTCTCCACTATGTTCCCTATGGTTACTCAAATCACCACTTCAACAAGTAACCCAACCATAAATAATGTCAAAAGTTTAGTATCACCAACTACCCAATCCCACCTAAACCCTATCGTGACTTCCCTATCTTCACAACCACAAAATTTTAGTCAAGTCTAACCCCATTTCAAAATTTGGTGGTACCCATCCCATTTACTCTCATACCTATAATTATAAGAGTTATGACACCCTTCACTTTGTATAACCATGCCAACAACCCAACCTACAATAATAACACTCAACCAAAGTATTTTCTCTAACCTAGTAGGACAAACCCCTTTCATTTCCACCCCTAACCTATAAATCACTACCCCTATGTTGCATCAACACAATTGTAGCAAGCTATGTCATATGCTCCCTCTACCTCTTATCAGGTTCCCTATAACATAGGGGGTATCTCTGAAACCAATCCTCCTCTAGACATCATTAAGATGTTGATAGACAAGATGTCTAATTTAGAGACATCCATGTTTGGTTCAAAGAATGTGTTATCTTATGATCAAATATGTAATGATCCCATCCATCCTTCTATACCTATTTTACCTTATCCAAGCCAATGGTAACTCCCCAAATTTACTATTTTCCAGAGTAAAGAGGATCCACAATAGCACTTGAAATCATTTAGACATGCTTATTATTTAATAAGATATGATGATGCATTACTACTTCACACCTTCCATATGTCTCTTTCAAGTGTTACCCTAGATTGGTATAGTTTTATAACTCAACACTCCCTTTTATCATTTACCCAATGCACACAATTATTCCTAGACCATTTCTCTATCAACATTTCTTTAAAGGTTTCTATTGTGGACCTTTATTATATTAAACAATTTTATGATGAGTCTATCTCATATTTTATCACTCATTAGAAAGGATTAATAAAAAATTCTCCTTCTCTTTACCCCAACTTGAGCTTATTGAGATCTTCTCAAGGGAATGTGCTAAAAAAATTTCATCCACACTCTGAGTGTAAACTTTCTACACATTTGATGAAGCCTTTACAATGGCATGTTAAAACTTAAGATCTAGGCTATAAATGAAGATAGAGTCAATTTTCATGGTAAGAATGCAAATTCCAAATCAAATGACTCCTCTTTTTCTAAACCCTCTTCTTCTAACCAAAAATCTAAGGGCTCCACCAATGTGGTGGTCATTAAATTATCTTCTTCCACAATCACAAACTAATCTAATTCATCAACCTCACAAAATCTGACCAAGCATTTCCAAAAATGGTATGAACAAAGACAATATGCTCCCATTGGGAAGTCATATACTTCCATTTTAGAAAAACTATTACAACAGGGAGCCATAACTCTTCCTCAAATCAAGCCTCCTATATAGTTTGATCCCTCTCATTCTATTCCTATTTGGTATAAGGATGATGAGTTTTGTGGCTACCATCAAGTCAAGGGCCATAATTCTAATAACTATAAAACATTCAAGAACATTATTCAAGACATGCTTGATATGGGTGATCTCATCTTGAATAACCCTAATGTGCCTACTAATCAAAATATGGATGTGTTCAAATAGCCTTTTCATAACCATTCACCCAATCAAAATATTTTTTAGACCATGACTAATAACTCATGTGATCATAATATCCATACATTTAATATGGTCTTTCCCTTACCCCCAATCTAACCTCTCCCATAATAGGAGGCACCCATTTTACCTACTCCTCCCCCACAATCGATGTAATTTATTTTTCCCATTCTTCCTCCTTGGGTAGAAGAGCCTAATTTACCCATTCGACTCCCACATAAGGAATAACCTCCTTTACCACTCCTTTTGCCAAAAGAAGAGCCTATATAGCTAGTTCCTTTTGCACCAATGTTACCTATCCTCTTACCACTTGAGGACCATGCCTTACCTATTCCTTAATTATATGTTGACGGGAACATCATTCCCATGTTATAACCTCTTGAGGAACCCTCTTTTCCTACCTCTCCTCCATTGATAGAAGGTATTACCCCATCCACTCCTCCTTTACACCTAGAAGAGCTAATGTTATCTACTCCAACATTATATGAGAGACCTATTGTGCTTACTCAAATTCAAACAATTTTACCACTTATTTTACGTATATAATATCAAACTTTACCTACTCCTTTCCCAAATTTTGAGGGAGAAATTATACCTATGCTCTACCCCCTTGAGGAGCCTTCTTCACCTACCTCTCCTCCATCCATGAAAGACCATGCATCTTCTCCTATCTCTGTCGAAGAAGAACCTATCGCAACTCTTTCTCATCTTTGGCCTAAGGTAGAAAAGGCTAACAATTTCCATCTTTCTCGATCATCTCAAGCTTCTAAAGAAGCAACCATAAGGCCTACATCAAATTTATCTAAACAAATTTTATAGTTATCAAAAATTCTAGAATTTCTTGACTCCATAAAGCTAGATCATGTAGCATTTTGGGATCAACTTAAAACTCCTTATCCTACAAAATAAATGTCATCCTCTACCTTTAATCCTCATGCTACCCTTTACCCTAAGGTATTTGACAAAGTCAAAGCTTCTTCACCAAAATCACTAGAAGCTTGTCCTTCTACATCAAAGCCCTCACCCTCATAGGTGTCTACCACATTAAACTAGATAAGGTATTTAGGCATTCATCTAGTCTCTAATCTAATTCATCCATAGGTAAAATTAGATCTAACTCTCTAACCACAAGTTTGAGATTCATAGCCTAAACTAAGGAAGAATGTTAAGCTTCCTAGATCTCACTGATCCTTCCCTTTTCCACCCTCAACTTTGCTTTCAATTTTGGGACCACATCCCTCTACTTTAGTTGGAGTATCATTGATCCAAGCAAAACCAGAGGCTAAGTTACCTCCAATACTACCTCTAACACCTAGTAGGATTTTCACATTTGACACCATGACACCTACCACTAGGAAAGTGTCAAAAAAATATGTGGCTCCACTACCACCTAAAAAGGTGCCATGCAAAATCACCCCCATGACCCGTAAACCAAAGAAGGTGTCGACCCCTATTAAAATAATAAGTGCTAACCAACTTGCAGGCTCTCAAATATTTTTCCTATGCTAATTTTTATAATCCTCTATAATAATCCTTCTTCTTATTAATCCTTATAACCCTCTTGGACCAAAGCCATATTATTTTGATGATACATAAGTGTGTCTTTTTCATCATTTTCCTAGACATGATACTGAGAGTTGTAAAGATCTCATAGCAATCATTCTAAAACACTTTGATATCAAAACTATCTTTACTGATACTCCCATTAACTTTCTTTTTATTCCACCCATTGCATCCACAATGCCTCATACCATTCCACCTGAATTCAAACCCAAAGATGTGGTCATACCCCCTTTACCACCTCATTTACCTATGTTTTAGATCAACATGATTAATGTGGCTATGCAGTCACAAAATCAAAAGGATAAAGGAAATTAAAATATTAATACCCCTTGGTATCATCCATTATCTAAAGACACTCCTCTTCTGAATCCCAAGATTTCCATTTTAGGTGTCCCAAAAACAACATCTTCAAAAGTCATTCAAAACTTGATGGTGAAATAACTTCACCAAACCCCTATGAAAATGTTCTTATATGAGTTAATCCAAAACTCACCCCAACACCATCAATCTTTTATTAGTTCTTTGCAAGTGGTTGAGGTAAAACCTGATGATCCCTAACTTCTTATAGCTTTTGTTAGCTCTCTTAACACCATCTCCTTGATTTCTTTCATTGATTTGGAAATTCCACTTCAACACCCAAAATATTAGGATTTTGCATTTTTTATCACTACATATATCAATCAAAATCATGTCAAAAGAGTTATGATTGATAGAAGAGCTAGTATTAACATTATATCCACCCATGCCTACAAATAGTTAGCCCTTTCTAACAATTGCATGTCTCAAACCAATGCTGCAATCCACTATTTTAATATACCATAGCTACTATGGTGGAATATATTGTCTTACATATCCATGTGGGTCCTTGCATAATTCTTGATCTCTTCTATGTTATAGAAGGAGAGTTATAATACAACATACTACTTGGATGACCTTGGATATGTAATATGGCATGTGTGCCCTTTACTTTACACTATTGTATAAAGTTTGAGCACAATTGTCAAGTGCATGTTATTCCCATTGATCCACCTCATTTCAAAACATACAATATGACTTATAGCCCTAATGATGTTCTTATTCCATTAAATACATCATCTCTTCCACAATATACTTCTAAAGCTTCCACAATCTCTACTACCCCTATTACATAGATATCAGCAACATAAATTCCTAACAAAGACCCCATGGAAGAAAATCTATCACTCAGAGAATATCATGATCCCCATATTGGGATGATCATCCCATATGGTCCCCCTAACCTTAAAACTAATTTCAAATATGGGGGAATTGATCAAGCTCCCACTGTTAATAATCCATCCTCTTCACCATAATGATTTACCCCCAATGATGTTATTTCAAGTGTCTATCACTCAGAGAATATCATTTATTGACACTCGACATGTTCCATACTCCAAAAGAGTATATAAATATTCATATGTACCCAAATTATGATCCCTGAATTGGGATGATTATCCCATATGGTCCCCCTAACCTTCAAACTAATTTCACATTTGGGGGAATTGATCAAGCTCCCACTATCGATAATCCATCCTCTTCACCATAATGATTTCCCTGTAACTTCTCTTTCCTAGGTGAGCCTAGCTTTGCTCATACCTATATTTATAGGTATGACTAAAAAAGATTTGGTTTGGGTCATTATGAGTAGGGTGTTCATACACCCATTGAATATCCCACCAAAAAACCATTGAAAATTCTAAAAAGCCACATGGAGTGGGTTATGAAAAACTAACTAAACTCATCAAAACTTCTCATGTACCAATTATCAAAGATCTAATTTCTCCTTCTCCATCCTCTACTCCACCATCACCTACCAAATTAGAGGTATCTATACCTCCTAATTTATTTTTTAATAAATGCCATCCATTTGGGCCCTCTCACCTATCATTAGGGTAAGGAAACAAGGTCCCTTCCTCTCATTCATCCAAAAATGATTGATGGAAACTCTCCCACTATCAACACTATCCAATGTCAAGATGATGATTTTATTCTCACATACATGGGTGTAGATTATTATTATATCTAATGATATCTCCCATCTAAAACATAGGTTATGTTTAATGAATCAACCGGTGACATTAATTTGCCCTCTCATGATAATCCCCATGTCCTTAAAATTGTCCAGTATTTGGATTCCTCTGAGAAATAAAATTATGACACATTTCTTAATGACTATAGCAAATATGTTTCTTGGTCTTATAATGACATTCCTAGTATCAACCCCTCTATCATCACTCATAACATTGTCACCAACTAAGATGTTAAACTTGTTAATCAAAAGCTTTAGCAAATACATCCTCATATTTCTCTCCTTATCAAGGAAGAGCTCCAACGACTCCTTTTTATTAACTTTATTCAGCCCATTGACTACTTGCAATGGGTTTCCAATATTATTCTTGTCATAAAAGTTATAACGGAATCTGCATCTATACTGACTATCATGACCTGAACCTCACTTGTCAAAAAGACAACTTTTCTTTACCAAGTATCAATCAACTTGTTGATCTAATAGCCATCCATGAGATGCTATCACTTATGGATGGGTTCTCAGGTTATAATAAAATCTTGGTTACTCTCAAGGATCAATAGAAGACAAATTTCATTACCTTATGGGGTAATTTCTATTATCAGGTCATGCCCTTTAGTGTGAATAATGTTGGTGCCACCTACCAATGCATCATGACTTATATCTTCCATGATCTCCTACAAGAAATTATGGAAGACTACATGGATGACTTACTTAGAAAGTCTAAACTTCACCAAGATCACTTAATGATTCTTAAAATCATATTCACTCATCTCCTCCAATATAACATTTGACTAAACCTAAAGAAACGTGTCTTTGGTTTCCTTTCCAGTAAGCTCTTAGGATTTATTGTTTCTCTTCATGGTATTGAAGTTGACCCTACTAAAGTTTGAGAAATACTAGACATGCCTCCACCTACTAATATTTAAAAACTCCATATCTTGCAAGGTAAGCTTCAGTCAATCCACCACCTCATCTCCCAATTGTTAGATCATTATCAACCCTTTAAATAGTATCTCCTTTCCCCACCAATTCTTATTCCACCTAAGGAAAACTAGCCTTTCTACCTTTACATCTTTATAATAGACCATTCTCTAGGTGCTCTGATTACACATCAAGATGATCACCATCAAGAACAAGTGGTTTACTAAATAAGTCACACACTTATTGATTATGAAACTTGATACACCCATATCAAAAAGATTTATCTCACATTAGTCTTTGTAGCTTCCAAGATCCATTACTACCTCTTAAATCACAAAACATATGTCATTACCCATATTGATCCCCTCAAATACATGCATTCCAAGCCATTCCATAACCAATGTGTAGCTTGGTGGCTCATTATCCTTACTAAATTTGACATGGAATTTATTCAAAAAAAGTATATCAAGGGGTAAATGATCACTAACTAGTTTGTTATTACTCCTTTACCTAACAAATAAATTTCAAACCTTGAATTCCCTAATGAATCCATCATAATTTTATCCATCGATGGCATCTCCTATTAAATGATGATTTTCTTTTATGGGTATAAATCTCAACACGGTGGGGGTGCAGGGTTCATCCTCATTTCTCTTGATGGTGAGCCTATGACTTTGTCATTTAAACTAGATTTTGAATGTACTAAAAATATGGTTGAATATGAAGCTTTGATATTTGGGCTTTAAATGGCTATTTTATTAGGTGTCAAATCAATCAACAATTTTAGTGATTTCTTGCTAATGGTTAATCAGGTTAATGATTCCTACCTATGTAAAAACAAAAAAATTCAATGATATAAACATCATGTAGATACACCATTGGAATAATTCAAGTCCTAACTCTTACAAACTATTCCTTGATCTATAAACAAGTTTGCTAACACAATGGCTTCTCTTGCTTCATACATACCCTCTTTAACCTCTTCCTCAAAAATCTATGTCACTATACATCGCTTAACATTTTCATTCTATGTATCAACTAGCATTCTTTTTATAGGTGATATAACACACAACCCACATGACTTATGGTAAAAGCAACTCAAATATTACCTCTCCTTTTCTATTAGCCCTTCTGACCTCTCTAATAATGGGAGAGGTGCTTTCATGAAACATGGTACTCATTACACTATACTAGGGGGACTTCTCTACAAGTGAGGTTTTAATGGTCTCCTCCTTAGATGCCTAACTATTATTTATATCCCATTATCCATTAAGGAAGTCCATGATGGGATTTGTGGTGGACATTTCAATGGTAACACAATTGCCAAACATATCCTTCAAATTGGCTACTATTGGCCAACACTCCATCAAGACTATATTGATTACATTTGGTGTTATGTCAAATTTCAACAACACACTAACCTCCTTCATGTTTCAATCCATGCATGACAAGTTTCCAAAGACTTCTATC
>JARHVA010006123.1:0-10000 GCA_037957365.1 Torreya grandis | reverse complement strand
TTTCATATGATCGATGTCAGTTAAGGATGCCAACATCGGCACTAGATGTCAGTCAACATCAACACCTTATTAGATGATGTTGGTGAGCCCCACTAACATTATGACTGGTTTGACCCTAGGGTCAAATAACCTATCTCCCAAATTTTAATTTTTCTCTAAAAACTACCCCAAAACCCCTCCCAAATTTACCTAAACTTACACTCACCCCATTTCTAACCCCTCTAATTACCTTCTCTCCCCCCAACCATACCAAATTAGCCTAAATCATAAATTAACAACATTAAATTTAAATTCAACTCAAAGAGGATCTTACCTCATCTCTCCATCTCCTTTGGGTTGGAATAGCTAGCTCTTGTGGTGGTGTGCCTCTAGTTGGGTCCCCTCCTAGTTCTACGATATCTACCCACACGAACACTTAGAGCTCTTTTTTTATAATCTAATGTCTCGAATGAGTTTTGGTGGGCTGCCACAACCATTTTTATCAGGTTTGGTCACCCACTAACATTGATAGTCTTGACCAAAAATGTTGATGTCAGCAATACTTACTACCAACATCAATGATTATAACTAACATCAGCAACCTTAAACTTAGAATTTTCAAACCTAAGTCTAGGGTAATGTGGAGATCACATACATCTCCCTAGCCACAATAACCAACCTTGGAGATCACATATGTCTCCCAAATCATGAAAACTAACCTTGGAGATCACTTGAATCTCCACCCTTGATGACTCTAACTAGAGATCATGAATATCTCATCAATCATTGACCATTTTGAACTAATGTTGTATTGTTTATCTTGACCACTTATACTACCTCACTATAGTTAGTTGTGGTACACACACATATATATCAAGTGTTTTGGATCATGACCAAGCCAGTGTTATCTCCTATAACCTTTTGTGTTTACTAGGATTACTTCCTACCTTAGATACCTGGAACACATGGACCATTAGAGATACAACTTTGATCATTTTAACCTTATCAACTATCACTTACAAGATATGATTTAGTTATTTCTATCTGAGTCCTCCTCACCTTTACCTATTATTGATTATGTCAACTATCACGTTTAGTAGTATACATGCAAGTGGTGATACCATGCTCTCACTCAACATCCACCCACCCAATTAACTCCTTATCAAATTGATACCTGATTCTAGATTCTCATCCATCGGTTCCCATTTTGAGGTGGGATACCTCATCCCATATCTTAAGCATCTAACTCCTATTTTTGTCTTACAACTTGTTAGCAAAAATTACAAAACAAAAAGGGGCAAATGTAGACACTAAAATTACATCACACATATGTGTAACTCCCTGTGTTAAACCCCCTTGAGCCCCTTTTCATAGCTAGCCTTCTTAACCCATGTTTTCACCCCTCATATATTTAATTAATTTAAAATATTTAATTAATTTAATTAAAAACTACTCATGCCACCTTACATGGCCACCTCATCCTAAGACTATTTCTTACCCTTTGAGTCACCTCAATAATTAGTCCCCTAGTCTTAACTACCCATTAGTTGTTCTCACCCCAAACATAAATTCCTAACTAACTATGTCCTTCTTAACCTCACATTTATACCATTTCCTAATGGATACTACACTTGATAGGAAAAACAATAGAAAATAGGATAAAAATATCCCTTTTACCTATTCTTATGCCACTGACATCGGTCAACCCATGACCGATGTTGATGGGATCACCAACATTGATTACTTAAGCCAAATTCCAACCTAATGTTTAGGTCAGTAGAAATTAAAAAAACTCAGTCATTCACATATAGGATTTAACATTCTACTTTCTACATCCAAGCTTATCATTACTCTACATAAATCAGTCTAAATTAGGAATTGATATACTACATAGAGCTTGGATTCTTCTGAACTGGTAGCACATGCTTGTCTTTCTATTAACCTATTGCTTCAATATGCCTCATTAGATCCATCTATCTAGCACTCATGGTCAATTTATTTCAATAGCTAAGTATATCTCTATGTTTTGTAATTCCTTTAAATCGTCATTTTATAATTACTTTACATTATACTATTTATCATTTTATGAACATCCCAACTCTCCCTATGGAGGATTTGTAAAACTCCTTCATCTATTTACCTCTACTTCAAACATACCAAAACTCTATCTAGACCCACCTGAGTCTTACCCACTCCCTTACAACTCTTACCAACCTCATAAACCTAACCAACATCTACATCCTACCTCAGAATAGTCTCTTGCAACCTCTTGAGAACCTACTACCCATACCAACATCATTCACATAACTAACATCAGTCATATCTCCTTACCAACATTGGTAGGCTAACTAATGTCAATGACTATGTATTTACACTAACCTCCCTGAGCCTACCTAAACAACCTCCAAAAACACCAATAACTCACATTTCCTACAATGTGTCACTCTCTATTGCACTCAAAATGCAAGAATGGTACAAACATCTCTCTCTTACTCTCTCTTTCATTTTTTTATTCATTGCCATTTTATTTCAAAAAGTGGAATGTCATCTCTAAGGAAGTTTGACACTTATAGGAACAAGCACGTAGTTTGGCAACCCACTCATATATCTACTAAAAAATATTTTAGTGTTAGTGCTTTCTTATTTTTAGGTAGTCTTACCTATCCAAAGATGAGTGCTCAATATCATCTAGATATGATGCACAACCAATCTAGGTTTTCTCTAATCTCTAATCCCTACCCTTCATCTTTGTTTCTCCTTAAACATCAAATAGATTCAAATTTTAGTGGAACACTTATCTTTAAAAATGTCTTCATCATAGACTACTCTATCATGGACTTAAAACTCTTAGTGATGATATTCAATATTTATTAGCTCATTAAAAACATTTCATTCCTCATCATCAACTTGATCTTGTTCTCTTAGAAGTGCCAACTTATTAAAACCTTAATATTATTTAAACATGTACAAATAGGTCCACCATATGTCCTTCAAATCTCCTTTAACTTTCTCATTTTCATGCTCAATCACACCAAGTGAAAGCTCTTGAAACAAAATGACATATACTTTACCCTTTTTTGAAACTTCTTCCATTATGTCTTGATCATTTGAAACCATTTCAATTTCATCTAAGACTTTAGATTTTAATCTTTCTTGAACCTCATAATCTTTCTCATTTGAATCCATGCCACATTCATTGAAGACCTCACCTTGTTCAATTGAGATGTCCTCTAGTTCAAGATCCTCTTTCACTCCATCTCTAAAAATGGAATTGCTTCTTTCTTCCCCAAGTGGATTACCAATAAAATTTTCATCAACTAGTTCAATTGAAGTATCTACATCAACTTCAAATACAACTTGATCTTTTTTATTTTCCTCCCATAAGATAGTTTCTTCCTCAAGAAAGGAGATGGTGGGAGGTTAATGGATATGCTCATGAGTTTTAGGAGTATGAGGTATGGTAGGTGGATCATGATTTGGCTTAGGAATCAAGGGAATACTATTGTAACTTGAAAATTTGGGTATGGAAAATTCTTGTAGGAATGATTTAAGAGAGATAAAGTTGAGTTAGGATATGGATACTTGATTTTAGTCCTCTCCTTCATTATTCACTCTATCAATTTCATATGTATCTTTAGATTTATCCTCTTCAACAATAACTCATTTACTTTATAATTTTTTTAATGGAATTCCATGAGGGAATAACTAGAGGTTCTTTGGGTAGGTTATATGAGGATTTAATAATCATAATAAATTCCTTATTCGATTCAATTTCCTTAACTAGGCATTCTTCCTCTTGTTTTTACCAAGAGTAAACTATTTGGTTCGAAGTTGGGAATTTGAAACTAGTAGGTTCTCTTGGATATTGAATTATATCTTTTGGAGGCTCTATTTGATGATGATTAATGACTTTATGTGGATATGGAGTATAAGAGGGATGATAATGAATACAATAAGGCTCTTGACATACCTGATAAAACTCACTTCTTTGTCTTTCCCAAATATCCATCCTCTCTAATACCAATATACACAACTCATTTCTCACTAATGGATCATTAGATATAGATTGAAACCACCTAATTATTTATCCATATTGAGAAGTTGTACAAACTCTTTTTGCACATTCTATTACCTTGTTCTCCATCTCATCTATTTTATCTTGAATACAAGGTTATTCATATGAATTATCATGGCCTTATGGGGAAGGTGTAGATTGACCATAAGATTGATATGTATCATAAGGAAGGTAAGAGTTATGGTCTTGGTATTAATGAGGGTAAGAAGATTGGTAAGGCTATTGAGGCATATAGTTGGGGTCATAGTGATGTTAATAGGGAGTTACATAGGACTAATATGAACCATCATACTATTGGTAAGGTTCATTATAGGATTGATAATGGTCATTATAAAGATGGTAAGAGTCATGGTGAGGCTGATAGAGAGTACCATAGGTTGAATATGCCTCATCAAATTATGTAAAATTAAACTCTACTTCAAACTCATCCATAACAACTCATCAAGACAATTAATTGAAGATAGAACTTACTCAAATGAACAAGTGACTAGGTTTTTAAAACCATTTGATTGTGCAAAATTTTTCCATTTATGTTTAAAATTCCTCCAAATGATGATATGTAAAATAACAACACTAATAATCCTTCCATTAATTTGGACTTTAGTTCCACTTGGCATGCCAAAACTATTATCAACCAAATTTACACCCTTGGAAGGTAGTTCAAGCCTTCCAAATTTGTAATAACATGGAGATAATCCTTAGATGTGGGTGGCCTAATGTTGGATTGAATATATAAGTTAAAGGTCTAGCTCCCCTTAATGAATCACTTAGGCTCATAAACTACTCTACCAACTTGCTATGAAAAGAGAAAGAAACCTACTCAAATAGATTTGATGTACCAAATAAGTTTGACCACTACCAACTAGTTGCATGTGTATTTAACCCATGAGAATAACCTAAAATAAACACTACTCCTAATCTACCTCTCTACATCAACACTTCATTGTGGAGTTAGTGATATATTTTTGGGACACGAGGACTAGTGAAGAGGTCATTCAATGACACTAGTGAATAGATAACTCATGTAACCTTTAACACTTTACTTTGGCACTTCACAAGACCTAAAAAAAGGATTTAAAATTGAATATGAATTCTAGAAATGGACAAAATACCAAGGAAGTAAATCTAATGACTTGATAAGATAAAACCAGTCATACACACATATTGAAACTAGTCAAAGGATGAGGTAAAACCAAAATTTTCTCATTTATTAAAGGCTTGAAAATAGGTAGGGCTTTACCATACCCAAGTGGAGGATACATACACAGCCTATCAAGGCTCAACTTATAGAAAATGAGAGAGAAGAAGAGAAGGATGTAGGGGGGAGAGAGAGAGAGTAATAAGTGTCCAAAAGAGATTTATAATAATAAAGGAGATTAAAACAACTCTTTGAGGTCTCCAAAGATAAGTTTTGATATCCTAAATATTGTCTTCTCCTCCAAGCAGCGTGAAAGTCTCAAACCTTGCTTAACACCTTGATATTGATTTTAAAAATTGCCCCTTCTCTTGGCTTGTGATGTAAAAATGGAACACTTGATCACTAACTCCTCTTTAAATGTATCTTAAATGGATCTTTGATACTTTTTAACTGCTGATGAGTATTCATAAATGATATTATAATGATGATTAAAAATCCTAAGTATCTTGAATCCTACTTGGACTAAATACACCTCACCTTGCTTGAAAGTGTCAAATCTTGACATTATATTCATAAATACAATTATTTTCCATGTATGTCATATTTATATCACATTAGACCTGAAACAAATCATTTAGAGTCATCAAACTCTCTCTAAGGCTCCATCTTGCACTTTGAGCTCTTATTAGCCTTCAAATCCTTATAGCCCTAAAAATAGGTAAACCTAATTGTGTGGAATAATGGATGAATAGTATTGGGAAAATAAATATATTTTTTAGGTCTTAGTATCCCCTTACATATCCATGCCAAATTTTAGGACTTAACTCTGAGTGAAAGTACACTTTTCCTACTATTCTCTCTCCTTAATTAGGCATCCATGCCTAGAAACTAAGTTTTGGAATAAAATAATTCTCACACATGTGAAACTTAGGAAAAATGTGTTATTAAATTTTATTACCATGTTAAAATTATTTATACCAAATTTGGGCTTCTATAAGCTATTGTAAGTAGGCAAACTAAGAATTGGCCAAGAAACTAGCCCCTTCTTAAGCCTGTTTCAGATTGCCTCTAAAACCCATATTTTTTTGATAATTTTTAGGGTGTTTTGTATGTATTTTTGTAATTTTAGAGTTATATTACAATCCAATTCATGCTCTCTAATAATTTAAAATTTTCCATGATCTTCTATACCCTATTTAGAGCTCAAATCCTTATAAAATCATGACATTTAATGAATCTATATAGTTGAAAGTACAATCAAATGTCATGTTGATAACCTAAATAGAGTTAGTAATGATTTTAAGTTGTTTATAATGGAAAAACAATTATTTTTATGTATTTAATATATTAATATATCTCATTGTGTTAAAATTGGTCCTCTAGGTAGCTTGTGAGTGCCTTGCACTCTTAGTAATGATTCATAAAGAAGAGGCCACTAAATTGAGAACCAATGCATAAATTTTTGATTTAATGGAAAATAATAACCACAAATAATATATTTTTTCACCATTCATATTTTCAAGGAATATTTAAACAAAATTTAGGAGATTCTCATATTAATAGACTATGTATGAAGGCTAAAAGTGAAAATAAGTTTGAGTGTTATTTTGACATTCTATATGAGTTGAAAATGACCTATTTAGGTCTATAAAATCAAAATTGACTTAATAAAATGGTTATATTCACCATTTTTATACAAATTCCTAGTATATCTTTAATTTTCTTGTGCCTAGGGTTTATGAGTCTTAATGATACAAGAGACCTTAGCTAACTGTGTTAGCATATTTTTTCCCTTACTCATTCAATTAAAACTCATGGAATCACCTTATAATATATTTTTCATCCTATTTAAACTTATCACCTTAAAATTATCTTTCAAAACATGAAAAAATTGTAACTTTACACACTTTCCAACATAGCTTTAGGAATGTTCATATAGGATTATATGTGTATATTTAGGTTTATTTGGTATAATCAAACTTCTTGAGCCTCTAAATGCCAAAAATAACCATAATTATCTCTTTGAAACTATAATAGAGTTATTTTAAGAGATAAATAATTTTCCTCATGCTATCCATGACCTCTTGAATTTTATGTCATTCACCTTCATGTTGTACATATCACTATCTCCCTAGCAGGCCTGTGTGATTTCAATTTGACAATGTCATCTCTTTTTTCCACTTGAAAGAATCAAGATATATTTTAGATACTATATATTAACTATTATTACCTAAATAATCCTAATTTCCATCCATTTCATCATTTTCAATCATCCTTATGTCTTTTCTACATAATTTGGCACACAAGCCTATGTGTGTAAGCTTTTACTATGACATTTATGATTGTAAGTGAGTATTTGAGTTATTTGCCTTCAAGGGAAAGAATAATTTTAATTAATAACTTTAATATGTCTATAAATACCTCATTTAATTCTTTTCATATTTTTATGGCCATCAAAACTTCTAAAACTAAGTATCTTCCTTCTCTAACTGAGTATGCCTCGAGTAAGTCTTAATTGACTAATGTGTTGTGTTAGGTGTCTAGATGCAATTATGAAAATGAAAAATATTTAAACCAAAATATAAAAAAATTAATGTTATTTTAAATAATATAAAGTTTATTTAATCCATTTATTATAATCTTTATTCTTTCATCTACTCACAAGAGTCAAGACTCCTTTACAAGCTTACACTCAGGCATGTGTGGGGAAGTTTAGGACTAATGGGTGTAATCAAACATATTCAAATTTTATTAATATATATTATCACTCTAAGCATAATATTAAATTTATGATATATATTTTAATACTATTTAAACATTATCTTCCCCTTATACTTCATGGTTTCATCTATCACCATCATCTAACAACCTTGTAAATGTCATCACTATTTTCTTGGCTACAAAACTAAAAATGGAATGTTTTCTTAGGTTTATCTATACCTTGATGATTTTTTTAAGGTATAAAACCTTAATAATATTATATTTAACCTTTTTTAACTTATATTTCTTCCATATAGTACACAAAACCATTCTATTTTTTGTTATGCCCATGATGAGCTTACATTTGCATTCTATTAGGCCTAGACCTTCCTTTTGTGTATTTCACCTTTTTTGAAGTCATTCATCCAATTTTGTGGGAATATACAATTCATAGGTATAATTATCATATTTTAATTTTGTATAGGTTTCTTAAAGAGTCTCAATACCACTTCATGATCACTAGTATAAATCTCATAAAAGGATGAAACCTACAAACCTTTGTTTCATTGTATGAAGACTCCATCAAATATATCTTGACATTTTAAAAAGTTTAAGTCACATTATAAGTTTTTTTCCGCTGTCTCCTATGCATGCACTCCCAAAGAATTTGAATTCAGCTGTAGTGAATTCGGTGGGCGGTGTGGCTGTGGCCATCGTTACGGGTGGGGTTTTTCTTGCTAGTGAGGGGAGGGATCAGAAAGCTATTTCTTCTATGGGGAGTGGAGATACAACGGCTCTACATCTGGCCTATGCTCTTGGTTCAGGGTATGGACTTGGGGGGAGAACCTTTATAGATGTGGTGGCCTTCGAAGTAGATATACATGATACATTGCCTCACGCCACATTTGGGCAAACCCGTGTATCGCCTGTAAGTGCTTTAAAACCTAAGAAGGTAACTCTAGACCCTAATTTAGTGGAAAGCATTGGCCAATTAGAAGAATATTTTTCCTCTTGTGCTGCCATTTTTTGTTTTCATGGTTTCTAGCCTTCTCTTGTAGATCTACAGGATTGGATTTCAAAGAACTGGCTACAAATAAAAGATGGTCAGATCCATCTTTGTGCCAGGGGATTTTTTATAGTAATATTTAAAATTCCTGAAGATAAAAAATCTATTTTGTGTCACAATAATTTTTCTTGGTAGAGCAAATTTCCTCTTATGGCCAAACCTTTGCATAAGGATTTTAATCCTCTCTCGAAATCCTTTAACAAGCTCCCTATATGGGTGCAGCTCCCTTATCTTCCACTACACCTATGGCAAGAGGTAGTTTTTAAAACCATTGGAAACACTATAGGGGAATTTTTATATGAAGAAGATAGTCTGACTCTTAACCATTTGACTTGTGAAACATTTCTAGTAAATCTAGATGTTTCTAAGGGCCTTCCTAAGGTGATTTTCCATGAATCCCCAAGGGGCTCCTGGACACAAATTTTGGATTATGAGGGGATCCCTTTTTGGTGTAGGAAATGCCACCAAATGGGACATATTGCTGCTTGTTGTGTTGCTAGGAAATATCATCCCAGATGTTCACCTTCTTAGTGGCCTAAGGGTTCCTCTGAACATAATTTTGACAAACAAGCTCTGGAATCAACTTCAGAATCCAAGACTGAGAATGAGGAAAGTTCACAATCTGAATCAGAAGATGAAGAGGAATCATTGGTGAATCATTCTAATGAAGCCCCTGTGGTGGCTATGGTTAGTGATACTATTGAGCTAGAGGAGGAGGTGGTGGTATTATCCCCTATGTTGGAGGATCTCTCAAAGAGCCAGACTGTGTTTAATTCTCATAAGGGAATTTATGCCCTCTGGAACCCAAAGATCATTGTCTTCTGAGGCATGGGTTGCTAAGGCAGCCAAGGTGGAGGATGGATGGACAGCAGTTAGGAGAAAAAATTCTAAGCCTTCGGTCCCTCCTCTTGATATGAATCTTTGGTCATGTAAAATAAAAAAATCTAAACTTAAAAGATTCATCTTAAGGTCCCTTTTTCTGATTGGTTTTTTTGGAGGCAGTAAACTGGACGGGTTTACTAATTACTAGACTGGAAGGTTG
>JARHVA010006122.1:935000-1002653 GCA_037957365.1 Torreya grandis | reverse complement strand
TCAAAGAGATATGTATGATTGTTCACTCTAGAACACATGGAATAACCTATCGAACCAACTTAGGACATTAATGACTAGGTAATGTATATTATGAAATTAAAATATACCTATGATGTAATGGAATATAATCCATGGATATTTGAGGAAGATCAATTGCCTATTTTTTCATTGTCTTCATAAAATGAACTTATACATGTTATATAACAGGTCTGGTTAAATATGATACTTATATGTAATATCTTGAGATATAACCACTCAATTGCTATAAATCTACTTCACACATAGATTTAAAAAATATGGTACTACACATATATTATGTATCAATGGACGTCCTAGTATCATTTCTAATTCCCTGCTATTTGGAAAAACTAATAAACAATTAGAAATTAATACAATTCCTAAAACAAGTGATTGTAAAATGCCTCTAAAAGGCTTTGCCTCTTTCCATCAAATATTTAACTATATTTTTCATACCAATCAATTCTTCATGTGTATACTTGAAACTAGTAAGCAATGTCATAGTGCATATATTATCACATAACCCATCATTAACCATAACACTATGTATAGGATGCGATCCAGTGAAATCATACACAAATAAAGGTTCATTGATAGAATCATCAAAAACAATCTTATGTTCTTCGAATGTGATTATAATTCAATGTATTTATGTGTCCTTAAATGTACCAATAATATTATATATGTTTATATGAAATGGATATGTTTAGTGAGGGCAAAGGTGAATTAAAAAATGATGAAGAGTGGGAAAATGCGTCAAAATAGGAATCAAAACATTATCAAGCAGTCTACAAGGATATTCTTATTGGTTTCCTATAGGTGTCATGCTCTTCAATAGGTGAGGATACAATAAGTCTAGGTTGTGGTAGTGACTATTTTTTTTCCTCTTATCTTTCTCAAATCCTAAGGATTGTATCAAAACTCTATTAGAGGGACCGTGGTTTATTATAAAATCCTACTTTTTCCTTAGAAATTAGAAACTAATATTAATATTAATAATGATTTCATGGTATAATTTACACTCTAGATTTCCCTCTCAGGTCTTCTGCTAGAATTTTGGTAGGAGGAAATAATCATAAGGATTTCAAAGGCTATTATAGAATCTATAACCCTAGACCTAGTGACCAAATCCAAGAGAAAGATAGTTTTAGCTTGTTTAAAGTCTTATGTTCAAACCAACAAACCTCTTCTAAGATTGATTTTCCTTAAGTCAAAATATGGAAGGTGGAAGCAAGACAATGACTATAAAAAAAAATGAAATCTACAAAAATCACAACATGTTAGGTCATGTAACTAAAAAACTACCTCATTAACAAGGTCCCCATTCTATTTATCACCCCTTTATGGAGGATATTGGTATACCTAGGACCGAATGAGAACAAGGAAATCTCAATGTCAAGTAGATAGACCAATTCAAGACTTTTGAAGGAAAAGAGAGGTAATCTAAAAATTAACAAAATTAACAAAGCCTCTACCTTGGGTAGGGTAAATTTTAGTGTCCCATATATAAATTAACTTGGGTTTTTTTGTATAATATATATGTATTTATTTAAAAATTATGGCAAAATATAATGAATGGTGTTTAGGTGAGAAGGAAAATGGATAGGTGAATCATAATGGAATCATAAGTTAGACTGGCATGCAATTATATAGAAAACATGTATATAAAATGTACATTATTTTTATATGTATCACACCTCTTTGTTATCAAACAACAAAGTTGATGGTGAACAGAAGTGGTGCTACTGAATGATAACTATGATGTTATTTGATAGTAATGTTGTCATTTGATATCAATACTATTGAATGACAATAATGTTATCATTTGATGGTAATGAAACCAAATGACATCAACATTATCATTTGATAGCAATGATGTCTCTTAGTAATAATGTTGTCATTTGACAATAGTGTTATAGAATGATAGAGATTAATATTAAATGACATCATCATTATTATCTGATAATGTTGATGTCATTTGATAAAATTGTATCTATTCAGTAACATTGCTATAGAGTGATATCATTACCTTCATTTGGTATCATTATTGTCATTTAGAAGCATTGTTATCATTCTATAGCTTTGGTGTCACTTGAAAGGATGTTATCATTCAACACCATCACTTGACATTTCCTTCATCCCTTTCCCACTACTGAAATTTGCCATTATGAGTATATGGGTGGACATTTATTTACATATAATGGTGAATAAGCTCATATTGACTTTCAACAGAGTGGAAAACTATATTTATATGTATGAAATTTCTCGTAAATAGTAGGTAATCTACTTGGAAAACTAACTTACACCCAGATAATTTAGTTAAATCCATGTTATTCACCACCCCTAAAATTTCTAAATCCCAATTTCTAAAACAAAAATATTTGTGAATTAATGAATAATCACCACTAAAATTTACCCTAAACCCAAGTAAGAATTTGGAGACTAAGCTTGAGCTCCCAACACCTTTATAAGTACCACCTGAGTAAAGTGTAGAGATAGCATCTAATATTAAAGTTGTTATAGAATAATTTAATATGGATAAATGTGATCCTCCAAAGGTTTTATCCTTGATTTGTAGTAAATCTACTCAAAGTATTATGTTTAAAAATCTAAACCACTCCACCACCATATCAAAAAGGGGATTCACCATCTCCACTATAGTGAATCCAATTTTACCCTTAAGAAAGAAGGACCCTTTAAAAATGAAAGAAGATTCTCCATTCAAGATCACTCATATCTCCTATTTATTGAATTCTCCCTCTACGATTGATGAGCCAAAGCATATTGTTCAACATTATCAAAGTGCACCCCTTCCTAGGATCCTAGTGCTACTGATGTCAGTTAAAGTTCAACTTCTAAGATCAAAGAATAAAAAATTATCTCAATTGAAGAATTTAAATGGATTTAAGTAGAAATATGGTGACTTGTACGAAAAATTGGAAATGGGAGAGGGTCTCAAAATCAAAGGTATAAGGACAAGGAAAAAATTAAATAACATGGAAATGGATAAGGAGGTGGAAAAAGGAACCCAAAAGACCTTGTAGTCAGGTAATCTCTTCCCAAATATTAAAATGTGAAAGTCATTTCTTGGTATGTTATGGGATCAATAATCCCAATAAAAAAATAATAGTTAGGAATGTAAGATTGAATCATAAAACAAACATTTTGATGTTGCAAGAAAAAAAAATTATGAAATCAATATGGAGAAAGCCAAAGTATTTAGAGAGACTCTGCTTGCAATAGGGTGGGTGCAACGAGTTCTTTAGGAGGCTTATCTATATTTGGGAACCCTAAAGAGATGGTAGGGTAATTTTTTCTTCTTAACCACAACCATATGGATGTCTTTATTTTTGAAAAAAATTCTAATTCATAGTGGATTTTATCCAATATCTACACCCCTAACTCCAAAAATGTTAGGAGGTTACTCTGGTATGACTTAAGATCTTTCATATTGAATAATATTATTTTGAAATGGATGGTGGAGAGGGAATTTAATATTCTTATTTATTCTTGAAAGAAGGAAGGGGGGATCTAGTATTATAATGATAGTATGGTGGATCTCAATGAATTTATTGCCTCTAATGGTTTGGTATATGTAGAACACTATGGGCTCAATTACACATGGACTAACAAGGGGATTAGAAATAGTAACATCCAAATAAGGATTTATATATTTCTCTTTTATTTAAATTGGTACATAAAAAATTATAGTAGGCTGAACACTCTTCCAAGAGTGGGTTCAAACCATAACCCAATGGTGTTTAATGAGTAAAAAGTTGGCATGAGAAAAAATATATAATTCCAGTTTGATAAGATGTGGTTGTAACACCCCACTCTTATTGAATTGATGAAATATTAGTGTAAATAAGAGATTTGGTGGTTTATATGTTTATATTAAACTTAAACATCAATATGGTTAAGCATAAACCAAAAACATGAAACAAGGAGGTCTTTGGAAATATTTTTGAAAATAAAAAGAACATAAAGGGTAATCATAAAAAACTAGAGATGGAAATGTAATTTTTTGCTCTGAATGAAGAAAATTATTCAAAAATAAAAGGATATACTTTATAATGTCCACATAATGGAAGTAGAGGAAGAAACCTACTGTAGATAGAAGTCAAGAAACACTTGGCTAAAATAAGGGAAACATAAATACTATGTTTTTCACCCAGCTAGTAGGAATACAAGTACTTATAGAATGAAGGAACTTTTTAGGGAATATGGCAGTAAATGTGAATTGTAGACAAAATTGAAATGTGAAGCTGTTTCTTTATTTGACACTTTTCTTAGGACTTGCACCGACCAACCCATACATTGAAAATAGTTCCTTGATCTATTTCATAATTTGATCAGCCTTAAGGATAATAAAGATATTTTAAAACAACCTACACTAGAAGAAGTCAAGTTTTTATGTTCTCCATTAGAATGAGAAAAAGAACTAGGTCTTGATGATTTTTACCTTATTTTCTTCTAACACTCTCAGGGCATTTTTTAAAATGATGTATAGCAATGGTCGTGGATTTATTTAGGGTGGGTAGTATTTTAAAGGAAATAAATAACACCTTTCTTGTAATTTTACCAAATAAATTAGGATCCAGTCAATTAAAAGACTTCAAGATAATAAATTTATGTAACAAAACATACAAATTTTGTATCAAAACCCTAGTTCTAATGATGTATCCCTTGCTACCCAAAATTATTTCTAAGAAATAAGGAGCTTTCATATTCAGGAGGAAGATCACAAATGGGATTATCTTGGCTCATGAAACTATCCATACCATTGATAAATGTCAAAAAATAGGAAAATTTATCAAAATATAGTTGAATAAATCCTATGATAGAGTTTCACAATAATTCTTGGATAAAATCCTAAACAAAGTGGAATGTATCTAAAAATTTAGAATCATGGTTAGTGCTTGCATATATTCTCCAAGATTTTTAGTGTTGGTTAATGGGTAAAATCCTTCATTTTTATTGATGATAATAAGGGTCCTCAGTCAAGGTGATCCCCTCTATATTACCTCTTCATTATTTTGGTGGAAGATCTGGGTAGGAGATTAGTAGATTTTATAATAGCTAGGTTTTTAAAAGACAATCAAATAGCCTTGCAAATGGATTCCCTCACTCACTAATAATTTGGTGATGATACTCTTATCATGGGAAAATATTCCATGGGTGAATATAAGGCCATAAAATCAATGCTCAAAATTATAAAATGGTGTATAGACAATGTGTGAATTTCTCTAAAATCTCTCTTTTTTCCTCCACACCTCTTCTAGATTATAAATTAAGATATCCAGGATTCTTCATTGACAATTACAAGAGCTACCAACTCCCTATTTGGATTTGCCTCTATGTAGTGAGAATCTTGAGGAAAATATATGGATACCTTTTTTGGATATGATACAAAATAAATTAACATGCTAGAAGGAGTGCCTTCTCTCCCAAGCAGGTAAAACCTAATTGGTCAAAAGTTCTATTTAATGTATGCCTATATACTAGATTTATATTTTTAGCATTCCCACAAAGATCAAAAAAATAATTAAGTAGATTCAAATAAGGTTCTTGTGGTTGGGTAATTATTAATCCAACCAATTACCTTTGATCACTTGGGACAAGGTGTGTAGACCAAAATGCCAGGATGCTATGAGATGAGAAGGATTAAAGCATGAACATGGCTCAATAGGGATGGAAGATAATGAAATATGAGTTTATTTGGACAAACACCATAAGTTCCAAATATTATGTTGGGATAGAATAAGACAACCTCTTGATGGAAGAAGTCCCAAACCAAGGTTCTTTATTCTGGAAAGGGGTTATTAAATGTAAAGACTTACTTTGTAAAAGAATTAAATGGTTGGTTGGAAAGGTAGAATGGTAAAATTATTGGATGGTTAATCATTGTTCATCTTCTCCTTAAGCTTTATATACCATTTTAGGTTTTTTAATGGTCATTTCATCTCATCCATTGGGGATAAAGTTTGCAACTATTGGATCCAAGATGAAAATGGTCTATTTTTGAAAGAGCTTGAGTGGAATGTTGTCTTAGGGATTTCTATACATGATATTATCAACCTCAATAGGAATCTCAAATATAATAATGTATAATTTCATCCCAAATAATATATGATTATTTGGAACCAATAGGACTCCAATTATTAATTATTTAAATCAATACAACATCAAACTAGAGTTTAGAGGGATGGGGCCTATGGCTCAAACTTTGGGAAAAAAACTTAATACCTAAAGTCAACATATTTTTTTGGCTCACAATCAAAAACAAATTTCTAACCATTTAAAATATCAATAAATGAGGGTTTTAAATCCATAATAGGACTCCTATAATGTTTTTTTGGAGCCAACATTTGTAATTTTTTTATTGATAAATTCTATTTGGATTGGGTCTTTCCCAACTCTGTTTGGAATCTTATTTTCAAATGGAATCCCACTTGGAAACATAGTCATGAAATTTATTTTAAGTCTCACATTACACCACTTTTATTGAGGTATATGGAAAGAGAGAAATGTTTATTTTTTTATAAATAAAAGTGGTAGTCTCAAATTGGTGTAACTCAGAATCGAAGGGCCATCAAGGAAAATTTGTTGTATTTTTCCTCCAAAAACAAGGTGACGCAGGAGAGGTAGGATATCAAATCCTCTCTCTATGGAACCTTTAACTCCTCATTTATCAAGGCTATCCTGATATTGACAAGGATAAGAGCTATGTTAAGTGGACCAAACCCATAAAGGAACGGTATAAGATTAATTTTAATGGAGTTGAAAAAGGGAACCCATGAATTACTAGGGGGTTTATTAGATACTATAATGGTCACATTTTGGTTTCCTTTGCAAGGGTATGGGTTCCTAGACCAACCATGTGGCCAAAGATAGAGTGGAATTGTGTGGTATTCCATTGGCTATTGATCTCAAATTGTAAAATTTGGTCATTGAAGGAGACTCATTGAACATAGTTATATGTATTCTTGGGAATTCACCACCATTATTAATGAGATCATATATGTTATAACCATTCTCAATTCCTATCATGAAGTTAATATTAAACATGAATTTAGGTAAGGTAATGGTTGTGTTGACCTCATGTCCAACTTGGGCATGGAGGAAATCCTATTCAAAATTTGGATCCCTACAAAAATAGTTCATCCACAACTTATACAAAAGTTGGAGATTGAAGCTAATTATGACATAAATTGATATGGCCATCATTTTATTTAAAATCCTTTTAATCCATGACCTATAGGATTGATTGATTGATTACCACATAATTTTCATGGATGGGCCATTATTAGATTTCATGGTAAGAGGGAAGGCTCAATTTGGAATTGTATTACTATCATTTACATGCATGAGAAGAATCATTCCAAGGTTTTCCATGAGTCAATTCAATATATCAATATATTTTTGGTTAATGGTTCCAAAAAAACATACAATGCAAATAATATGGGTGGTGAACCAAACAAAATGGAGCCCATTTCTTACGAGGACATCAAGAACAATATCATTCAGAAAATTTTACATAGAGGAAGCCTTACTATGTATATAGAAAATGTCATTGTCCATGACCCCATGCTCTTAGTCAATTTTGTTGTAAATTCAATTTACTGAGGAGAGTATAAAATCCATTATAAGCATGTCTCTAAAAATCATCAAAGCCTACAAACATAAACTATTGGAAATATTGTCATTGATGTCAAAGGTTTAGTATTATTGGTGATAAAGGCCCCATTGCATTTAATGTTATTTATCTTGGCTAATATGAGTTAATATTTATTTAATATTAATGAATATATTTTTGGTTGCATATGAGACAAAATAAGGGCACATGGAGAAGTTGAAGAGTCACGGGATAAAGACAAAAGAAGGATGGGATGCATTTTCCCATGAAGAGTCATCTTGGGGAATACCAAGAGTCACCAAGTGAAGATAAAAGAGTAAAGGGAAAATTTATCATGAAGGGACACTTTAATGAATATGAAAAGTCACCAAAGATAAGGACAAAAGTGGAAAAGACATTTTTGGTCATGAAGGGTCACCACATGACTTTTCAAATGCTTGGATATGAAGGGTCATCCAAGATTGGCACCATTTTATATGAGGATTGAAAGGTCAGAAAGGGGGAAGGCCAAAGGTCATTTGGAAATCTATAAATAAAGGCTTGAGTAGCCATTTGTAATGTGGTAGTGAGAGGTTGATTTGATATTGTAATATCTAGCTTAGAAGAGCAATTGTGAGAGATGATTTGTATTTGTTATATCTAGCTTAGAAGAGCAAAAGTGAAAGAGAGGAAGGAGATGTTGTATTGATCTATCATTTGTTGAGATAGCAACATTGAGAGATAGGTGTGTGGTATACACAAAGGGGTTGGTGCTCCTATGGGTTGGTGCTCATGAATTGTTGCTGAGTTGGTGCTTGGCAAAGGGGTTGGTGCTCTTGTGGGTTGGTGCTCACAAATTGTTGTTGGGTTGGTGCTCGGCAAAGGGGTTGGTGCTCCTGTGGGTTGGTGCTCATGAATAGGTGCTGGGTTGGTGCTCAGCAAAGGGGTTTAAAGCTCCTGTGGGTTAGTGCTCATGAATTGAAGCTAAGGTTTGTACTTGGAAAAGGGGTATGGTGCTCTTGTGGGTTTTTTCTCATGAATATATTTGAGATTGATTCTCCATGGTTTTTCCCACATTGGTTTTCCATGTTATATCTGGTGTCTCTCTGTATCTTGTGTGATGTTTATTGTTTGAGTTTTATTGCATATCTTGAATGATTGATTAAGTGGAATTCAGTTAAAGGAAATATTTATAAGATATATAATATACTGATTCACCCCCCCCCCTCTTAGTATATTTTGTGCTTAACAATTGGTATCAGAGCAGGTTCCTTTTTTGAAAAGTTTTACAACTTGAAGGTAGATCAGGAAAGCACAATGGCTGGGTCACAGGAAGGATTTTATACAAATAAGGCACCTTTGTTTGATGGGATGAATTATGCTTTTTGGAGCATGAGAATGAAGTTTTATTTGATGGCCCTTGGATTTGACATATGGAAATCAGTGGTGGAGGAATATGAAGAGCCACAGACATCTAAAATCACTCCAGTAGAAAAGAAGGCAAGTGAATGTAATGCTAAAGCTTTAAATGCTATTTTATGTGGTTTATGTGAATCTAAATTTGTTAAAGTTATGCAATGTAAATCTGCTCATGAAACTTGGGTAAAACTTGAGAATATTTACAAAGGTGATGGAATGGTTCAGAAAGCTAAGTTGTAGACTTTTAGAAGGTAGTTTGAAAGTTTGAAGATGGAAGAAGAAGAAGAAGATATAGCAAGTTATCTTTTGTGATTTGATCAAGTCATAAATTAGATTCAAGGTCTTGGAGAAACATTGGAAGAGTCAATGGTGGTGCAAAAGGTTTTGAGATCTCTACCAATGAGATATGATGCAAAGGTTTTGGCAATCAAGGAGATGAAGAATTTAGCCAAGCTAAAGATGAATGAGCTTCATTGTATTCTCACGGCATATGAGATGTGGACAGAACAAGATAAACCCTCAAAGAGAGAAGCGGCTTTCAAGACATCAAAGAAGGAGAAAGCTAAGATTCAAGAATCAATTGATAGTTCCAGTGATGATGAATATGACAACGAAGCACTTTTCATTCGTAGGCCAAAAAGAGGAAAAGGTAAATATCAAGGAAAATTACCTTTTAAATGTTTTAATTGTGGGAAGATTGGACATTTTTCAACTAGATGCCCAAATAAAGTTAAAGATGATGAAGAAGAAAAGCCTACATACAAGAAGAATTACAAAGGCAAATCTAAGAAGGGATTTGAGAAGAAGAGCATGTATTCTAAAGATCCTAGCTTAGGCAAAGATAGTGGAGTAAGCGATTCAGTAGAAGAAGAGATTTTATTCATGGCCATACATGATGATGATCAAGAAGAAGAAGAGGAGGAAGCTAAAGTAGATATGGAAGGAGAACTCAATTGTGCCCTAGAAGAGTTAGAAGCTATTCAGAAGAAGAATCAAAGGTTAAAGTGCTAGATTGAGAAAAATAAACAAGAGTCAAAGGAAATGATTGAAGATCTACAAGCACACTTTGAAGAAGCCAAGAAGAATGAAGAAGATCTCAAAGCACAGTTGGAAATAGCAAGAAAAGATTGTGAAAGGTATGTTATTGAAATTGCCTCTTTAAAAGAAGATATTAAGAAAGCAGTTAGTGATAAAGTAATTAGTGATTCAAAATTTGAAGATAGCACTAACATGCTGAATAAGATATTGGAAAGTCAAAAAGCATATTCAGATAAGACAGGGATCAATTTTGAAAAGAAAAAGAGCTATGCTGAAGCTCTAACACAAGAGGAAATAGAAAGGGGAGAAGTGAAGAATACAAAGGGCATTCCAAATAGAGAAGGCTAGAAGGAACAAAGCTACAAAAGGCAATCAGGTCAGAGATATACAGACAGGTCTTATTTTTATGGCTATTGTTTTTATTTTAATTGATATGGTCATAAGAAAGTAGAATGTAGAAAAAGAGCTAACAATTTCAGAAATAAGGAGAAGGAAAGTCAAGTAGAGTCAAGCAGAAGCCACAACTCTTTTGCTCCTCTATCAAGCTTTGATGAAGAGACCATAGTATGCTACAAGTGCATCAACTACGAACACATAGCTCGGTATTGCAGAAGCATGTTTGAGTCAGTCAAGAAGGATCAGAGGTTCAAAGCTCCATTCATCAAGAAGAAGAATCAGAGTGTCAAATATTCATTCATCAAGAAGAAGGTTCATACATGTACATGGCAGAAGAAACAACATGAAGATTCTATGATGGTGCAGATAGCTCTGCATGTGGGAGGTAAAGATCAGCCATGGTTAATTGATAGCAGATGTTTGAGGCATATGACAGGAGATAAAAGTATGTTCATTTCTCTAAAGAAGATTAATGGTGGTATAGTGAGGTTCAGAGATAAAACCACTGCCAGGATAGCTGAAAAAGGTACTTTGAGTTTGGATTATGGTAAAACTAAGACTAAAAATGTTCTGTATATAAAAGGTCTTAAGCATAATCTATTGAGTGTTAGTCAAATTTGTGATCAAGGATACACATTAAGGTTTCATTCTGAAGGTTGTGAGATTAGAAGAAAATATTCAAATAAGTTGATTGCAGATGCTCAAAGGACAAGGAAAAATGTGTATGTATTGTCAGATATCTTCTCAAAGGCATGATCAAAGAATACATTCAAAGATTGGTGAGAGGAGTTGGGAGCAATTTCTATTACTTCCTGCCATTGATGTTCAGCATCAAGTGAGGGGGAGCTAAGTGTTAGCTCTAGGTAGGCCCTTTGCCATTGATGTCAAAGGGGGAGAATAATAGGTGCAAGTACAGGTGCAAAAAATAGGTACAAGGAACATGTATAGGTTGCTATAGTAAGGGGGACTTACTGTATGTTTTCAAATGACAGGATGTGTAGGTGACAGGATGTGGCAATTTTAGGATTGAGGTTGCCATCAATGACAAAGGGGGAGATTGTTGGAAATATTGTCATTAATGTCAAAGGTTTAGTATTATTGGTGATAAAGGCCCCATTACATTTAATGTTATTTATCTTGGCTAATATGAGTTAATATTTATTTAATATTAATGAATATATTTTTGGTTGCATATGAGACAAAATAAGGGCCCATGGAGAAGTCGAAGAGTCACGGGATAAAAACAAAAGAAGGATGGGATGCATTTTCCCATGAAGAGTCATCTTGGGGAATACCAAGAGTCACCAAGTGAAGACAAAAGAGTAAAGGGCAAATTTCTCATGAAGGGACACTTTAAGGAATACGAAAAGTCACCAAAGATAAGGACAAAAGTGGGAAAGACATTTTTGGTCATGAAGGGTCACCACATGACTTTTCAAATGCTTGGATAAGAAGGGTCATCCAAGATTGGCACCATTTACTATGAGGATTGAAAGGTCACAAAGGGACAAGGCCAAAGGTCATTTGGAAAGCTATAAATAAAGGCTTGAGTAGCCAGTTGTAATGTGGTAGTGAGAGGTTGATTTGATATTGTAATATCTAGCTTAGAAGAGCAATTGTGAGAGATGATTTGTATTTGTTATATCTAGCTTAGAAGAGCAAATGTGAGAGAGAGGAAGGAGATGTTGTATTGATCTATCATTTGTTGAGATAGCAACATTGAGAGATAGGTGTGTGGTATACACAAAGGGGTTGGTGCTCCTATGGGTTGGTGCTCACGAATTGTTGCTGAGTTGGTGCTTGGCAAAGGGGTTGGTGCTCTTGTGGGTTGGTGCTCACAAATTGTTGCTAGGTTGGTGCTCAGCAAAGGGATTGGTGCTCCTGTGGGTTGGTGCTCATGAATAGGTGCTGGGTTGGTGCTCAGCAAAGGGGTTTGAAGCTCATGTGGGTTGGTGCTCACAAATTGAAGCTAAGGTTTGTACCTGGCAAAGGGGTATGGTGCTCTTGTGGGGTTTTTCTCATGAATATATTTGAGATTGATTCTCCATGGTTTTTCCCACATTGGGTTTCCATGTTATATCTGGTGTCTCTCTCTATCTTGTGTGATGTTTATTGTTTGAGTTTTATTGCATATCTTGAATGATTGATTAAGTGGAATTCAGTTAAAGGAAATATTTATAAGATATATAATATATTGATTCACCCCCCCCCTCTCAGTATATTATGTGCTTAACATAAACAATGTGGGATGGAACTAATCATAACTTTATACAATAATGATGCCTTATCAAAGAAAGTGAAGAAGGGATTTTTGAGATGGAGTATCTCATACCCATGGTTAGATGTTTGCATGTAAATCATGAGGTACTTGACATTATAAAGGAAAATAGGGTAGTGCATTATCACCATTTTATGTTGCATGATAATTTTAAAAATAATTTCATGCTTAGCTTTCCATTTTACCTTTTAAGATCTATGAAGTCATTAATGGTTGCCTAAAAAGATGAAATCTTGGAAGTCATCATTCATCAGGGCCTCATTATGTCATTTGTTAAGTGGGTGAAGCCTCTAATTGTTAACTAGGTGGAGCTTTGGGAGGAATGGGTACCTTGGAATTAGAGAAAAAGGGTCTATCCAACCCTAAGGAGAAATCCAAAGATTCCAAAAAATGTTAACTCAAATCATGGGGAATAGGAAGAAAAAGGAATCAAAAAGGGGCTAAAGTAAGCTTATTGTTTCTTATGATGAAGAGGAGCCTACCAAGTTGGAAGCAAAATCCATTTTGAACCTTAGTAGTGAGGCCATGGACTTAATTGGGGAGGATGGTGATCCTAATAATGCATGTGATACTTGTAAATACATTGATTGGAATGGAGTATAATAGGATCCCAAACTTACAAGGTATAAAAAGGAAAGTTGGAAACTCAAAGATAAACTTAAATATCTTGAGGGGGGTATTAAGATCTAGACAAAGGACCTAAAATAAATTAGAAAATACATTAAAGTGATTGGGTAATTTATCCCTACAAAATACATTGTGTTAATTATGGGAGAAGAAGATTGGATAAAGCCACTAAATATAGAATATTGGATAGAGATACTCAATATACTCAATCTTGAGCTGGCTATGGATTTTAAAAAGAAGAAAGAATTGTACAATCAACAAGAGGAAGCTTAGACAAAATGTAAGGAAGAGGTAAAATTAGAACAAGTATAAGATGGTTGAGTATAATTTGGGCCCTAAAAATATGATGCAATAGGATACTACAGAGGGCCCTTTCAATCAAATAAGAGGCAACATGAAGAAGGAAGAGGAAAAAAAATAAGGAAGACTCAACAGGCACCCCAAACACCAAGAAGACTAAATCAATAGAATCTTGAAATAATGACTGTTGGGTTTTCCTTGTTTACTTTTTCATTATTATATATTTTATATTGTTTCATGTTAGTCTTCTAGTGGGTTTTGTGAGGTTTTTAGGTGGTATTTTTTTAGCTCCTTAGTAGGAACCCATTTCTAGTTGGTTTTTTGGGTGTGGCATCAATTTGATCTAGAAAGATATGTAAAGGTTATAGGACAGTAAAACCCATTGTTTACTTGTATACCAAAAATATACCAATAATACCATTTATTATAATTTCCTCCTTAGTTATAAATCATAATAATTCAATGAAGGATATTATTTATACATCATATACATGTCTAGGTTAGTAATGTTCTCTTTTACCAAATGGTTTTTTAAAAGGATAAAAAAGTATCTTCAATTTCATGTTAGATTGCGCTACCAAATAATTCATAGGTGTATCAAAATCATTGATCTCAATCACTTTTTCCTAAATTATATGTTTTATCTTATCTCTCAAAGTAAAAAAATGTTCAAAAAGTGTCTTGTGCATCTATGCCAATCACAATATGCAGTGATATTCAAACCCCTTAGGTTGTGACTTAATAATTTAAGCCTTTATTGTTAGAGGGATATATATGAGTTTGTACTCAAGTATAATATTTAATACCTTATTAATCGGTTTAAATAACCATATAAACCTATATATTTGTAGAGTTAATAAGACAAGCCTATTAGTCAGTTGTGAACTTGCATTAGCTATTTTCTTAGCCTTGTTCTTAGTATCATTTTCCTTAGATTTTAAATTTGTTTTCCTTTAAAAAGTTTCACTAGTATATTTTATAGGATTAGACCCATAATTTATCTTATTCATAGTAAGATTATTAACTTCATATTCTTTAACCATATGACACAAGTCATCAAAATATTGAAATCATTTGAACATAATAGACTCATACAACATAAAAATTAAGATTTTAATTAATATGTCTTTTAACTCATTATCACCCATAGAATTTGTCATTTTAGGGATAAAAATATCATAATGAAGTAGGTAATCACCAATGGGATCATTATGTCCTTTAAATATTGTATTTTGAGCATGTGAAATCTTCTCACTAATGTTGCTAGAAAATTGAACTAAGAACTGACTAGTAGAAGGATTAAAAACATGCACTGATTAGAAAGAGAGGTTATAGAGCCATCATAAATAATATTCCTTATGACTTTGTAAGTCAAAGAATATGAATGTAGCCACTAGGGTTTGGCAAGTGAGCACAAAGGGTACTTAAGAAAATACCTATAAGGCTAAAATAATCAAGGATGCTATGGGCTACTTGTGATCTATGGAGGTTTTTAGATTTCCCAACTTGCACCAAGATATAGAAAGAAAAGTAAACTAGGTTAGGGATAGCATGATCAATGCATAAATGACATTGGTATCTCTAATGGGTATAACCAAAATAAATTGATCTAGATGTAAGTGATATTAAATACTTAAATAAAGGGAAAGAGGTTCAATTGAATCAAAGGGCATTACCAAGAAATAAATGCGTTTCAAAAGCATGCAACTCTATTAAATGAAAGATGATTTTAGAAAGGAAATGACATTTTCAAGAGAGAGAGAGAGAGAGAGAGAGAGAGAGAGATCACACATTTACAAACCTAAGCTAATTTCGTTACTCATATCAAACTATCTCTAGCACATGAATAACTAATAGAATGCCATTTTAACTAAACCAAATAAGCTAATTGAACACAAGAGCTTATACCAAGAAAGGTAATGATTAAAAATAAAACAATCCTACATAGTGAAAGACATTTTAAAAGGGTAAAGATGTGTTCAGGGTTGAGAGATTGCATATAATTCAAAATCTACTCTAATCATGTCCACAAAAAACTAAACTAGAATAAAAATATCAAACCCTAGCATACAAACTACACTAAAATAATGGAGTTTAACTTTGCATAGAAAAGGGTCCTCAGATCAAGCTCAAAATAATGTGTATATGTTCTACCAACCAAGAATACAAACTTGACATGGCAAAGGAGGAAGACTAGAGCTGCAGTGTAGAGCTAAGTCCAAACCAATCTCTAGGTAGTAAAGAGGAAGTGAAGTGAGAATTTTAGGGGTGTGAGAGACCAAGCCCAGTTAAAAAATAAGGTGCAATTCCAATTTTATAATATAAGATCAATCCAAAAGGAATCGGGAGCAACTAAGAACAACAATGGAGTCACCAAACTTATGTGTAGTAATGTATCAAATCCCCTATCACCAATCTAGCTCAAGAGTACCAAGAATGATTCAAAATGGATTAAAGAAGACATGAGAGTCAATATATTGAATAAGAATCAAGGATCAAGATAAAAATGGATGAAGTGGATTGATATAGGGCATCCCTAATATGTTAAAGACCAAAACTAGATGTTTATGGCCATTTGAGGCCTAAAAACATGCATTTTGGCTAGGCTACAACCTAAGACATGAATTCAAGGGTAACATGTAGCCTAGGCCATAGGTTCCCCCCATAAGATCTGGATTTGTTCAAATTCCCATCATGGGTGGTCAATGGGGTCTTGAAAGGGCTCAATGAGGCATCTGAAGGGTCCATTGGTGAGCAGAAAAGCCAACAAGGTGTAAGGGATGCATATTCTAGGTAAGAGGGTATCTATACACATAGGAAACATCTCAAATAGGATAATCAGGGTTGGTAGTTTGAACATAAGCTAATCTATAATCCTAGGGAGGAGTAGGGTCATGGTAATTATGATTACATATACCCCTAAGGTATAAGCAGTCGGTGTTCTAATGAATAAGGAGTGTTATGTAGTACCTAGAAGCCACATGAAATCAAAGAAAAGAAAGAATTGAATTGATAAAATATAAAATTACCTAAAATTACTAGATGAGGATGGTGGTAGAATAATTCAATGGCATGATTCATAAGTGAGAGTATAAATTCCATGTAATCTAAATCCAATCTAGCTCCAGCTTTAGATCCTATGTAGAAGGGACATAAGCGATATCAAATTAAATTGAACAATATATAATTACATTCACTAAAGCATCATATCTAGTGTTCTCACTGCAAGGGATATGGGTGACTTGGACATCCTCAAAAGAGGATATCAAATCATACACCACCTTGAAGAGGGGGAGCAACTTAGAGCTAAGGATAGATAGGGTACATGTGAGCTGAGACATGACTAAAAGTGAGTCTGAGAACAACTGCACATAGTGTGCACCTAGCACATGAGCATCAATTAAAGCACTGATGACTATGTGATACTCAATTACATTATTCATATCATCGGTAAGGAGGTAACAAACTATAACAAGATCATAGTCCTATGGGTCATTGATAATCCAAATAATAGTAGTGGGTCTTGGGTTACCAAGATTACCACCATTAGTGTGAATCACAATTGAGCAATGTACCATGATGGAGGTTAGGGATGAAAGAGGATGCTACAAAAGGATTGTATTTGCATAGAGTAGGACAAGTGATTTTCATAAAAGAGACAAAGAATAATAATAACTATGGGGTGAGGTGACGAAGGGTTGTAAGATGTCCATAAAGGGGAAAAGACCAATTGATAAAGACCAGAGCAAGTCTTAGAGAAATCATAACCACAAAACCACACTTGTAGGAACCACAATGAAATAGTAAAAGGGAGTCAATAGAGATCAACCATGAACGATCAAGGAAACTATTGACTAAAATAAGTAGAGAGATCAACTTCTATCCTAAGGTGTATCTAGTAATGAGTACATAATCCTGATAGGCCAGAGGACTTGGGGGTCCAAGAGATAGAAACTCTCCCAAAAATAGACCTAAGGAGGCCTAAAATAGATAAATGGACTCTACCATTAATCCAAAATGGGCCAAAACCCCCAATATTAAGGTTTTGCAGTTCTAAGTACAACAATAGAATGAAACAGAGGCCAAGAGAGGGAAAAAATAAGGCCTCTTGCCGAGGCCATGGCTTGCCTAGGAAAAATCATAACCTATACCACTTCTAGGTTATAATACTAGCATTTTATCCCACTATCAAGTCATGACTTAGCCCATAAAGTTATATTTTAGGCTAGAAAGGGCTCAAAATTGGCCCAAGAGAGTCCAGAAGGGTCTAGAACTTGCCTAGAAAGGCCAGAGAGGGGGGAATAAGAAAAGATGTTTATGAGCTTATCTAAACATATTTTTATTATTCCACTACTTGCATGACTAATCTAGCATCACATTGATCTATTTTGTAGATGTGAGTAGGAGTCAGGGTGCTAGAGGTAGAAAAGGTACCTCAATTGGTAGAGTCATCACTACTATGTAGGGGCCAATTCAGAGAGAGTGTCTCAATGCCAACCACAATGAGAGGTGAGTAGGGCTGGTAGGAGGCTTATGAAAGACAAAAACTAGCCAAGGAAGGCCATAACAAGTCTTAATTAACCATAACCACCAATGCACACCACCTTTAATAATTGTAGAGAAGGAAAGAGGGAGTTATTATAGGTTTAACTATAATTAAGCAGTAACATGACCAATTAAAAGAAGCAAAAAAGACTTTGCTTCCATCCCCATATGCATCTAAGGAGTGCATAAACCAAATGACCATAGAGACACACAAGGTTTGATGATGGATGCACAAGAGGGTAAATTCATTGAATGAGAGCATATGGAGGGTATTTTGGTAAGCTTTGAGGCTCACCAAAACACCATAGGCCTAGGCCCAGGCTTACTCTCTATGACATGTCACCACTCCACCCTAACCAAAGGCCTACTCCCATGATAGGCCATTTCTTATCCCATGAAAAGGATAAATAAAAAGCAAAAGGCATGAACAAGGATATGGAGCATCCATATCCTTAGGTTCACCAATCATGACCTAAAATATATGAGTTTTAAATGTGGGGTCATTATTGGTGAACGTGACCTTTGAATATAAATAAGTGAGAGGGTGGAAACATATGCAATGTATAGGCATGAACTTCTTGTAAGCTCTTGTCTCATTTATTAAGTTGTGTTCTACACCATGGATTTAATAACACTCAAGATCCACCTTGGAAATATAATATACCTCACTAAGAGAGGTAATGAGAGTGCCAATGCCATAATGGGACAATCATGACAAAAAGGGAACAGGCTCAACATCCATGGATACATCTTGAAATAGGTATCTTAAGAGTGAATATCTAGTTGGATGTTTAGAAGTAGGAGGCATCAAATGTCATGAAATAGATGTAGGTGGAGTGAAATCATATTGATACTTAGTTGGGTCAAAATGTTCATCCTTGATAAAATAAGATTCAGAGGCTAAAGCCTTGGTTTAACCCACAAGGCCCTACAAGGATATATCCAAAGCCTCATCAAAGGGATTTGTCTTAGCATAAATAAATTCCAAAGGATTTGGGTCTACCTCCAAGATGTGAACCTTACCTTCATGCATGAATTAGACTATATGAAATGTTGTTGATGCAACAATTTATATGGCAGTCATCCAGGGATGGCTAAGGATCATGTTGTATAAGAGATCAAGGTATAAAACACAAAACTAAATCCTAATCATATTACGTCCAAACTTGACCTAAAGCTTCACATAACCCATTGGTACAACTGTATCATTATTGAATCCAACACAATTGTGGTGAGAGTTATAAATATTCCTATGGCTAATACCTAGTTTGTTGAACACTACAAAATCATGATGTTCAATGTGGCACCTTCATGGATGATGCATCTCTTGATATGGAATTCATCTATAAAGGTCTCGATGTAGAGTGGGAACTTATCCCTCTTTTCTAGATGTAAGGGTCTCATACAGAGGTAGGTAAAAGATAGGATATATGGGTGAGGGTGGTCAGGGATGTCTGAGTTGAGAAACACCTTAGCATCATCCCATAGTGGCACCCCATAGGAGAGACCAAGATCAACAAAGATGATCCCTCTTTTCTCAGGGCAAAGGTGGAGAAGGTCCCATATGGATATTCTAGCTAAGAGGCCTTATAACTACTCTATGATAGAGTACGAGTGCTACCTAGCCTAGGGAAGGATATTTTACTATAATTAAAATATAACTTTAGGATTCCCTACCATCATAGGCTGACTTGAGATCCATACACCACTATCATCTCTAATGGGGTAATTCATATGACTTGAACATGTATTGACAAAGCACTCATAATTGATAGGGTCTATGTCAATACCTACAACAAGATTTTTACTATCGTACTTGGATTTCCCTTTCAAGTCAACCAAGGATGAGGATTTAGAAGAGGTAGAAGAGATAAAGGACAAGTTATGAGCCTTATCCTTAGATTTAATCTTCTTCTTCTTCTTCTTATTTTCCTTATCATGGTTAAGAAGAGGCTCTATGAGCACATCTAGCTTGTGATTGGGTTTGGCAAGTGGGGAGTTCTAGGGAGTAGGTGAGGTCTTCACATGAGATTATTGGGAGACACATTCCTTTGTCATAATGCCCTTTCATCTAGTGGAAGTTGCAAAATTTGGTAAGGTCATAAGGATACAACACCCATTGCCCTCCTACACTCTTTTTAGGTACCTTATTTTGGGTTGGCCTCTTACTTAGATTCTTGACCTCATGGTTATCCTTCTTGTCCTTCTTATCAGGGGAATTGGTGACACCATAATCAGTCACATTATAGTTTTGATCATGTGAAAAGGATGACTTTTGGTTCAACATAGGGTGAATGCCTACATGCACCTTGAATACCTCAATCTTTAGACACTCATTAATAACTTCACCATAGGAGGTGGGTTCATTCTTGGGGACTTCAAGGTAAACCTATTTCCTCAATGCTCACATGAACATATCATAAATTTGATCATCTAAGAACCTTGTCTTGCAATTATGGATGACTGAATGCCATCTATGCACAAAATCAAACTTCAACTCACCTTTGGCCTCTGCCATGGAGGTAAGTGATTATATGTTGAGGTTAAATGGTTTGGAGATATCAAAACATTATAGGTTGTAATCTAGAAGGAAATAGAATCTAGAGGTAGATTTTGAAACCAAATGAGTGCTTTATCTTGTGTAAAGTGAGAAAAGAGCTTCAACATCATGCCTTCATATTATTCCCAATGCATACACACCATCATAAATGTCATGATATGCTTCATGGTACTATCTTATCTAGTCCCATTAAACTTGGGAGGTTTAAGGATTGGATTAGGAAGGGATAATAAAACACACTCAAGGTGCTAGAGGATTCTAATAGAGATCCTCATAGGCATAGTTAATAGAAAGTTGGTGATGAGATACTTAAGGAGGCTCATAGATCTCATAGTTAATAGCAGGTTGGTGATGATCATGGTGACCAAGGTCTTTGTGATGCTGGAAATTTATCATAAGATGAGGGTCTACACAAGGGAACTGATGTTTAGGATAAGCATCTCATAGATATCTAGTCTATAGGTGGTAATTTAAATCACCATGCTCATTTGAGACTCTAAAGGAAGGGCTACGAGGATGGGAGGAATCCACATGGTGTGTATTCCTCATCGATTTAGGATGTTTGTGTCTCTCAACATGGACATAAGGGGTTATTACCATAAAGTATCTCATTAAAAAAGAGGTGGGGGACTTGGGTGAGAACTAGTTGAGGCATTCAAACTAGAGTAGGTATGATATTTGTCTCTAGAGGAAGCATGCTTCCTACTCCTAGGTGATAAATGTGATCTTCATTCACATGAAGCCATCTATGGCAATCATCAATGATTACACATAGCTCATCGAGCCTCATCCATGAAATGGTTTCATCTTCACCCTTAACAGGTGAATGAAAATTGGGCTCAAGTCTCTGGGAGGTATCCTTGAACAATTAATGCTGACTGGTGGAAAGGTGAGTGATTCCATTGGTTATAGGTTTACCAATCTTGTTCCTTGTAGAACATGAGAGGGTCAAGGTCACTATGCTAGGTTGAGGTAACCTCCTGGGTCCTATGATGTCTATGACATTTCATTACAACCTTAGCCTGCACATGAGTGAGATAAGGGACAAGACACTAAATCCAAAAAATAGGATCCCAAGGGTGGGAGACCATCTATAGATGCAATGAAACAAGAGCAACATGTGAGATAACAAAAAATTCAAATGGTCAGAGAGCTATCAGGGAGAAGGACATAAAACCAAGGCAAGATCAAACAACCAGAGAGAGAGCCAAAACACAACTAAAAATAAAGCCTTTCATCTATTAGAGGGGAATTGGCTAAGAGATTTCTAAATAGTATATAACTAGAATGAGACCTTAAGTGGGGTCCCACTAGGCATGCTAGAATTTAGCTCCAAGAATCTACGTGAAGCCACTAGGGTTTAGAAAGGGGATACACATAATACTTAAACAAAAATCTAGAATTCTAAAAGGCTCAAAGACATTGTGGGCTACTTTTGATCTATAGAGGTTATCTAGTTTGTCAGCTTACACCAATATATAGATAGAATTTTAAACTAGTTTAGGGCTAGCATGATTAAGCACACAAAAGAAGCAAGTATCTCTAATGGGTATAAACTCAATAAAACAAGCAATATAGGAGTAGCATTTAATAATTAATGATTGATAAATCAAGTTATTTGATCAAGCTAACACTACCGAGAATGAAATGTATTTTAGAAGCATGCAATCCTAATAATTGAAATATGATTTTGGAAAGTAAATCAAGTTTTAATTCATGAGACAGAGATAGGGAGAGCATTTAATTTTATAAACCTAAGCTAATGCCTTTGTTCAAATGAAACTCTCTCTAGCATGTGAATGATTGAGGGAGTGTAATTTGAGTCAAGTAAACTAAGCTATCTAAACACATGAGAATATATCAAGCAATACAATGATCTAAAACCAAGCAGTCTATACAATGAAAGACATTTTCAAAGGGAAAGATGTTTTCAAGTTTAGGAAAATGCATAAACTTTAGAAACTACTCTAAAACATGTTTAAAATGAGCTAAACTAGCATAAAATAGTAAACCCTAGCACATATAATACATTAAAACAATGGTGTTTCACTTTTCATAACAAATCATCCTCAGATCAAGCTCAAAAATATTACGTAGATGTTCTACCAACCAAGAATCCAGGTTTGAGACAATAATCGAGGAGGATAGGGTTGTAGTGTAGAACCAAGTCCAAACCAATGTCCAAATAGCAAGGAAGAGGTGAAGTGATAACTTTAAAGGATTTAATATCCCAATATAGGTGCCAAAATTAGGTACAATGTAACTTTATAGGCTAGGATCAATCCACAATTAAGTAAGAACAATTAGAATCAGCAATTGAGTCTCCAAATCAATGTGCAATTGTATATGGGATCCTCTATCACCAAGTGAGCTAAAGAGTGCCAAGAATGAATCAACATGGATTCAAGAAGGAATGAGATTCAAGAGAGTGATTAATAATCAAGGATTAAGAGAAAAATGGATGAATTGGAATGATATAGGGCATCCCCAATCTACCAAAGACTAAAACTAGCTATTTTTGGCTATTTGAGGGCCAAAAACATGCATTCTGGTTAGGTTGTGGTCTATGTCATAGCTTAGGGGAATAACATGTGTCACAGGCCATGATTTCCCCCCATAAGCTATGTCTTAGGTCAAATTCCCATTCTAGGTGGTCGATGGGGTCCCACAAGGGCTCTAGGAAGCATCTAAAGGGTCCACCAGTGAGCAAAAAGGCCAAAGAGGTACCAGGGATGTATATGCAAGGTGAGAGGGTATTTATGCAAGTGATAAAAATCTTAAATGGGATCACCTAGGTTTATAGTCTATATGTGATCTTATGTATAATCATAAGAATGAGTAGAGTCATGGGAAGTATGATTATAGACTCCTTGATAAAAACTTGGTCAACAACTTATAATTAGTTGCATATTATAAGCATGTTGCATAGAAGGCTCAAAGATGTTTTGGATCACCTCTACTAGCATAAGGTGTAAGATTAGTGTTAGATATCTATATTTCACACTAGCTAGACAAGGTATTATTTAGGTCCTCTACCAAAATCTAGCACAACATGGGAATGATCTCAAGCTATGGGTATCCTATAATGAGGTTAGACCTCTAGGGTTTTTAACGAGGATAAATCCTTTGATGAATCATTTTATCTCATTTCCACTACTAATACCTATTAATGACTAGGGAAAATGGAGAGAAAGATAAATTGAAAGGGAAACCTAAGCTAAAGATGGTGATGCACCTAAAAGATGGTTGATACACTTTATACATAACCTCTTAAAACACTAATGAAATAAGTAAAATAATAGATCTAAGACTCCAAATATATATCATACTTAGTATTTCATGTAGAGGTATACCAAATGATCAAAACCTAAGGGAAGTGATGGAGAGGTCTAATTCAATACACTAACTAGTCAAAGTATCCACATGTGAGCTTTGATCAAAAGCTATTTGAACACTAAACATGACCTGCATAACAAGATCAACTAGTAACTAGGTGAGAGTAGGACTTGATAAGGGAGAGATTTCTACCACATATGTAAATCAAATTGACATGTACACACTATACAAGAACAATGAAATCTGAAAAATAGTCTTATATTCATTTCAAGAGGTTACAAGCTCCATCTTGGCAGATTTTAGTCATGCTCAAGATAGGGATCATAGGGATCCATTTTTTGGTTCAAAATCCTCTATATATAGAAAAAAAGAGAAAGAGAGAGATGGGAACATGTGTAGGAGAGTAGATAAAAGGTCCTAGTCATCCAAAAATGTGGTGGTAGTTCATTGGTTCCATTATGTATGCATGTCTTTCTTTAACAAGGATTAATCCTTATCAACAAGCTAACCTCCTTTTATTCCAATATTTTGTGAGCTCCTCTCATTGGTTGAGAGGTTCACTAGAGGATAAAAGTTTGTTCAACATGATGAAAAAGTTTGTTTGAATGTAATCAATGCTCTCAACTACTTTTTCAACTATTAGTTCACCATCTGGGGACCCTAAGCCCGCTTGACTTGTTTATGAGGATCAAATGCTCAAATCTTGAAACTGAGAGTTCCATGCCATGAATGGTGGTTTGTCTATCTATGACTATGTTAAAATATGATAATCCCCCACCATCTCTCATTTATTTTCCCCTGCATGGGAATCTGACCCTGGGTCTACTATAGACAAAAACTAATGAAAATATTGGTTTTCCAAGTCTTAATGTCAAAAGATGAAATTTTTCACATGTTTGATCTCAATTTTTCAATAATATGCCACCCCCTTGGTCTATATTAGGTCCAAAAGAATTATTTTACCTCTATGGAGCTCTATTAGCAATGCTTGGTCCCACTGTCCTCACTTTGGTCCAACTTGGATCCATCCTGAATCTCATTTGAGCTTGAATCCTTCATTTTTTACCTTTCCCAGGTTGAAGAATGTGTTGATGATAAAAATTGTACCATTGTTCACCTATCATGAAGGTCAAGTTGGAATCATACCATTCTAATCGTAGGGGTTCTAAAGGCTCAACTAAGATCCTAAAGATGTGAGGGGGTTTTATTATAAGTTTTGGGAAATTAATCAATAAGCTATTTAATAACTTATTCCATTATCACAATCAAAAATCTATTATATAAATAATAATTAGTTAAAATGGAAATCTATAGTCTGTACTATCTGATAGAGAAAACCTATTAATTAGACAATCTCTTGAAGAATAAAAATCTAATTCTAATATATATATATATATATATATATATATATATATATATATATATATATATATATGTATGTATGTATGTATGTATGTATGTATGTATGTATGTATGTATGTATTCAAATGAAATCACAACTTCATTATTTTTCAATGGTTTATAGATTAATTGAATAGAGAAGAAGGACTCAAGTAAGAAAACAACAAACAAAACTAACAACTAAAAGAAAAGAACATTAATCAAAAGATACAAGAATTAAAACTAAAAATAGAAAATAATCTATATTTAAAAGACAAAGAAACTAATTTAAGAAAATCTAAGAAAAGGAAAATCTAATAATAGAAACAAAACCAAACAATAATAAACTAAGATCTAAAGCTTTTAAAATCTTGAAACTATTCTAATGATAAATGATTAAAATAACTCTAAAAATTACAAAAAAAATAAAATAGTAAACTAAAGGAAAGACCTAAAATTTAAAAAATAATAATAATAGAATATAGACACTAAAATAATAAACAATCTACTTCAATAGAGAAAATAAAACAAACTAGAGATAATTTAAGACCAATTTAACTAAAAAGGGAAAGTAAACTATAAACTCAACAAGGAAAAAGATAGACATAAATCAAATGACAATACCAAAGCTAGGACAGATCTAAACTAAAATAATTAATTTAAACAACTTCTACTAGTCTAATAAGATTCAAAATAAAGTAACAAAAGTTTTTAAGAAAACAAATTAAATTATTTAAAACTGACAAGAAAATAGATTAAAATGTATCTAATAAGAGAAAAGATGTAGAAGAAAACTGAAAAGTATATTTATATTAGAATTAGAGTTAACCATTTACAAAAGAGTTGTGAGTCTTAAAATGAGAGTCATCTTAGCATAAAAAGCAAAATTTAATGAGAAAACCAATGATCTTTTATTATAAAACTTGAAATGATAACTCTGCAATTGAACAGATCAATGAAGTGTCATAAAAAAGTGAAATCATCATCATTTTTAGGTTAAATACTTGAATTTTATTCATAGAAATATAAATAACAATCATCAAAATATATCAGACTTAACAAACTTAAGATAATCAGTAATAGATGATAAATATAAATGGATATATCTATGTTGCATAAGTGACTACTCAACCATTAGATAAAGTACCATTGAGTCTATCTACAAAATTTGTACTATCTTAGAGAAATTGCATAGAAAGAGGAGATAAATAATTGACTTCAGAAAATAATTACATCTTCAATACTTGTGCTTCTGTCTTCAAATAAATGCTTGATCTCCTTTTATATCCTCAACTTTAGTTATGAAATAAGTTATAACTAACTTTAGTTTGTTATTGGTTAATATTAACTAATTGACTTTAACAAAGTCAATTAATTAACTAAAATAGTAAGGATACATTAGTTAAGACTATAAAGTCTTAATTTGAACAAGATATTTAACATAATAGACTGGGTACTAACCTTAATGGGTGGGGACCCATACTAATTAATAATATAGTAGGATACATAATAATTTTAAAATAATTGATAAATTCCATTTATGCTTAAACCATAATGCATTTAAATTAAACTTAAGCATATATTACAAACTCAAAAATTACTAAGTATACTAAATTTATCAAAAATTATCAAATCTAAAGTATCAAGTATCATACTGAAATATCAAGTTTTGTATGAAAAACTTCAACACTAAATAAAAATTATCCCTTGGATGACCAGTAATCATCTAAATCATATAATACTTCAATTATTTGTTTGTCGTTCTCATTAAGACAAACATTATACTCCATTTCAATAGCAGGAAAAGGTAGCAATCTAGTCCCTGTGTCAGATGTGTCATCATCAATTTTCAACTTAATCCTCTTAATCATCCTAACTTCACTTGATGCTTTAGGTTCAGTTCTTTTCATAGAAAAACTCTTTTTAGCAACATGTTCTAGAACATCTATGGTTTTTTTTTGTTGATATATCCTTGACCTCCCAAATTTAACCTTTTTGACCTCAAAAGGGGTTGACTATGTGCTCCTGACAAGCTTAAACTTATACATTTTCCACCAAAGTTTGTATTAGATGGAGCAGGTGTGTTTAAAAGAGTGGCCATTTTCCTAAGGTCTTTGGCACGGGATATTTCTATTTCAAGTTGGTTATTAGGCTAATTATTGGGTAACTAATTAACTGTTAGTGGTTCATCAGCTAGTTCACCTCTAAAAATAGGGTGTTATAGTTATAAGTAAGGAAGATCATGTTCAGGATCATGCTCAAGGTGATGAGAGGAATTAATTTGGGAGTGAGAACGGGATCCAAACATTTTACCTTGAAAACCCCTATGACCTCTATAGCCTCTTTGAATATAAAAATTACTTAATATATTCCAAAAATTTAGGTCATAAGCATCAAAATGAATAGACACTCTTGTACCCCTAGAAAATCTAGGCCCAAAATGTCCAGCATGAAATCCAACCCTATTAAAACCTTTGATATGACTTGATTTATTACCACCTATATTATAATTCTATCCCCATCCTCCATCATTAATATTTTTAGTTGGTTGATCCCACCCATACATACTAGAAGAAATAAAATCTAAAAAAATGTGAAAGATAACAACCAAAATTTAAAACCCTGAGACCATAATTTCATTTGCAACATGAATCTAAAAATAAATTACATCACTGTGCTACATCTGAATCATAAAAATAGTTATTTTCATGATTCCAACATAATAAAATCTAATACCAATTTCAAAGATCTTAATCATTCAAACACTCATGAATACTTATTCACAATCAACTCTCATAAAATTTACAAACTGATCACATAATAAACTGATATAAACTATCCAATTTATATAGGAATATGTTTTATACCATAACCACTTCCTATTTATGTAACTCAAAATAATTCATAAAACATAGCTTCATCTATAAATATATATATTTTTCCATCTTTGACTTATCACATCCCATTTACCAATTCACATTACCAATGAAATACTGCAATTTCAAATTCATTTGAAAACATTCTCATATTGAAATCTGACTTGAATCTCAAAGCACCATAAAATGATGAACTAAAATTTCCTAGAACCTATGAATTTATTTATGATGATCATCTGTATGGACCCGAATCTCTATATAATTCATGCAAATTGATCAAACCTCAAACTAAACACCATTATCATCATATATAATTTAAAAAACAATTATATATCATTATATTCCTTTATAACTTGTTTTATCTCAAAACCTTAAGTCTGTAACAATTTGGATTTATTGATCAACTAAAACTGTCAAATTGAAATGATCAAATTCAAACTTTAAATATCACTTAAACCTCCATGAATTAACTGATACAAAAACAAATAAATCAATTGAGCACCACTGAGCCATCAAACCATATCAAATAGTGTGAAACTGAATCATCCATTTAGAAATGAATTGTGATACTTCTCTAAAATATATCATTAAAATGACTAAGAACCAAAAAAAATGTAAGACCACTAAAACTATCAAGTAGGTTGAATCTGATCATATCTATAATCATATATGCATATTTTATTCATTTATCCATCATGCTTTTTGAAACCATTGAAACATAAATAAAACTATTAACAAATCATTATGATTTCATAATCAAATATGCATCTACAAACATCATCAATCAATAGGGTCCCTGACATGGTTTTAAGCTTTATGACAAAGGCAACTCTATGGAAGTAAGTATAAACTTAAAAATTTAGGAGGTGTGTAAAAAATAGGCATAACATTAGTGACCTTACTAGTCAATTTTTTGAAACAAATTTGATTAACAATAGATTTCCTATAATATATAACATAGATTTTGCCTTGAGAGTGTGATCTAGGAAAATCATTTCTCAAGTAGCTGAGCGCAAACCCCTCAAATGATGAATTTAGAAAGGGATGGAGTGTTTGGCTAGTGTGGCACAAAGAAAGGGAAAATAAATAATAAAGAAGTTTGGGTTGGATGCACAAACAATAACAAATGCCTTAAGAAAAAAATTTGAAAATAAAGTAACACTTCTACAAATATATATAAGTCAGTCATATTATGCATTTATTATGAAACTAAATTTGTAAGAATATTTTTGAAAATGAATGATACATCATATTTTTATACATGTACTTTTATCTTTCTTTCATAGTGTGATCTTTCTCATCGAGCAACCCTTCATTGATCAACTGAAAGCAAGGAACAACAAGACAAAAGAAAGACAAACAAAACAAACAAATGAAGAAAAAGAAACAAACCAAAAGAAAATAAAAATAAAACTAATCATGAAATAAATTTAGATGATGACCATTTACTGAATAACATAGCTAATTTTCTTCAAGATATTTAATATGAAAAGCATTATTACCAAGAACTGTGGCAATTCTATAAGGTCTAAACCATAATACATCAAATTTATGGTGTTTTCTGGGGTCTTGATGGGCTTTATCCCAATATAACAATAAATCACCAACACTAAACTTATTATTAGAAACCTTTTTATCAAAAAAATTCTTCAATTTTTTCTTAGGCTTTTCTAATTTTTGTAATGTAGTTGCTTTGGATTCAAGTGCTACCAAATCATGCAACCTTTATTCAATTAAATTTGTATCTTCAGTTGTATATTGTAAGGTAGTTCTTGCTGAAGAAATATGAAGTTCTATAGGTAAAGTAGTTTCAAATCCATATGCTAACATGAAAGGAGAATAACCAGTTACTACTTTAACAATAGTTCTATCAACCCACAAGGCTTCAAAAATCTTAAGATGTCAATTCTTTTTATTATCACAAACTAACTTTTTCATAATAAAAATTAAATTTTTATTAGTGGACTCAGCTTGTCCATTTCCTTGTGGATAATATTTTGATGAATGACTATAAATGATAGAATATTTTCCTAAAAATTCCAAGAATTCGTTTAAAACAAACTAAACTCTATTATTAGAAATAATCTCATATAGAACTCCAAATCTAGAGAAAATTTGATTTTCTAAAAATGAAATTACTTCACCTATCACTGAACTTTTAAGAGTGTTGGCTTCAATCCATTTGGTGAAATAACCTATGGCTATCAAAATGTATCTATGACCTATTGATGAAGATGGGTGAATGTCTGAAATAAAGTCAATGCCCTATTTAGTAAAAGGTTTTTCATGAATAACCAGATTTAAAGGCATCATAGTAATTTATCCATTCCAACAAAAAGTTGACAATGAATAAAAGAATGAATTAATTTATTAGTATTTTGAAACAAAGTGAGCCAATAATAGCTAGCTCTTAAAATATTATAACCTGTTATTTTTGCAACATAATGTCCACCATAGTTTCCTTCATGACATCCCCTAATAACTTTTTGATTTTGATTATGATTAAGACATCTTAATAGAATACCATCATGATTACGATAAAACAAAAAAGTTCTCTAATAAATAAAAATTTAATGCTTTTAACCATAAAGAACATCTTTATTATTTAAGTTATTAGGATAGGATTGATTTTGAAAATAATAAACCAAAGCATGATACGAGTCATCTTCATCCAACAAACAGTCCCACTCATTCATTTCATGTCCAAAATTAAAACTTTTAGCAAATTTAGTAAATTTCATAGTTTTAAAGTGTGGTTTTGTATTTAATTTTTCATCAACCAAGAGAACTAGAACATTAATATCCAAGGTAGAATTTCAGCTAAGTGATTAGCTGATTTATTTCCTTTAATAGATTTTGAAGTTTTAAATTCAAGGTCAAATTCTTGAATACACAAAATCCACTTAGATATTTTCTCTTCAATAGTTGGTTGTTTTAAATAATATGATAAAATAGGTACATTAGATCACACAATAAACTTTTTTCCCATTAGCAAATATCAAAACTTAATTAAAGAAGAAACAAGTGAGAAAATAAATTTTTCAATGAGAGGGTACCTAGTTTCTACATCTTTTAAGACTTGACTCATATAACCAATAGATTTTTCCTCATTATTTTCAAATTCTTGAGTAATTATAGCTCCTATAGCCTTTTTTGTATCATTAACATAAAGGATAAATGTTTTATTTACATCTGGTTTGGCAAGGATAGGTGCACTTGCAATAGCATTCTTGATAGAATTAAAAGCTAAATCAGCATTTCTATCTCAAATGTAAATCTTATCTTTCTTTAATAATAGTTGTAATGGGTTAGATTTATCAGTCAAATCAGAAATAAATTTCTTAACTAAATTTATTTTATCAAATAAAGATCTTAAACTTGATTGATTTTTGGGAGGAGGTAATTCTTTTATTGCTTTAACACGTTCAGGATCAATAGAAATACCTTCTTTAAAAATTACATGTCCTAAGAATTTTCCTTCAGTTACATTGAAATTAGTTTTTTAAGATTTAGAAAAATGCTAAACTTTCTAGATCTTGTGAATACTTCATTAAGATGATATAAATGTTTCTTTCTTTTCTTGGAATAAATAGTGAGGTCATCTAAGCAAACTTGAATGACTATGCCTATCAAATCATCAAAAGTAACATGCATATCACTTTGAAAAGTGGCTCCTGAATTCATTAAAATAAAAGGCATCCGATTGTAAGCAAAAGTGACTCTACGCATAGTGAAAGTAGTTTTATGCCTATCATCAAGATTTACAAAGATTTGATTATAACCTATCTAATAAAGACATCATTTCAGATCCTGCAACTTGTAAAATTTGATCTATTCTAGGTAGAATAAAGTTATATTTTACACTTACTTTATTTAAATCTCTAAAATCAACACAAAGTCTAATATCACCATTCTTTTTTATTATAGGTACTAGATTAACAACCCATTCAGAATATGTTATAGAAAAAATGACATCAACGTCGATCATTTTATCCAACTCTTTGTTAATGGTATCTTCTAACAAAGGTCTAATTCTTCATATTTTTTGCCTAGCAAGTTTAATAGTTGGCTTAATTGGAAATACTTGTATCGTACCCTTTAATAGCCTTGTAAGACCATGCAAATATATCAATAAACTTTTTAAATAGTTTAATAAACTTAACCTTTTCATTTTTAGTTACTTGGATCCCTAAATAGACATATTTATGATCATCTTTAGTGTCTAAATTTATGAGAATGGTTTCACCTATGATCCTTCTTTACGACTCTTTAGCTGTAGTGATTTTTGGCTAGTAATTGGGTGAAACATAGATTCCAAACTTACTAAACTAGAAGGGAATTTGTTAGTACTTAGTTGTAAATAATATTCATAATTAAGTATATAATCATCATGATCAAAATAATTTCCTTTAAGAAATGAATCTATATATTCATCGTAACTGAACACTAGCCAATATTCCTTCAAATCAAGAATCTTGGGATGGAATAGTTTAATTAAGAGAAAATCAATAGTAGGTTCAACTTTAATCAGAGTAGGATTAGAATCATAAACTGTAAGTTTATCTACTCTTATATTAAATTCTCTAAGATTATGAGTGATATTTAAGGCTTCAAAAAATTTAATCAATGCCCAAAATTTTGATTATAACAATGTAAATGGGTTTGATTGGTTTTATAGATTTTATGAATCTGTCTCACTATCAACTCTGAGTCTTTAAAAACTTATAAATGTTTAACATTCAATTCTATAGCTTTTTCTAATCCCAACAATAATGCTTTAAATTATATTATGTTATTGGTGTTTTCAAAAAAAAAATTAAGCACAATGAAATATCTTACCAATAGGAGATAAGAGAAAAATACCCACACTACTACCCTGCTGAGAACAAACTCCATTGAAGTAAAGAGACCATAAAATATTTATTTTAAATATTTATTCATGTTGATTTTCTAGTTCATCAGCATTCAGCAACTCATAAGTTCCAATACCCATTTCTATGTAGGAAATGTTAGATGAAGAATGAGATTCAATCAGAGTACTAGAAAAATCTTCTCTCTTAATAAATGTAATCTCATTATTAACCAGAACCCAATTTATATCTTTACTAATAAATACCCCAATAGATTTTGACCAATCTCTTCCTAACAGCATTGCATAAATACTAGGAATATCTAAGACCTGAATATTGATCATACATCTGATATACTTATCCTAGATAATCTTGATGACTATGTCACAAAACTTACCAAAAATTTTAGTTTGTCTAGCATCAAAACCAGTAATTTTTCTATTATTTGCTTCATAAGAAATACCCAATTGATCATCAAATACATTTAGGCATGATACTCTTTGAGGCACCAGTATCCAAAATATAATTATGAATTATTTTATTTCTAATCTTAATTGTGACATAGAAAGGAGGTATATAATCAGTAGGAGGGTCAAACTATTGAGCATAGATATGTTCAAAATTATTTTCCTCTTGTAGACTTACATTAGCTCTTAAGATTTTTTAATGCTTCATTAATCTTATCTAATTATCTAGGAACACTAGCAGCTTGCAACAAAGAAAATCTGGCTTTGATGGTTAAAAAACCATCAACTATGTTGTAAGTATTAGCATCTGTTTGTGTAAAATTCTTAGATTTATAATGTTGATACTATGTGTTATTATATCTAGTTGTAAACGGAATATTTTTGTCATTTTTACCATTATCATTTTGAGCTTTTTTACCTTTATCATTTGAATGAGGTTTATCATTTACTTCTATTGTTGTGAATATCTTTATAATCCTTATTCCTAGTATTTATAGCATAAACATTTTTATTTCTCAAAGAATTATCAAGAGTATTTACATTATATATTGAACCTTCAATTATCTTATCTTTTTCATGTAAAATATACTTTTTAAACTTAATAACGGCTTGACATGTTTCGGGATTATGATCAATCTCACATGCATTACAATAATAAGTAGTAATATCATATTTTAATTTTTTATGTGAAGAAGAGGGTTTATCATTAAACTATGTCTTAACAGTGACCAATTCATTGTCTAAACTTTGAATTGTTTTTAATATTTATGCATTATCTAAATTTAAACATGTGGTAGACCTATCTTTGAAACCTACATCTTTAAGCTTCTTTTCATAATCAATAAAAAAAATTATGGATTGATCAAATTCAATTATATATTTATCTTCTAATACCATTTTGTATTTTAAGGTTAAAGCATTGCAAAAATAAAGTCTAGACAGTTTTTTAGAAGGTCTAACATCACCTAGAATTTTTTGATGCAACTGATGAATCTAAAAACAAAGTGATACATAGTTTCAATTAGATCTAATGAAATATTTGAAATATCATTAACTAAATCAAAATCTTTCTTGTGTTTACCAACAGACAATTCTAACCATTCCTCTACATCTTTCCAACTATCAATCACTTTTGCAGGAAGAGTAACAAATACTTGATAAGCTTTTCTTTCTAACGTTTGTGCAAAAACCCTTAAACAAATATTTTCATTAGTTATTTCAAGAGTGGAAAAAAATAATTTAAAGGCTTCTGAGTGATCTTCCCAAGATTCTCCAATAGTACCAAAAACTTTTGGTATGGTTAATCCTTTAAAAAAAGACAACTTATCTGGATGGTTTCTGACATTGATTGGATTTGAAAAAATCCAACTTGCTATAGCTATCTAATGTTCTTGATAAACTTTGTATTCATCTTCACCCTTTGTGAGATATTCTATTTCTCTATTATTCTACAATCCATGAAGTATATCCTCTAATATTCATTCATATATTAACTATTCTCCCTCTAGTTGATTTCCCTCCAATTGATTTCTGGCTACTGGATTCCTTACAATCCAATCCACCATTAGAACTTTCAATAGATTCTATCTGAAAGGAGTGATTATTTTGTACCTAATTTTTTTAATGTAATTGCTAATTTGACAAAGCAGTTTCAATAGGCTCAATAAAATCATCAAAAGGAAAAGAATTAGAAATAGAATGAATTCTAAGTCTAGGATTAAAAACTAAAACTCTTACTCTATCTTCTCTAATTCTCCTATTTAAATTGATTATATCTTATTGAGTTTTATGTGTAAAATTAGAATACCAATCGATTTTAAATTCAACATTTTCTAATTTTTCATTGATAACTTCAATAACTTGAGAAAGATCTTTAGGATGATTATACCATGCAAAACGTGTTAAATTGAAATCAATATCAACTTGATCTTTTTTTTCATTAAAAATAGGTTGAATAATAGGAAGTTGTTCACCTCTATGAACTATTAGAAAATAAAATGGATTTCTAAATGATTTTTCTCCAACGGAGTCACCAAATTTATTAATGATGAGAATTATACCATCAATGAATCAACCCTTTTACCTATCGTGAAGTTCAAATTAGAATCATATTAATCTAATCGTAGGGGTTATAAAGGCTCTACTAAGATCCTAAAGATGTGAGGGGGTTTTTAATATAAGTTATGGGAAAATAATCAATAAGTTATTTAAGTAACTTATTCAATTATCACAATCAGAAATCTATTATAGAAATAATAATCAGTTAAAATATAAATCTATAGTCTATTCTATCCGATAGATAAAACCTATTAATTATAAAATATCTTGATGAATAGAAATCTAATTCTAAAATATATATGTATCAAAATGAAATCATAACGTCATTATTTTTCAATGGTTTATAGATTAACTGAATAGAGAAGGACTTAAGTAAGAAAACAAAAAGAAAAACTAACAACTAAAATAAAGGAACATTAATCAAAAGATAAAATAATTAAAACTAAAAATATAAAAGAATCTATATTTAAAAGTGAAGGAAACTAATATAAGAAAATCTAAGGGAAAATATAATAATAGAAACAAAACCAAACAAAAAAAAACTAAGATCTAAAGCTTTTAAAATATAAAAACTATTCTAATGACAAATAATTAAATTAACTCTAAAACTTACTAAAAATTTTTAAAAAAAACTAAAGGAAAGACCTGAAATTTAAAATAAAATAAAATAAAATATAGAAACTAAAATAATAAATAGTATACTTGAACTGAGAAAATAAATTAAACTAAAGACAATTTAAAACTAATTTTAACTAAAAAGGGAAAGTAAACTATAAACTTGACAAGGAAAAATATAGATATAAATCAAATAACAATACCAAAGTTAAAACAGATCTAAACTAAAAGAATTAATCTAAACAACTTCTACTAGTTGTTGATGCTTCTAACTGCCTCACAAGTGCTCTTAATGTTGATGAACACTTCTCATTTTAGGATTCTGAGGATCCAGAGCATGAGTTACAGTTTGTGAGAATTTGGGATGTGTATGATGGAATAGAAGCAGAGTGTGAGAGCTATCCACAATATTTGTTTAATTTGGTGGTTGGGAGCTAGCAGGGTCCTATATATTTGAAACTTTGTGATATTTATGATCCACAAACTAGCCTAAGTGGATATTAATAATGATATTAAACTAAAGTGAGGTTTGATAAAGAAAATATAAAAAAGGAGGGTAAGGCAAAAAAGAAAACATGATTACAGGCTTCCATATAAAATATCATGACAAGGTTTTAATTGGTGAGTATACATGAACCGATTTATGATATAAAATAGTATGAACCTAGATTCCATCATAAACCAGGAAAGCATCAAAGGAAATATAGAAATCATAAGTAAGAACTAGATTTATTTTAAAGATTTTATTACTGTAACATGAATAGGATGAGCACATCCAAATCCAAAGAAAATGAAATTAAGTATACCTAAGATCTTTTAGTTAATCTAGCATAGCACAAATTAACAACCTTATGATAGAAAATGTAGCTCAAAATGAAATGAACCATTCAAATCTAAGACATTAACATCCAATTCAGAGATATCAATATCTTTTAACACACTATTCAGACAATCCTTTTAGAATTCCTTAGTTGTATTAAAATGCTTTCTTGTATACAATTACTTAGAGTCCCTCCCTTATAAAATGGTAACCCATGCCTATTTATAGAGAACATCGGTGGTGTACTAGTTAACTTCTCAAAACATCTATATGTAAGATAAGGATATATATCCTTTATACAAAGATTATAATACACATGAATTCCTTTGTCAAATTTGACAAATAGAACTAATATATGCTAACAGACTAGCATATATGCATTACAAAAGAATATTATTTTCATATTAAATTGGTGGGTCCTCTTTGTTATATTTACTTGAGCATATCCTTCACCCTAGTGTGTTTTTCTTTGATCAGCTCAAAATCTAATGCAAATTTCATCAAACAATCCTCTTCTTGATCTGCCAATGTGTTGAATTCTTTATCACTTTTGGCCATGAGTTCTTGGATGCATTATGCCTCTAAAATCTACCTTTTTGAGGTAAGGATGATTGCAAGGACCTTTTGATTATCCTTGATAGTATGACCTTGGTTCTCTTTGATGTTTTGTATGAATACATTAACCCCTTTCTTTAATTCTTCATCATCTATCAGGCCCGTGGTAGTGGGTTGAGAGGGGTTTTCCAACATGGTCTCCAAGAGCTTCTCCATTATATCTATCAAGTCCTTATCTTCCTTCATGAAAATTTTGACACTATTATCCCAAGTGTTTAGGTCCTATATTTTATCCACTATGACTCTTATGATGATGTTCAAATATCCCAATTTGATGGTTTTGATGTCTTGGACATATTTTGTAATATGCACATTGATCAATTCAGTTGTCTAGTCTTTGGAGTCCTACCATTCAATGATTAATGCTTGTGCCATCTCAACTTGATGGGTCAAGGCACTTAATCTAAGATTCATGATCTTTAATCCTTCAAATATGTCAAGAAAAGACTTATTCAGCATCTTCAATATGTCCCTAGGGATTGAAAATTTAGCATGTACTTCTAAGTCCTGCTTTTCCTTTTCTAGGCTGATGATTCTTTGTTTCATTTCCTTGACCATAGCTAAGGTCATTATTAATTGGGCCTCAACCAAACTTTCTATGTCCTCTTGATGGATGGGATGGTCTGCTACTATTTTCCCTTGCATAGGAGTTAGACCCACAAAAGGCTCTACTCTTTGGAAGGTAAACTCCTCAATGCCTATAGTGGCCTTCCTTGTTGTTACCTTCTACAATCTAGCTATGTTTAGATTATACTACATAAAAGTTGTTGATTCAGAGAATTTGGGTACCTCTATGATTTCAATCCCAGTACCACTTGATGCTCTATGATCCTTCATTCTTTGGCCACTCTCTTTAGTTGCCTCAATAATCCTCCTTTCTTCCTACTCCTTCATGAGCTCTCTAATCTAGGGTTTGATATCATCATGGATATCAATACTTTTAGTTTTGTTAAGTGTCAATGAATGTGACTGGGATGGAATCTTTTGGAGCTTTCCATATATGAACCAGTCAAGGATAATAGGTCCATGTATGGGGAACTCATCACTAAATAAGTTATCCTCACTGGTAGGATGGTTCCATGTCACTTTTGGCCTTTTGGATGACCTAGGAATAAGGGCCATCTCTGCTTCCCTTTTCTTTTATGAGACAGGAACTAAATACAAAGCTATTTCCTTATCCTTTTCCATCTCACCTACCTAGGGTTCTTCATCCTATGCCAACCTAGTTATGGCTTCCTCAATTCCCTTAACTTCCTGATCTAACCCATAGGTCTCTGCAATCTCTTTAAATAATCCCTCAACTATTTCATATGGTTCTAGGGAAACCATATCAATGTGCTCTACTATACAAGGTGGTCTTGGAGATGGAACTAATGATGAAGCATCTTCTCCTAGCCTTTCTTCTAATTTCCTCTCACTAGGTCCTTAAATTTGGATCACTTGTTGTTTTGGTAGTCTTGGAGGTGCACTTGAGGTGGAAGGAAATAGATGATATTGGAACGGTTTCATCTACCATATTTCTCTAGTTGGCTTCTCCTCTCTTTGTAATATATGCTCAAGTTTGAAGCCATGTTGCCTACACCTGGCTAGCACTTCCTTGAAGTTTCTAGCCTTGGTGTAGAGATGGTCATATGGGCTAACCCTGTGCTCATAGGCCACCTTTATCAGCTTCTTAGATTCCATATGGAGGATAAAAAAATTATTTGGGTCCCATTATTTGAGGTCATCCTTTTGAAAATAGAAGGCTTCTCTATGTCTGGACATAATGTCCAATTATTTCCAACCATGGATCATGGTTTTTCAAATAAATAATGGAAAAATATGCAAAGTTTCTTTCCTCTTCTCTCTGCATACATTATCAATCCCTTGGAGGAGTTAGGAAGCAATTTCCTATTCAACCAATTTGATAAGGACATGGACTAACAATCTATATGACTGAGTCATGAATCCCTCCATCCTGATGACGGTGTAATCTGGGTAATACCATATGTCACCCATGAGCTCTACATATTTCTTGATGATGGGGTGCTCTTTAGGCATGGGGTTCCCTATGATATTCTTCACCAAAGTAGGATATATGTAATCACAAATGAATTTCAAGTAATACCTATATTTAACGATATGTGATTTTGAATAATGATAGGATATGGTAATCTTGCTATGAGAGGACCAATTATTTATACCAAAAATATGTGTGGAGGCCATCAATGAGTCTGACAGATAAGACATCATGGTGAATTATTGGTTGGTCTTCCTTTTTATTCCATAAAATTGTCTTCCAAGTGGATGTTAATCATTTCTCTAATAGGTGGAGTTAGCTTTTATTCCACCATGAAATATATGTAAGAAACCCATTCGGGGTCAACATAGGTTGTGGTGGTTTCCCCCAAAGCTTTGTTCAATAGGGTCATAATGATCCTCATGCCTTCCTTGAATTGTATAATAGGGATCTTCCCATCATGGTTCCTAGATATGTGGGTTCCCTGGTTTAACCAGGGTCTTAGAATAGTGTCCAAATTATGCTTGGTTGTCCACTCCTTGATGGTGGGGAGGTCTATATGAATATTATGGAGTTTATAGTAGCCCTAAAAAGCTACAAGGGTAATGTATGCTATCCTTTTTGACACACCTTATCTAACTATCCAATCACCATCAATTCTATAATTGACAAACATAGGTGCAAGGATATCTATGCAATGGAGTACCTCTAGTTTTGTAGTTGCTCGATGAAGACCAAACATCTGAATTGCAACCAAGTCATTTAATTTCTACTTGGTTTACTATCCTTTATTAATTAGAAGTGAGAGGCTGAATTTCCTTGACAGCAAAGAAGATCTCTAACCAGTTCTTCATTCCATTGTTGAGTGCCCCAATGTCTAATTTTGTGTCCCAAAATGTCTTCCCTCATTATCTATAAACAAATACAATTCTACCTCTTCTTTCCTTTGTTTCCTTACTACTATCATGATTCCTTAATTGCCTTAGGTGTATGACTATATTTTCTTTGCATAGGATGACATTTGAGCTTGTTTAATGTAATTATGTCTGAACAATCAAGAATTAGGGCTTTATGTTATTCTAATAGGGTTTATTGGAGCTTTAATGGTGAAGGTGGCAGACTTCATAAATTCATTCATGCCTTAGATCTTATGGATAGCCTCACTTGGGAAAATTGTCTTTTTGGGTACGTCAAATCTTTGGAATTTTCATGGGGATGCCATAGAAACAATCTTAAGAAGGCCACGTAAGTACCATGTGTCATGTTCTCAGGAACTCCTAGGATTTTAGAGTTAATGAGATCTTTGGATCAAGATTGATGATATAGTGAGGACCATTGATCATGATCTAAGAGGTTGAAGTTGATTGTCTTTGAACTTCTCAGAGCCCCTTTGTCTTTGTACCATCAGATCAGATCTCTAGGTGAACACAGATCATTGGATCTATAGAAGAGCATGAATTTTAAGTTAGTTTATTCAGTTACATATAGGATCAAGTCAAATAATTAATCTTAATTTAATAGTGTTAATAAACATGATCAACTTAAAGCTAAAGTTTACTATGCTAAGCCTAAGGTTAAAACATTAAGGTGGTCCCATTTTGGACTTAAGTAAAAGTTTGGATGAGGTTCAACTTGATGGTGTCGCTAACATCAAAGATGTCCTTATGAGCATCAAATGATGAGAGCAAGGCTGTCAAGTTAAATCCCATAAGAACTTTTTCATAGTAAGTTGGGTTGATGCGTAGTTCCTCCTGGGTGATCTCTCACCATTAGATTAGATCTTTGGGGAAGCGAGAGTCATTAGATATACATTCAAGTCAAACCATTAAGTTAGGGCCTTGTATATATAGTGGTTTAGACTAAGGTTTTGATCTCAAGGCATTGTTCATGTTAAATAAACATGAAGACATTTAAGATTAGAACCTAGGCTAAACATTAATAAAAGATTTGGTCCTGAATGAAATGGGCCTACAGACTTAAAAATTAGACAAGGTTAGGAGGCTAATAAAAAAAGGCGGGGACAAGAAATAAAATGGGAATAAATGTGATTGTATATTAATTTTTGGGAATGTGGAAAACATAATCGAATCTTAATATAAAATCAAACTTAGGGTTTTTCAAAAAAAAAAAGAAATCCAATTTCCCGTTAAGTTTTTTTCCCACCATTTTTTGAATTTAAATCATAGGGGTTTTGATTGGGAACCCTATCTTCCTCCATGGTACTTAAATTTCATCATCCAAATAAAATTATTAGTAAGTTTAGTCTCCATAAATCATAATCAAAATTAAGCATGCAGGTATTCATTCCCTTTTCAAGTGGGCAATCTCTAAATTCTAATAAATAATAACCTCTTCAAATCCAATCTAGGATACAGATGTTTTAAAACATTTACAAGGGTCCCTATTTTGCAAAAGAAAAAAATGGGGGTATGTTGGTCCCAACAAATAGTGACTCGAAAGGGGAACATAGCAATATTTTAGAACCTAGAAACTCTAGATTAGACCAACACATAAGTCCTTTATCTCCTTTGACCAAATATTATTACCTAGATCAGTTCAGGGTTGAAACAAGCCTCAAATGTGCAATATTAAAATTCTCATGTCAAAGCCTAAACATGTTGTGTGTCTACTTTGATTCCACTTACTATTTGTCATGAGACTTCAGGGAACAACATCCAAGTTCATACCTTTTGACCATCACATCTAACTTTGAGCATATTTAGATATTCATTAAGAATGGTTTCTCTTAGTTCAAGGAAGGCTTGGGCATCGCTCTACTACCATCCAGGCATCCATAACCTTGATAGATATGCCTTTAGCTCCACTCAGAGCCTTACTCCACTTCTAGCTAGGCATCCATAGCCTTGATGGAGGTTTCTTGAATCACCTTTGACTTCTTATCTTTTGATTTAGAAATAAGTCCTCTTTCATTTTTTTGTTTTTTTTGGGTCTTTTAACAAATATTGGAAGCCAAGATAGTTGGGTTTGAAGGATTTGGTCAAATGTTGTAGCCTTATGATAATCACCTATAGTTTAAACCTTTATCTTAGACAAGGATGTGTTTTAAGTGTAAGCATGCATATTCCTTAAAATTTTGAACTCTCCTTCCACATACATGATTCTTCTTATAAAAGAGATTTGGTCTCAAGGAATGTTTTGGATTCTTGTGAGGTAATTGACTTCTATGTGAGTCTTGAGAAAGTCTCTAGATTATAACATGATGCAATATTATAGATTTAGGTTCTCCTATGTAGGGTTCATGCCCTCATTTTGAAATAATTGAATTCTAAGAAATCTAGGGAAATAATGAACAAAGACTATCTACAAGACTTTATTGAAGTAAAAGAGCACAACCAAATAGAAATGACACACCCAACATAAAGCAACCAAATAATGAGAAACAAACAAGTATATACAATCCAAAAAGGAAAACAAATCAAGGAAGGAAACTAACTAGCCTACCTACTCTAACCCTAAACAATCTTACAAATTTTATTCCATGAAGACTCCTAGTGGAGCAGAAACAAAGTAGTGTTTGAGATATTTCCCATTAGTGGGAAAAGTGAATTCTACTCCTTTAAGGTCTTTTAAATTGAAGGTTTTGTTGCCTAATATTTCTACAATTTGGTATGGGCTTATCCACAAGGGTGTAAACTTTCCATGCTTGCCTTTAGGTTCTAATTCCTTGTCCCAAAGGAGGACTAGGTCTCCTTGTCTGAACACCTTCACTTTGGACCTCTTGTCAAACCATCTTTTCATAGTTATTTGATGTCTACTAAAGTCTACAAATGTCTTTTCTCTAGCATCCTCCATTTTAATGATGTCTAACAACCTGGAAATGGCTAGTTCTTAGCTCTCTTCCATGTATTATTGCATGAATATAAACGTGGGTAACTTGATGGTAATGGGAAAGATAAGTTCCTAACCATACACCAACAAGAATGGTTAAGCTTTGAATTCTTTCTTGATACTTATCCTATCACCCCATAATACATACTTAAGGATGTTCTGGGTTTATCTGTAGTAGACTTCTTGATGGCTTTCATAAGGTTCTTGTTGGTAGATTCAGAGACTCCATTTCCATAAGGATAATAATTGGATGCAAACCTCAATGAGATGCCATTATCATAATCCCATTTAGTTATTAATATGGATATAAATGAATATCCATTATCACAAACTAAAGAAATTGGGGTTATAAATCTAGTGAAAATATTTTCTTCCAAGAAGTTGATCACCTCCTCTATCTTAAACTATTTGGTGGTTATAACTTTAGTCCTTATGCACTAATTTATGGTAGTCAGGACATACTTGTGGCCTTCAAATTAATTGGGGTTAATTACTCCCACAAAGTCTAACCCCCACTATGCAAAAGGTTTGTCTAAAATCACTAGTTACAAATGCATGGTTTCCTTTGGCTCTTTTGTGCTAAATATTTGACATGAGTGGCACTCCCTCACATGCTAGTGAACATAATTGAAAATGGTGGGCCATTATTACCCAAAACTAAGAATCTTGTGAGTTGTGGTTCTCCCTAAAGGTTGTCCACTACTTAGATTTTCATGAAAAGTGGACATGATTTGAGAAGCCTCTTCTTTAGACACACATGTTAAGTAGATCCCTTCAAATTTCTTCCTATACAGGACTCCATATTTGATGAGGAATGGGTTGCTTTGAGCCTTAAGGATCTCTTCTATTTTCTGGTGCATCTTGGGGAATAATTTCCATTGATAAGTAGGTGGATTATATAGTCGTACCATTCATTAGGATGGAAGTTCTATTGATCAACTTGAATTAAATTAAGCTTAGGATTAGTATTGGTAATCATCTGGACTAGGCCTTGACATTTCACTAGTTTGGCAATCTTCATTTCTATATAATATTCTTGTAGGACTGACATCCACTTTCCCCTTCATTTTCCAAGCTCATTTTTAATAAACATAAGCTTTGTGGCTAGGTCTATTAAGATGTCATGCACCTTATTTCTAAGGATGTAATGTCAAAAAAAACTAACTGCCTTCACCAATGCACAGGCTTGCTTATCAATCATGTAATAGTTTACTTATGCATTTTTGAAATTGGTGCTCATGAAGGCTATAGGGTGGTCATTTCCATCAATATTTTGAGTCAAGACTACATCCATGGTGTGGTTAGAAGAAAATGAATATAATTAAAAGTCCTTTGAGAAGTTAGGACTTATCAAGATTGGGGATTGATTGATTTCCTTCTTGATGTCAACAAATGATTTCTTGGATCCTTCATCCCAAGATATTTTATCATCTTTCTTAATTGTATCATTCAGGGGTTTGACAATCTCAGAAAAGCCTAAGATGAACTTCCTTACAAAGTTGATCTTTCCAAAGAATGAATTTAGTTCTTTTTGATTGTTAGGTAGATCAATCTTGGAAATGGCTTCCACTCTCTTAGGATCTATGGAGATCCCTTCTTTGGTGATGACATGATCCAATAGTTTTCCTTTAGTAAAGTAAAATATGCTCTTCTTCAGGTTGAGGGATATGTCATATCTCCTATACCTTTCAAACACTTTTTTTAGTGCATAAATTAATCTTCTCTATTCTTGGAAAACATCGTTAGATCATCCATGTATATTATGATGCATTTGCCTACTAGACCTTGGAAAGCATGTTCCATGGCTCTTTTAAAGGTTACCCCTACAATAATCAGTCTAAAGGGCATTCTTTTGTAAGCATGTGTTCCCAATTTAGTGGTGAATTTTGTCTTCATTTTATCTTCTTTGGCAACAATTACTTGGTTATATCCAAAAAAGACATCATCGCTGATCCTAAAACAACTTGGATGACTTGGTCTAGAGAAGGCAAGGGGTAATTGTCCTTTTTAGATGCTTTATTCATATTTCTAAAGTCTATGCATAATCTAATTTATCCATTTTTATTTATTATTAGGACCAAGTTAGCAACCCAAGTGGAATGCCTAATAAGAAACACAATCCTTTCATACATCAATTTCTTAACCTCCTTAAATATCATGGATTCCAAGATAGGGTTGACAGGTCTTTGCTTTTGCCTAAAGGGTTTGCAATTTTCCTTGAGGGGTATGGCATGAGTAATAACCCTTGGGTCAAATATTTTTATATCTTCATAGGACTAGGCAATTAAATCCTTATATTTTGTAAGCAACTCCCTAGTCTTTCTATTTTCCATTTCAGTACAAGCCTTTCCTATGTTCACTTCTTGGGACTGATCATGTGGGCCAAGATTTACTGCATGATAGTCCTTACCACTTACTTTGGGTAACTTAGGTGTTTTAGTAATATTGTCATGATCAAATAGCCTTTCCAATAATATCATCCCTTTAAGTACCTTATTGTCATTAAGTTGGATGATTTTTCCATTAAGATCCCTTTTAAAAGAAATTTCATTATCTTCATCAATGATGTGAGCTTTAAAGGCCCCAAAATTAGTCAATAAATCCAAAATTTGTTGATTATCATTGAAGTCTTGAAAATGATTCATCTTGTCTAGGATTGAGGGGCATGGTACTAGCTCAATGCTAAAGCTTGGGGAATCATGATTGGGCATGAGATTAGCTACAATAGAGGCAAGCTCATTAGAAACTTTGTTTTTTTCTCTAGGGATAGACAAGATGTTGAAATCATCAAAATATTTTACCAAGTCCCAAACCCTAAACTCATACCTCTTAAGGTAAGATAGCTTGCATTGGTACTTGTTCCTTACTTGATTGACCACAAGTTTGGAATCTCCATAAACAAAGAGTTCCTTGACCTTATGCTTAATAGCAAGCTATAACCCTAGGATGAGAGCTTCATATTTGACTAAGTTATTAGTGCATGGGAATTTCAATCTATAAGATGCATGATATTGTTTTTCTATAGGTTATATCAATACAATACCAACTCTTGATCTTTACTTACATCTAGCACCATCAACATATAGTCTTTATAGGCTAGGCATTGGAGGAGGGTTCTTGGAACCAGGGTATTTTGTAACTTCTAAAGTGAATATTCCCATATCAAAATCTAGGAAGTTCACTGTTTCATTGACAACATTATATTATGTTATCATGTGTTTCATCCTCATCTCTCTTTCTACCCTTATTTGATGTGGAACACCCTTCCAAGGTATCCATAAGTAGGAACAGTTAGTAGACATGTATCCATTTAAGGTCTTAGTCCATTCTCCACTAAGGAGAACTCCATAAGCACTAGGGATATCTACCACTTGTATGTCCATGAATTTTTGAACTCTTGGTTCACTAGCCAATTGCATATGCACATTCAATAATTTCCCAATGACTTTGACTTTTGACTTATCCAATTGTGTGACCACTATATTAGACTTGAATGGGGTCAACCCAGATTGTTCACATATCCCTACAGGAATGATGTTGGTTGAGGCTCCAGAATATAAAAATCAATTATGGGCATTCTTACTAAATATCTTGACTATGATTAGGAAGGGTGGAGACTCTGATTTATTTATTTGCATAGCTACATTTACACTATCACCTTTTGGAGGCTTCGCAAGCTTCTTGGACAATGATTCCAAGAGTAAGTATCTTTGTTCTATAATCTATTTTAGCTCATGTAGAGTGATGTTGGATTTGATCTTCTTCATATCCTCCACAATTTTGTAACCAATCTTGCTTGAATGTTCATCAGTAGGTTTGGAAGAACTGCCCTTAGGTGGTTCAAGATCATTCCTTGATGTAGTGTTTAGAGGATTCCCATAATTTTTAGGGGGAGTTGAAGTAGTAAATGGCTATTTTTGTTCTCTATTTATTAGAGGGTAGGTTTTCAAGAATTTTTGGAATTCTTGAATCTCTTCAATAATATTTTTTGGCTCAATATCCTCCTGGAAAGGGAATTGGAATGTCTCTACCATGTGCACTTGGTCAGATGGCTTGGACCCAGAAAGACTTGTAGTAGTATCTTTATTTGGCACTACTTCAAATATGTTAATTTCTTCTTGGAAAGCTTCAAAGGATTTTCAAAACTCAATGAAATCAATCTCACCATGTTTAGACATGGCATGTACCCTATAATAGTCTGGCACGGCAATATCAATGAGATTAATATCCATGGTCTTCTTGCTAGAAGAAAGCTCACTAGCTTTGTTATTGTTGTAGAAGTTATCATTCTAAAATATATTTCTAGGTCTATTGAAATTTTAGAAGGTGAAGTTCCTTCCATAGTTTTCATTAGCTTTTTTTTAGTTATAATAAATATGTGTTGATTTTTTGGAACATCTTTAATATAGATTCATTTTCCTTCTTGGGTATTTTAGAGCTTTGGACTTGGCTATTGCTAGTACCATTGACTAGTAGAAAATCCATTTTTTCATTGGTGTGAGATCCATTAGTATCTTGATGACTCAATAAACCTAGGTTATTAAGATCAACATGGCTAATAGGTAATACATTTAGAGTAGGGAGTTGGTTTAAGGATGGATCATTTTGGTTATTGTTTGGGAAAAGGTTCGATGTAGGAATTTTGGGGTTAATTTTTGGGATAGAATAAGCCATCTACCCTTGGGGCTGCATTTGGTCACTAATAACCACCACTTCAGAATAATCCTAGACCAATGTGTTGATAGCTAGGAGGGCCCTTTTTAAAAACACAAAAGTCATAGGGTCCACTACATCTTTGTAAACTTCTTGAGCTAAAACTTCATTATGTTTGTATGGATCCATGGTTCAGCTAAACATCTTTTGGAACATAGAATTGAAGGATCTAATAGGTTCACTTGCATCCCTCTTAATGGTTTTGAATTGGTGATAAATGATGTAGGGGCTTATGATCTTTCCAAATTGATCAATGAAAATAGTGTCAAAGCCATTCCATGAGGTGATGCAATCATCAGGGAAATTGAGGAACCATTCATATGCAACATCCTTAAATGTAAATGGAAATAACCTACATGATACATCTTCATGGATAACATTTAACAATCTTAAAGTAACCTTGAAATATTTAACATGTTCTTCTACAATTTCAACACCAATTGGACTAAATATTTGAAAGTACTTTTAAGGATTACATGGTAAGTCATGAACTACACCTAGTATATTGATGGGGGAACTTCCAATCCATGCCATATCTGGATGAAGATTGAATGTAGGAACCCCTTGAAAGGGTGAATATGGTAGAGTCCTAGAACACCTTATCTTTCTTGGTTCTTCTATGGATTTCTAGCTCGAGTAAGGGTTCTTTGGTCTCAGAATGTGATTTGGTCCTGATCCTTAGCAATTATAGTTTAAAAATTAAGGATCCCTATTTAAAATATGGTGTGTCAAGTTTTATTTCATAAAAAACAACAATTAACCTACACACTGAACCTATTTTGTAAAGATTTACTCTTAAAGGGACAAAGGAAATTGATCTTTGACTAAGCAAGCTCAAATATGTGCTAAATTATGCAAAGATGACCATTCTTTGTAACCTGTGACTTAAGTAATCTCAAGATTCACAAATAATTATCAATATTCAACCAAAATAAGCCATCCTAATCTCAAATACTATGAACTCTTAAAACCTAAAGCTGTCTTTTCTGGAATTTAACCATTTCTTTACATAAACTAAGATCTTTGCCTTATGAAGCACAAAGATAGGTGGGAGACCACTTAAAAATCAAGGATATTTGAACTTAGAGTGAAAAATCACTCATAAGAGTTAATAATCCTTCAATATTAATGTAATAAATATCACAATTGATCAAAAGGCCCTCCTTGTGCTAACATAGCTCTTTCTCCTGTTGATGCTTCTAACTGCCTCATAAGTGCTCTTAGTGTTGAAGAAAACTTCTCATTTTAGGATTTTGAGGATCTAGGGCATGAGTTGCATTTTTTGACAATTTGGGATGTTTGTGGTGGAATAGAAGTAGAGTGTGAGAGATGTCCATAATTTTGTTTAATTTTGTGGTTGGGAGGCACCTGTATATTTTAAACTTTGTGATATTTATGATCCAAAAACTAACCTAAGTGGATATTAACAATGATATTAAAATAAAGTGAGATTTGATAAATAAAATAGAAAAAAGAAGGGTAAGGAAAAAAATAAAATGTGATTACAGGCTTCCATCTCAAATATCATGACAAGGTTCTAATTGGTTTGAGCATACATGAACCAATTTATGACATCAAATAGTATGAACCTAGATTCCATCATAAACTAGGAAAGAATCAAAGGAAATATAGAAATCACAACTAATAACTAGATTTAATTTAAATATTTTACTACTATAACATGAATAACATGAGCACATCCAAATCCAATGCAAATAAAACAAAATATACCTAAGATCTTTCAGTAAATTTAGTATAGCACAAATTAACAACCCTATGATAGAAAATGTAGCTCAAAATGCAAGGAACCATTCAAATCTAAGACATTGACATGAAATTGAGAGATAGAATTATCTTTTAACACACTTGCTCAGAGTCCCTCCCTTATAAAATGGTAACCCCCACTTATTTATATAGAACATAGGCGATGTACTAGCTAACTTCTAGAAGCATCTGTATGTAATATAAAGATAGTTATCCTTTACATAAATATTATAGTACACATGACATCTTACGTCAAATTTGACAAATAGAACTAATATAGGCTAATAGACTAGCATATATGCATTACAAAAGAATATTTTTTTCATATTATAATGGTGGGTCCTCTTGGTTATCTTTGCTTAAGGATGTCCTTCACCATAGTGTTTTGTTATTTGATTAGTATAAAATCTACTATAGTTTTAATCAAAAAATCATCTTCTTGATCTACCAATGTATTGAATTATTTATCACTTTTGGCCATGAGTTCTTGGATGCATTATGCCTCTGAAATCTACCTTTCTGAGGTAAGGATGATGCTAGGGACCTTCTGATTTTCCTTGATAGTCTGGCCTTGGTTCTCTTTTATGTTTTAGATGAAGACATTAACCTTTTCTTGAATTCTTCATCATCTATCAGGCCCGTGGTAGTGGGTTGAGAGGGGTTTTCCAAGAAGGTCTCTAAGAGCTTCTCCATTTTATCTATTAGGTCCTTGTCCTCAAGGAAATTGTTGACACTATTATACCAAGTGCTTAGGTCCTATATTTTATCCATTATGACTCCTAAGAGGATGTTTAAATGTCCCATTTTGATGATTTTGATGCCTTAGACCTATTATATAGTATGCACATTGATCAATTTAACTATCTAGTCTTTGGAGTCCTACCATTGAATGATTAATGCATGTGTCACCTCAGCTTGATGGGTAAAAGCACTTAATCTAAGATTCATGGTATTCAATCCTTAAAATATGTCAAGAAAATACTTATTTAACATCTTCAATATGTCCTTAGGGACTAGAAATGTAGCATGCACTTCCAAGTCTCACTTCTCCATTTTTTGGTTGATGATTCTTTGTTTCATTCCCTTGACCCTAGCTAAGGTTTTTGCTGATTGGGCCTCAACCAAAATTTATATGTCCTCTTGATGGATGGGGTGCTCTCCTAATATTTTACATTTCATAGGATTTAGACCCACAAAAGGCTCCACTCTTTATAAGGTGAACTCTTCAATGTCTATAGTGGCCTTCTTTGTTATTACCTTCTCTAATCTAGCTATGTCTAGATTGTACTACATAGTGGTTATTGGTTAAAATAATTTAGGTACCTCTAGGATCTCAATCCTAGTACCACTTGATGCTCTAAGATCCTTCATTCTTTGGCCACTCTCTTTAGTTGCCTCAAAAATCCACCTTTCTCCGTACTCCTTCATGAGCTCTCTAATCCAAGGTTTGATATCATTATGGGTATCAATACTTGTAGTGATGGTAAGTGCCAATGAATGTGACTGGGATGAAATCTTTTAGATCTTTCTTTATGTGAACTAGTTAGGGATGATAGGTCCATGTATGGGTAAATCATCACTAAACAAGTTAACCTCACTGGTAGGATGGGTCCATGTCACTTTTGGTCTTTTAGAGGACCTAAGAACAAGGGCCATCTCTGCTTCCCTTTTATTTTGTGAGATAGGGACTAAATCTAAATCTATTTCCTTCCCCTTTTCCATCTCACCTTCCTGGGGTACTTCATCTTGTTCCAACTCAGCTATGGCTTCCTCAATTCCCTCATCTTCCTGATCTGACCCATATGTCTCTAAAAGTTCTTTGAAGAATCCCTCAACTATTTCATATGGTTTTAGGGAAACCATATCAATGTGTTATACTAGAGAAGCTGGTCTTGAAGGTGTAACTGATAATGAAAGACCTTCTCTTGGCCTTTCTTCCAATTTCCTCTCACCAGGTCCTTGAATTTGGAGTACTTACTCTTATGGTAGTCTTGGAGGTGCACTTGAGGTGGAAGGCAATAGATGATATTGAAATGGGTTCATCTACTAGATTTCTCCAGTTGGCTTCTCCTCTCTTTGTAATCTATGCTCAAGTTTGAATCCATATTTATTGAACTTGGCTAACACTTCCTCAAAGTTTATAGCCTTGATTGAGAGATGGTCATATGGGCTAACCTTGTGTTCATAGGCCACCTTAGTCAATTTCTTGGATTAAAAATAGAGGATAAAGTGTTTATTTGGGTCCCTTAGAGGTGTTGAGAAGAAATTTCTTGTTTAACCAATTCGATAGGGACATGGACTGACAATCTATATGGCTGAGTCATGACTCCCTCCATCCTAATGACAGTGCAATCTAGGTAATACCATATGTCACCCATAGGCTCTACATATTTCTTGATGAGGTGGTGCACTTTGGGGATGGGTTTCCTTGTGATATTCTTAACCAAAGTAGGATATATTCAATCACAAATGAATTACATGTGACCCCTATATTTAAAGATATGTAATTTTGAATAATGATGGGATGTGGTAATCTTGCTATGAGAGGACCAATTCTTGATACCAAGAATATGTGTGGAGGCCATCAATGAGTCCAATAAATAGGACATCATGGTGAATTTTTGGTTGGTCTTCTTATTTATTCCATAGAATTGTCTTCCCAGGTGGTTTGTAATCAAGTCTCTAATAGGTGGAGTTAACTTCTCTTCCACCATGAAATATATGTAGGAAACCCATTTGGGGTTGACATAAGCTACAGTGTCTTCCCCTAAAGTTATATTTGATAGGGTCATAATTATCCTCATTCATTCCTTGAATTATATAATAGGGATCTTCCCATCATGGTTCTTAGATATGTGGGTTCCCTAGTTTAACTAGGGTCTTAGAATAGTGTCCAAATTATGCTTATTTATCCACTCCTTGATGGTGGGGAGGTCTATATGAGTCTTAGGGAGTTTATAGTAGCCGTTAAAAGCTATAGGGGCAATGTATGCTATCCTTTTTAACACACCTTCCCTAACTATCCAATCACCATCAATTCTACAATTGATGAACATAGGTGCAAGGATATCTATGCAATGGAGTACCTCTAGTTTTATGGCTACTCGATGAAGATCAGACATCTGAATTACAACCAAGTCATCAAACTTCTTCTTGGTTACTAGGATCCTTTGATTATTGGAAATGTGAAGTTGTATTTCCTTGACAACAAAGAAAATGTTTGACCAGTTCTTCATTCTATTATTGAGTGCCCCAATGTCCAATTTTGTGTCCCCAAAAAATCTTCCCTTATTATTTGTAGACAAATATAATTCTATCTCTTATTTCCATTATTCCCTAGCTGCTACCATGATTACTTAATTACCTTAGGTGTATGAATGTCTTTTCTTTTCTTAGGATGAAATTTGAGCTTGTTTAATGCAATTGTGTCTCAATAGTCAAGAATTAGGGCTTTATATTGTTTTTCTAGGGTTTATTGGAGCTTTAGTGGCACAGGTGGTAGACTTCATAAATTAATTTCTACCTTAGATCTTATGGATATCCTCACTTATGCAAATTCTATCTTTTTGGTAATGCCAAATCTTTATATTTTTCATTTAGTGCTTACATGGTGCCTATGTGGCCTTCCTAAGCTTGTTTTTGTGGCATCCCTATGAAATTTTCTTTAAAAAATAGCCATTAGTTTTCAAATCAAGTTTTTTATCTTTTCTCTATTGGATCAGGACCCCAAAATAAGTGTGAATTGTTGATGAAGATCTTGGAGGTTTCCTTTGATTTAATGATGAAGTACCATGTGTCATATTATCAAGAACTCCTAGGATTTTGGAGTCGATGCAGTCCATTGGATCAAGATTAGTGATGTAGTGAGGAATGTTGATCATGATTAGAGAGGTCAAAGTTGATTGGATTTAAACTTCTTTGAGCCCCTTTATCTTTGCATCGTCGGATCAAATCTCTAGGTGAACATAGATCATTAGATCTATAGAAGTGCAAGAATTTAAAGTCAGTCCATTCAATTATATATAGGCTTAAGTTAAATAATTAGTCTTAATTAAATAGTGATAATAAACATGATGAACTTAAAGCTAAATTTTATTATGCTAAGCATAAGGTTGAAACATTAAGGTGGTCCCTTTTTAGACTTAGGTAAAAGTTTAAATGAGGGTCAACTTGACAGTCTCACTAACATCAAAATGTCCTCATGAGAATCAAATTATGGGAGTGAGGTTATCAAGTTAAATCAGTTATGAACTTTTTCATAGTAATTGGGGTTGATACATAGTTCCTCTTGGGTGATCTCACACCATTAGATTGGATCTCTGAGGAAGTGAGAGTCATTAGATCTGCATTCAATTCAAATCATTAAGTTAGGGCCCAATATATGTAGTGATTTAGACTGGTGTTTTGATCTCAAGGTGCCATTCATGTTAAATAAATATGAAGACATTTAATATTAGAACCTAGGCTAAGCATTAATAAAATATTTGGTCTTAAATGAAATGGGCCTATAGACTTAACAATTAGATGAGGTTAGGAGGATAATAAAAAAAGGGGGGATGAGAAATAAAAGGGGCCTACATGTGATTTTATATTAAGGTTTTGGCATGTTTAAAACATAATCAAACCTTAATATAAAATCAGACTTAGATTTTTTCCAAAAAAGAAATCTAATTTCCCGTTAAGTTTTTTTTCCCATCATTTGTTGATTTTAAATCATAGGTTTTTTGCTTGGAAACCATATATTTCTCCATGAAACCTACATTTCATCATCGAAAGACAATTATTAGTAAGGTTTGTCCATAAATCATAATCACAATTAAGCATGCTGGGATTCACTCCCTTTTCAAGTGGACAATTTATAAATTCTAAGAAAGAATAACCTCTTCAAAACCAATCCAGGATACAAATGTTTTCAAACATTTACAAGGGTCCCTATTTGTAGAAGCATAAAAATTGGGGTATGATGGTCCCAACACTAGTCTAATAAGATTCAAAATAAAGTAAAAAAAATTATTAAAAAGACAACTTAAACTTTTTAAAACTGACAATAGAATAAATTAAAATGTGTCTAATAAGAGAAAAGATCTAGAAGAAAATTGAACTGTCTATTTATATTAGAATTAAAGTAAATCATTTAAAAAAGATTTGTGATTCTCAAAATGAGAGTCATCTTAGCATAAAGAGCAAATTTTAATGAGAAAACCAACAATTTTATATTACAAAACTTGAAATGACAACTCTACAATTGAACAGATCAATGAATTGTTGTAAAAAAGCAAAATGATCATCATTTTCAAGTTCAATACTTGAATTCTATGCATAGGACTATATATAAAAATCATCAAAAGATATCAGACTTAACAAACTTTAGATAATCAGTAATATATGACAAATAAAACTAGATATACCTATGTTACATAAGTGACTACTCAACTATCAAATAAAGTACCATTGAGTCTATCTGCAAAAATTGTACTATCTCAAAGAAATTACATAGAAAGAAGAGATAAATGATTGACTTCAGGAAATACTTAAGTCTTCAATACCTATTTTACTTTTATCTTTAAATTAATGCTTGATCTCCTTTTATATCTTCAACTTTAGTTATGAAATAAGTTATAGCTAACTTCAGTTAGTTATTGATTAATCTTAACTAATTGACTTTAACAAAGTCAATTAATTAACTAAAATAGTAAAGATAAATTAGTTAAGACTTTAAAGTCTTAATTTGATCAAGATATTTAAGATAATAGACATGGTACTAACCTTAATGGGTGGGGACCCATACTAATTAATAATATAGTAGGATACATAATAATCATAAAATAATAAATCAAAATTTGATAAATTCCACTTATGTTTAAACCATGACGCATTTAATTTAACTTAAGCATATATAACTATACCAAAATCCAAAATTACTTCAATTTAAAATTCATTTGAAAACATTCTCATATTGAAACCTGACTTGAATCTCAAAGCACCACAAAATGATGAACTAAACTTGCCCAAAACCTATGAATTTATTTATGATAATCATCTGTATAGATCTGAATCTCTATATAATTCATGCAAACTGATCAAACCTCAAACTAAACACCATTATCATCATATATAATTTGAAAAATAATTATATATCATTATATTAATTTATAACATGTTTCATCTCAATACCTTAAGTCTACAATAGTTTGGAACAAAGCCTTTACAAACTTAACTGTTCAAAAACTAAGAAATAAAACCCTTATATATGAAATTAACTGATGAATATTGAGCTTTTTCAAATTACTAAAAAAAATTTGCTTACTTTGAGCTGAAAAGAAACTAGCTTATACTGAAATCATCAACTGTCATCCAAAATCAAAACCCAGAACAAAAAAAATTTATAAACTAAGAAGAATTTTCCACATGAAAACTTAATCCAAACTCGAGTATGATAACTTCAACATTCTCATACAAGTCTTTCACAAAGGTGTTTAAACCCCTTAAAATATAACTGATTATTTTGACTTTTCTCAAAATTTACAACTAAAACTTCAGTGCATGTTAAATTTTTAGATTGATACACATGCAGATATTATTTTAGACTATAAAAATGATTGAACTATATGTAATCATTTCTAAAAAACAAATACAAATTACCCATGACAAGAAACCTGAAATGAAATGATAAACTCAAAAAATCTTATGCGAGTTATGTACATAACCCATTCCATGCAAAACCCACAGACTATTCAAAAGATTTCTAATCTTTATGAAAACTAAAACTATGTAGACCCAATACTCAGTCACATATTTACATGAAAGAATCCCTTTAAATTATTTCAAACTTTCACAATCTTCCACCAAGAAATCTAGACTCGAAACCAAATAAAGATTCACTTTGTTTTTCAAAACTTCATGTTTCCATAGAAAAGTGAAACATAACATACCTAGCTGCGAGTTGAAATCATTTCTTCAAAATTTTCACTCGGCTCCTCTATGTAACTTGAATCCCATCATGCCAAAGATTCACTTCCACCAAAATCTTGCAAAATGATGCAATGAATGAAGAAAAACAAACTTTTATTTGCCACCCTCTAAGTCGTAACTACTTGAGTAACATGCTCTATTTTCATTGGCTCATAATTACCAATTGTGTACTTATCAATTATCTAAACCACATTGACAAATTGAAAAAATTTAGCAACAATCTAATCTTCCTACTAAAACCTTTGCTATGTTTTAATACTTGAGGTGATCAGTTAGCCATAAATTCCAACACGCTACCAAATCCACCTTGATCTTAAAACATCGAGATATGTTTCCAAACATTAATGTATATACCAAATCGACCATACTATGATAGATCAAAGTCCATTAGACATCAAATCTCAACCATGCTACATTAGGGTTTAAGACTTATACATTTACAAAGAATTTTATAATCACTGTATACCTAAGTCACACTATCAAAAACCTTTGAAACTATAAGCATTCCTTAGACCAAGCACAAGGCACTAAGAAATCAAATTCAAACCTTAATATTGTTTCTTAACATCATGACAAAATGAGTATCATGATTTTCAAAAGACTTATATGTCATTAACTTCCCATCAACCAAAAACTTTCTCAGACATAAGTCAAAGGATGATACTCGTGCACTAAAAATTGTGATCATCAGATTTGATTATTTCTCAAATCTTGAAATAACTTAACTTAGAATGTCAATGGAGTGACTATGTATTTAGGTAATAAAGTAAAGAAAAATAACTTGTAAGCTATGCAAAGGAGTGTGATAGAACCATCCAATCAAGAGGAGCACAATAAACCTAAAATATCCTAATCATAACACCATCATCTATTATGTTTCAAGAATCATATCAACTAAAAGTAGCATTATAAATCACTTAAATAACCAAAGATTTATTGATCAACTAAAACTGTCAAAATGAACTGACCAAATTCAAACTTTGAATATTAATTAGACCTTCATGAATTAATTGATACAAAAATGAATCAATCAACTGAGCACCACTGAGCCATCAAATAATGTCAAACTAAATCATCCATTTAGAAATGAATTATGATACTTCTTTTAAATACATCAACCAAATGACTAAGAACTGAGAAAAGTGTAAGTCCACTAAAACTATTAATTAGGTTGAATATGATCATATCTATAATCATATATGCATATGTTATTCATTTATCCATCATGATTTTCAAAACCACTAAAACATAAATAAAACTATCAACAAATCATTATGATTTCATAATGAGATATGCATCTACAAACATCATCAATCAATAAGGTCCTTGACACAATTTAGGATTTATGACAGACTCATATCTATGGTAGTAAGTATAAAATTAAAAACTTAGGAGGGGTGTAGAAAATAGGCATAGCAAAATGTCATATCAACTTTCATCCAAAAATCATGGGTTTTAACCTTTGTTTATTGGTTGTCTATATTTGACTTAGATTATTAACCCATTAACTCATTTTGCATCATCTATATTAATTTGTACGATCAATCCAAATCCATCGATCCTACCCTTGACTTGTCAATATTTATCCAAGATGGTACCACTTGGTAGCCCCATGTTTGTACTCAGGATCTAATGTCAGTTTATCTACTTTTGTGTTTGTACCATGTGGTGGCCTCTAAGCTCCTTAACCTTTTTACTTTCTCACATGTCATTGATCTACTTGGTAAGATTAGAAACCATCCGTTAGATCTATTGAGACCAATTATTTGAAATCTAATAGCTACTTCATGAGCTCAAAATTAATGTTTGCACTCCTGTGTTTGACACCTATGTGAATGTAATGGACGTCTACACAACCATCTTTGAGATACTTAAAAAATAATGATCATTTGGCATCACTTATATTTGACATGTGTACCCATCAATTGACATCCACTCAAATGTCAATGACATATGCGTGACCATAAATATTTAAACCCTAATGGATGATTACTGAGATTTATTTTGACACTTGCACAAACATCACTCTAATTCCCATAATTTTTTCCCATAACAAACAATTCTTTTGGACTTTGTGTTTTAGGCTTTTGTTGTGGACCATTTTCCTCAATCTTTTGTTCAGAATACTTGTTATGGGCTTTGTGCCAAGACATTTCCTCCAAAATAATTGGTCTTCAAGATTTTTGTCTCAGATAAAATGTACAAAATAATTAACTTATGTTACAAAAAAAATGTCCAAGAGAATTATTTCGTAGCTTTTTTCATGGAAATTTTAATTCGAACAAAATGTTTTAAAGAATTCATACCTTCAAGATCTCTATCTCAGACAATTTTTTTGAAATAATGACTTAGATTGTGGACAAAATGTCTAAGAGAATTGACAAGGACTATTTGCCTTTGGGACTATTTTCCTAAAAGAATTACAATACTTATCCAAATGAACTTGAAATGATTTCTCTAAAGGAATTAACACTTAGCCATTTCCCAAGTATCCAAATGGGCTTTTAAGCTAGCAAGATCTTTTGGACATGTTCTTCAATCTACTGCCTAATCTTTGAAGACTACTTGGGAACCCTCCATTTGCATTTTTGGACCTATTTATAAGCCACTTGATCTTTTCTCCATCAGGGACTTAGCTTGCCTTTTATATCTAGGTAATAAGCTTGGTATGTGGGCCAAAATGACCAACATTTTTGGTGACTCACAAGGAAGCATGCCTGATATGCTTGGAGAACCCAGAGCATTTACCTTGTGTATTCCATTGGGCATGAAGTTTCTACTCTGATTCAACATAGTAACCTAGATATAACATTGGCTACCAATTCTTTGGATAACCTCCTTTTGAAATAATACAAATACCAAAAATAATAAAACAAAATAGAGTGCCCAAGGCACTTATTAAAGGGAAACTAACTTAGAACAAAACAAGGACAATAAACAATTATGCCAGAAACTACACTTAGATTAATTTTAACAAAACTATCTTATTATAAATAAATTAAAACTATATGTACATTTCCTCCTAGATCAAAAGGAAAGTTTGACAACCTTCCTACATCATGATATGTGGAATTGAATGAGTTATGCAACTCCTTGACCCTTGGTCTTGATGCCTCCTTTTTGATATCTACCAACTTCATTGACTTGATGTTTAATGAGAATCAAACAATTCCAAATATGTTAGCTATGTGAATCTAGATAGTTTCAACTTTGTCATATGACTCCTTAATTGCAACCTCCAATGGTGGTTCAAAAAACCATACCTTCTTGATTTCCACACTGCCCTCAATAATATTAGGCTTCTTTTTAGCTACAAGTTCTTCAAACTCATTAAGTATCCAATCTTGGTCATTATCCTCCCTAGGAAACTCCTTCTTCACCTTATCAAGAACTTGATCCTTTTTAATAAGAGATATCTCAATCTCACACATGTCCTTCATTTGTATCAATCTCCCATCAAGACCACCATTCTCATTCTACTTGGGCATCCCTAGAGTAGCACTATCTTCCTAAAGTTCCAAAACATTAATGAAAACCTCAAATGAAGATTCAACTTATTGTATTATCTCATCATCTAAGTCTTGCATCTTAATTTCATCAATCTCACTCATGAAATCATGGTACAAATTCTTCCAATGGTCTTCTTCTTCAGGAACACTCTCTACCTCAATAATGGTTTTATGTGAGTTGCTTTCATGGCTACCTTCCAAATAAAGATGATATTATACTTGATTAATATCAAATACCACGAGATCTTGAGAAAAATATTGATTTTGGATAGTTGATATGTGATCGATATGTTCTTGAGAAACAACCTCTCGATGTGCATATGAGACTTCTTCCTATTAGATCTCATCTCTAATTTTTAATTGCTCCTGAAACTCATCTTATTTGACATTATGAAAGAATGAAACATGCTTGCTCTTTCCAAGTGGTATTCCAATCATGATCCCTTCTTATGACTCTAACAATCCATCATTATTAGTTATGAGTTCAACATGGAGTTCACTACTTGCCTCTTTAAGGAGTGGCATAGGGTATTCTTGGGATGACTCCAAGAGAGATGAGATATATGTGAAACCTCTTTGGTCTAACTATTTGTCTTTGATAGTCATGTCCTCCTCCTTATCTTGTATACTACTCTAGATAAATGCCTAGATGGAAATGACCTAGATTCTTCAGGAGGGAGGGATGGGGGTTGAGTAGCTTTGGATTTGCTTGATTACATGATTTGGTTTCAAGATGGAAAAGATAGAGGTTCCTCTTTAACCTTTTGATTATGGTTCTCCTCCTCTTTCCTTTTATTTAACTCCAACTCTTTGATTTGCCTTATTATATTCTCTCATAATAGATTCTCTTTAATACAGTCAGTGGCTTCATGAAGATAAAGAACACAAGAAGACTCTTAAGGAGGGATGAGAGAGGTTTACATAGGTTCAGATCCTAATTTAACTTGGGATCTCAAATCCATATTTTTCTCACCTTGCCCACTCCATGACTTCACCACTTGATTCCATCTTGGAACCTTAAAGGACTTATTAAGGGGTTCTTGAGGAAGAATGGAGTTTTGGACATCAAATATAGATTGTTCCATAGCAGTCCCCTTCTTTCTTTGATAGCTCTCCTAGATTGAATTCCAAAAAGGGAAGGTTTGGGATACACATGAAGGATCGACCACTTGGGATGGCCCTTTGGGGATGAATGAGTGGCAAATATGAAGGTTTAGGTGGTGCATATTAGGACACATAATGTTGGTGAGGTTAGACCTACTTCTCTTCAAGGTATTTAATCTTATCCTTAATGTTTTGAATGTAACAACTTACATCCATCATCTCACCTATGAGATTGTTCCAATTTGGTCTTTCAGTAGGTGTCCATTATTTTTTCACTTGTTTTAATTAATCCCTCACATGATAGATCTAATGAGTAGGGATATCTTGGCCATAATACCTTTGTGATAAAAATTATAGTGCATACTTGTTAAATCTTACTAAATTTTACTCAAGTGCTAGTATGGATGACTCATGATAGGGTTGGTAAGGAGGAGTATTATGATGGGCTTGTTATTTATATGGAGGATCAGGGTAATACTCCTACATGTATGAATGATATAGGTCCTCATATTACTAGTGAGGATTATAAGGAAGGTAAGAGCCATTCCCTTGATAATAAGGATCATGAGAAACTTGACAAGGGTCCTCATAGTTTTGACAAAAATCTTAGTAGGGCAGATTAGGCTTAGATGGATTATGAGGATCATATTGGGACTACTGATAAGGAGGTGGATAATAATGATATTCACCATATCTATTCATATTAACCTCATATATCAAATGAGATGAAGGAACTGATTAAAAATATTCAAGAAGACATACTTGGTTTGCTCATAACCAAAAGCTTTGATTTAGAGTTTCCATTGGTGTTAACTTGCCTGCTTCCAAAAGCTGATCAAAGAAAAGACATGCTAAGATCTTCCTACTCTTTTAGACTTTGGTCCTACCAGGTATGTTAGAATTTTTAGAGGTATATATTTCACCCTAATTGGGTAAGGGATTGTTTAGGTCCTTTTCCCAAATCTATCTCAACATGGGAACGACCCCAAGCTGTGGGTATCCTATAATGGGGTCAGACCTCTAGGATTTTTAATGAGGCTAGCTCCTCTGATACATCATTTAAGATTATTTACACTACTAAGACATACTAATGACTATGGAAAATGGAGAGAGAGATAAATTAAAAGGGAAACCTAAGTTAAATATGGTGATGCACCTAAAATATGGTTGATTCACTCTATACCTAAGCTCTTAAAAAACTAATGAAATAAGTAAAAGACTAGATCTAAGACTCCAAATATCTACCATACATCATTATTTCAAGAATATGTCCATTAAATGATCAAAAGATAAGGGAAGTGATGGAGAGGTTTAATGCAAGACACTAACCAGTCAAAGTATCCACATGTAGGCTTTGATCAAAATCTATTTGAACAGTAAACATGAACTGCACAATAATATTAACTAGTAACTAGATGAGATCAAGACTTGACAAGAGAGATATTTCTACCATATATTCAAATGAAACTAACATGTACACTCTATACCAAAACAATGAAATCTAAAAAATAATCTTGTATTCATCTCAAGAGGTTACAAGTTCCATCTTGGTAGAGTTTAGTCATGCCCAAGAGAGGGATCAAAAGCATCCATTTTTGGCTCAAAATATTCTATATATAGCAAAAAAGAGAAAGATAGAGATGGGAACATGCATAAGAGATTCGATAAAAGGTCTTATTCATCCAAAAATATGGTGGTATTTCATTGGTTCCTTTCTATACACATGCCTTTCTTCAACAAGAATTAATCCTTATCAACAAGCTAACCTCCTTTTGTTTCAATAGTTTGTGAGCTCCTCTCATTGGCTGAAAGGTTCACTAGAGGACAAGAGTTTGTTTAATATGATGACTAAGTCTATTTGAATGGAATCAATGCTCTCAACTATTTATTCAACTATCCATTCACCACCTTGGGACCCTAAACCCACTTGACTTGTTCATGAGGATCAAATCTTTGAATCTTAAAACTGATAGTGCCATGTCGTAAATGATAGTTTATTGAGATATGATTGTGTTGAAGGATGAGAAGCCCTCACCATCTCTCATTTATTTTCCCCTACATGGGAATCTAAACCTAAGTCTACTATAGATGAAAACCAATGAAAATATTGGTTTTCCCATAGTCTTAATGTAGACAAATAAAACTTGTCAGGTGTTTGATCTCAATTTGTTAATGAGTTGCCACCCCCTTGGTATATATTAGGTATAAAATACCTATTTTTTCCTCTATGGATCTCTTCTGGCAATGCTTGGTCTTGTTGTCCTTGCTCTGATTCAACTTGGATCACATTTAAGCTCAGTTCCTTATTTTTTTACCTTGCCCAGGTTGAAGAATGTTGTATCAACTTTTATCTAGAAATCTTGGGTTTGAACCTTTGTTTATTGGCTATCAATATCTGAATTAGATTACTAACCGATTGAATCATCTCACACCATCGATCTTGATCTATATGATCAAGCAAGAGCCATCGATCCTACCCTTGACTTATTAATATTTATTTAATATAGTACTACATGGTAGCCCTACATTTGTACTCAGGATCTATTGTTAGTCTATTTTATTTCATGCTTATGCCACATGGTGGCCTCTAATATCCTTGACCTTTGACTTTATTTCATGCTATAGATCTGCTTGGTATGATTAGATGACATCCATTATATCTATTGAGACACATTGTTTGAAATCTAATGGCTACTTTATGAGCTCAAAATTGACATCTACACTATTGTATTTGATGCCCATATGAATGTATTATATGTTTTTGAAACCATCATTGATATATTTTAAAACCAATGATCATTTATTGTCACTTAAATTTGATGTCTGTGTACCCATTAATTGACATATATGCCAATGTCAATGATATATATGTGACTATCAATCTTTGGACCCTAATGGATGACTGCTAAGCTTTATTTTGACACTTCCATGAATGTCACTCTACTTCCCATGCATTTACCCATAGCAAACAATTATTTTGGACTTTGGGTTTTGGCCTTTTACTACAGACCATTTTCCTCAGGATTTTATTTGGGATACTTGTTGTGGGCTTTATGCCAAGACATTTCCTCTGAAATAATTGGTATTTGGGAATTTTGTCTCAAACAAAATGTCAAAAATAATTGACTTCTTCTATGGAAAAAATGTCTAAGAGAATTATGTCCTTTAGCTTAATCCATGGACCTTTTTATTTAGATAAAATTTCTAAAAGAATTCATGCCATCAGGATCTCTATCTCAGATAAAATGTTTGAAAGAATGACTTAGAATGTGAACAAAATTTTTGAGATAATTGACAAGGACCTTTTTCATTTGGTATTATTTTCCTAAAAGAATTCTAATACTTAGCCAAATGAACTTGAAATGATTTCTCTGAAGGATTTAACACTTAGCCATTTCCAAAGTATCAAATGGGATTTTAAACCAGTAGGATCTTTTGGACATGTTCTTGAATCTCCTATATGATCCTTTAAGACTTCTCAATAACCCTCCATTTGCATTTATAAACCTATTTCTAATCCACTTAATCTTTACTCCATTAGAGAATCAGATCACCTTTTCTATCTAGGCAAGAAACTTGGTATGTGGGCCAAAATGGCCAACAATTAGGTGCCAAAGAACTTATTGGTAAAATGATATATATAAATATTTAATGCCAATTGTTTGTGTAATAATTATTTAGAATTAGTCAAATAGACTATAATAGAATAACCTTGTCTGAATTATAAAATCTTATCTTGAAGATCTATAATAGTTTATAGAAGGGTTTGAGCAGTAGGCATAGAATATTGAGGAGCAATAGATGATGTCACATGATTATCAACCTTATAAGGCAAAAAATTATTTTTAAAAAGAATAACCATTAAAATATTTGTGTTTCCCCACACCATGGGTGGGCATTACATGTGTAGCCATAGGTGTAAATATATGAGTGGTAATAATATGAGTAGTGTCCTAAACACCAATTTTATAATTTGTGTATATAAAAGTTAAATAGGAATCATTTAAAATATCAACAATGAATTTAAAAAATGTATGTTCCTTAACATTATTTTTCATTCCATCTATAGTTACATGTAAGAATATATCAACCATGTGTGGATCCATTTTAATATATTCACGTATCTTAGATTGGATATTAAAATAATAGGATCTATGAAGGAAAGATAAATATTATTCATTATTAATTTCATCCTTAGTTCTATTTCACATGATTTTAACACATTTCATTACATGGTTGTGAAATATGTTACATATTTCAAGAAACTAACATGTAATTATAACTATCATAGCCCAAATTTAAAATTATAAAGTATGTATATTGATTATAGACATGATGTGTTTGTGTAAGGGGAAATAATAAATTATATAAAATTCCCTAACCCAAAAAATTGAACCCCTAAGAAGATGTAATAAAAGCCATACATGAAATACAAGCTTTAGTTCACTGAATATAGAGATCTAAAGTTTGAAGGATTGAAACCCTAAAGGAAAAAACTACCTCTTAATGAAAATTATAAATCAAGTTTGAAAATCATATTTGAATACAAAAATATGATACCCTATGAAATTAGAAGGAAACCCTAAGGTAAACTAGGGATTATCATGTTTGAGGTAGTGATTGAGGTCACTAGTATGTTTTAACTATTAATGGTATTTATAGCCTAAATAATCCAAAACATTGATCCTAATTAGATTGTATAATATAAGTCTAAACTAAGCAAATTTGATTACCACAACATAATATAACTAATTTAAAACAATTTTCTATTTATGGAAATAACCTATAAGAAAGGGTACTTGGTGTTTCTAGGATTTATACAAGTCTATGACACAAATAATCATAAAAAGGCTCTACAAGGGATTTGTGTTGAATTAGATCAAGAAATAGAATTTTAAACCTATGGGGATGAGTCCAATGTTGGATTGAAACTTGGGGTATCTACATTCATCTACTTATACTAGATTCATCTAGGATATTTGTAAAAATATGTGATAGTTTGGATCATTACACCTGCATCTAAAAACAAATCCTATATATTTAGATTTATTCAAACATTTGTGAATATATTTAGTTTCCTTCTCCTTATTGAAAAACTATATCTTACACTCTTTTAATGAAATGTGTCCTAAAAAAGGGGGATATAAAAGGATGGGTTGAGTTGAACTTAGCCATCCTTATTGAATGGCTAAACACTACATACATTCTAATACTCTAAAGAGGAATTACTCCACACATACTTATCCCACCTAGTATATTGTGTCAAATCAGTGTAATAATAACATAGTATGCAATTTTTTAATATATATTTTAGCATTTGACAACCTATTATTTTACCTTGCAATGGTGTTTAAACTTAGATCAGGGCCTACTTATTTGAGATGTTTTATATTTTGAAGCTTAAGGGAAGTTACTATCAATGTATATATTTTTTCTAGTGATGTATATGTGCCTTAAGGTTAGGAAAAGGCTAGGCATGGTATGCTTAACTAGCCAACTCTTTCGATATTTTCGCTCTGAACTGATGTAAAAAATGTATGGGTTGACCCATATGAAGGATGTATATCTAATAAACTAGTAGGTAAAGGGTGCGCAAATGATTTTTTCCAATGAAAATGGACATGGAAACTATATCCATTTGGTTATGGTCATAAACATCTAGAAATTAGGAAATAGTGCTCTAAGATCAGGAGATAGTCTGAGTATGATAATCAGTTGTTTATGAAAAGACTAGGGAAATATTGTGTATTAATAATGATAATTTGGGAAGGTTGTACACATTGATAATATAATGTTTAGGAGAGTGTGTGATAAAGATATAGTTATGTACTATTCATGTATTCTAGATCTTGGCCAAATTTTATATTTTTATTTACCTAATAAGAAATATGAGTGTCAAAAATTCCTATTTTTAGGGCCTACATATCCAA
>JARHVA010006122.1:882500-930000 GCA_037957365.1 Torreya grandis | reverse complement strand
TGTTTTCCATTTATTCTATTATGTTATTTATATCTATGATAAATTTATGTCAAGTTGAAGTCGGTATGGAAAACTCATGGCTCATTAATATGGAATCCAATGCCATTTTCTACATGGCTAGATGGGATTTTATCCATTACTATGGAAATATAATTACACCATGAATGCCACAAATAAATGTTGTTGGTTATTTATATTTTTTCATGGATGGTATGGTTATTATGCCTTGTATGTTCCTTTTTTTTACATGCCTTACACGTTCCATTTTTTGCATGCCTTATTTGTTCATTTTTTTGGCATGCCTTCACATCTGAGTAAGCATTTACTATTATTTATATGGAGTAATGGAACATTACACTAATAAACATATCTTCTTTCCTTTTCATAGAATTCTTCCCATAAAATAACCATATAACCTGCCTGGAATTTATTGACCATGTAGTGTTTCACAAAGGATTTTTTGTCGGTATAATGGAGTGATAAAAATTATTTTTATTGTGCCTTATATATTTTTGGTTTTTTTTGCATGTATTTACATCCAACTAAATGTTTAGTAGTATGCTAATGGAGTGATGAAACATTATGCAAAGGTGTGTTGCCTATAAATGAAACCACAACTATCTTTTTTTCTTTTCACATTTTTATTATTATTATTGTGCCTTTTGTACCCATGTTTGAACATAGTTGTTGGAGGGATGAAATATTACCCATATCTGAGCCCATATCATCAGTATGATTTCATTCACATATGACTCTAAATTTGTTGGTATTTTAATAAAATATCTGGAAGTTTTTTGAATTCATGTCATTTTGTGCTTTATATATGTGTCACATTTTTATTTCCCTATATGTCATGGGTTGGAAGTCACAACATTCACTAGTGTGTGGATGTAATACCCAACTATTTTCATTCACATACCAGTAATAATTACTATATTTGTATCAAAATTAAGGTTTCCATTCACATAGCAGAGAATGCAATTATTTTTTACATTAAATCGAACTATGTTATGAATTCATGTTGTTGTGCAATTTATGTTTATTTTAATTCCTTATATTAATGTTATACAAATGAAATATTACCTAACTTTAATAACCAACAAATTTTTAATTTGTTACTAAACATTTATGGGTATGGGAATAGAAGTCTTGTAGGTTTTGCATTCACATAGGAGTACAATTTATTATTTTTTAATCAAAATTTATTGTTTCCTTCCCATTACAATAAATGTTGAATCAAATGTATCAAACCAAACCCTTTTATGAATTTTTTTTTGTTATTCATATATTATTGTCAATAAATGTTGTTGTGTCATTTATATTTTCCAAGTTACAAATATTCTTTATCATCATTATTGATGATAAAACATTAAACCTTTTTTATTGTGTAGATGAAATTATAAAATATGTTGATATGCTCTTGTGAATTAATATGGGTCATTAATATAAAATGAAGGGCCACATTGAAAGAGAAGTGTGTCTGGAAGACTGAACACTTACTAGTATGTGGATGGAAGCAATGAAGGTTTTCATTCACATATCAATAAATGTTTATGTATTTTGATTAAAAAAATAAGAATTTCATTAACATACCAATAAATATTAAATTAGATGTATCAATCAAAATATTACTTTGAATTCATGTTGTTGTGTTATTGATATGTAGTTGAGATATTCCTTCACATTTTCCATTATGTTGTTGTGTTTTTGTGGCATGTTGTTCATATGTTTTCCATTCTATTATCAATGTTGTTTATAGGTTTTCCATTGTATTTTCAATTACTATATCCATGCATTCTTTTTGTTATACAAGTTGAATTATTGTAAAGTGTGAATGATTTATGGGTGGCTCAATATGTATTCTTTTTGCACATTGTGTTTCCTGACACTTATTTTATTTGAAAAGATTGTGCTACATTTATTATTTTTACATTATGTTTCTAAACTTTGGAATGCTCGTACAAATTAATTTTCCAAACTTTGAGAATTTTGTAATGCTCAAGTTTTTATTGCTTCTATTATTTATTTTTATCATTTATGTTTTTTATTTGTGGGTAATGATGATAGATTTTGAAGTCAACAGTGGAGAAGAAAAATTGACAACTTGATTTCAGGGGAATGTATTTAAACTTTCATTAAGCTTATGATACATTTTTAGACTTAATGGTAGATAAAAATAAAATTTAATTATAGTACATAATCAAACAAAAATATCTACTATCATTACATTTATTAATACACTTCTTTACACTTAAAAAAACTAAATAATTTTCATTAAATTAGTCATTGTGTAATGTGTGATAATGTAACATAATAGTCCAATAATATATTTTATTTGAAATAAAACATGTTAAAAATAATGGATTTGTTTTAAGTAAAATAAAACCTAAACCATCCAAAGTGGAAAAAAAGAGTTATGCCCTTCATTCTCTGTATTTGTAGATAGAGGAGTTATTATTGGTCCTTCAATGGCTATGTCCTTAGTGGGATTTAATTCCATGTTATTGGAAATTGGAGGGTTACCACATGACCTAATTGGGGATAATGTTTATCATGTCATTTGATATGTGATGTTATTTAAAAGAGAGGGTTGAATGTTATGCTTAAATTCCTTTACCTCTCCAATCCTATTCTAGCCTTCTTGAATTCCCTATCCCTTATATCAAGCTCTTTATTTTTCTCCTTTCTTGACTTTATTGATCTTTATCCTACTTCTTATGCCTTTCTCTTACTTTTTTAAGTTTCTTATTTTTCCTTCTTTCCCTCTCAACCTGCCTAAAGGTTTTCCTATCATCAAATTCTTATTTATTCCTTGCCTTCAATTTTTCAATCTCTTTCTTTTAGTTCTCTTGTTCTATAAACATTTGTCCATAGTCATTTGATATGAGAATTTATGATTGTCATCTCAGCCTGAGTGCATTATTTACTAATTTCTTTGCAATCCTTTCCATTGGAAATTTTAAAAGTGATAACATTGGAGTTCATTGGTCATTAATTTCAACTTAGCTACGATCATTGATTTTTTAATTAATTTCTACTATTTCTTCATCAACATCTAAATCAAATGTATCATATTCTATTCTCCAATGTCCACCCGGTGCATAATAATGAACTTATTGTAATAATTAATGATTAAGTGGTGTTATTGATGTGCCCTTAATACATTAAATTAGATTGGTTAAATAATAATATATTTTATTATTTATCATGAGTTTATCCTCATGTAAATAAATAATAAAATATATTAAATAACCTTTGGAGAGGTTGGAACCATTAATGTCATGGTTAGAAAAGGTCATTTATAATGGCAAAATTACCTTGCCTATATAATAAAGAGTTTATATTGTAAGATGTAATTAAAAAAGAGAGAGAGAAAGAAGAGAAAGCTTGTATTGGGTATATTTTATTTCTCATATAATGAATAATATTGGTGGATTTTTTACCTCTTCATGAGGTTTTCTCATGGTATATTTTTGTTATGGTGTGTTCAATTTTTCTCTCATTATTTCATGGTGAAAGTCTTTGCTATTGGTCTCACATCTAGATCTGGCTAGTGTTTCAATCGTATTATTTGTTCTATCATGGTATCAGACCTGGTTGATATGTGATCAAGAGGCAAGATCGAGGATCAATTTTTTGTGTGTTCAAGCCCATATTCATCCATATTCTAAGCCATGGTATGTTTATAATTTTTTTCAAGCTTCTCCTTTTGTAGGAATTAAGTTATTCTACTTTTTCCTATCTTATAATCCTAGAGATCTAATATATGTGTAATTATTCATATTTTAAGCCTACTTTCATGTCTTAGATCTAACTAAAAATTCTTAAAATGGGCTAAATTTTCTTCTTTAAGCATAAAATTTTAAGATTATTTTGTTTGCTAGACTAATATTGTGAATGAATGTGTTTGAATCTCACTAAATTGCATATCTACACAACCAAATCAACTTTTCAAATAATTTTTTAAGGTAAAGAGCTCTTTGAGCACCTTGTATAGCCCATGGATTGTATAAAAATAGTAAAAATTTGTTTTTGTTAATTTAAATGTTGTTTCTAGGTGTTTTCAATGATAGATCTACAACCTTGTGGCTAGAAGAACCTCCTAGAGAGCACTTGAATTAGTAACATTAGATTTATGCCTTCTTCCTTCTACAAGAGATGCCATTTCTGACATTTTTTCATTTTGTACCACCTTTGAATTAGCTGAGTATGAAAAATTTAGTAAATTTTGATTTTACTAATTGTATAACCCATGAATGAGTTTGTGAAGCAGCTGAAAGGAAGATCTAAGCAATCTAAAGACTATTCCAAGAAATCTAAGAGCCATCAAAGTAAGAAAATTAAAACTTAAAGACCATAGTATGGCCTTGTATGGCATTTTTAGTTAAAAAAAATAGTAATTTTTTGGTTGAGATCTCCTACTCTAGTTGGTTCTTGAAGGCTATTTTCTTAATTTTAAGCGTACTAAACCTTATCAAGATCTTGTAATCTTTGTTCAAGCTCTATTTTCCTTTAAAAACTACCTTTGGCATCCCAAATCAGACATAGTATGGCCTTTGTAATGAAAATTTTGAGGGAAAAATAATTTAAGCCTCTGATTGCTTGCTTTTTACTATTTATGATTGATTTGTCTGACCTTAAGCCTAGCTAAATGCCCTGGAGAGGCATCTTGAGTAGCATCAAGTTTATAGTATTTTTTTCACCCACTTGAGGCATCATAATATATCTTGGTAAAAATTTTAACACAAATTCTAAACTCAAAATCACTTTTTGAAGGTTTCAAATGCATCAAAGGGTAAAAATAGGAGCCCTGTCAAAGTTTTAATGCAAACAATGACCTATAGCTTGAGATCCAAGCACCTAAAACTCCCAAGGGTGCCATTAATGTGTAGCTATATAAAATAAACATAAATAGGTATTTTCTAATGTTAAATACAAGTATTTAATAAATAGAACATTTATTTATTTGTCTTTTTTCCATGTAGTTGTGGACCCCACTTGCCATTCAAATCCTTTAATTTCAAATTTTGAATTAAATGTCTCCATGATATTATTTTAATGAAATCATTTAATTCCAATTTATTAATTTAAAATAAAAATTAAAATTAGATTAAAAAATTATTAAATACATGTTAGTGCATGTTGTATGTTAACATGTTTAATGTGTGAATTGGCTAGCTTAATTTTGTTAAGACCATTTACATGAAATAGATCTTAAGTTTAAATCCCTCTTATCCTTATCTTTGACCAAATTATTATTTATTATTAAAAATATTTTTTAATGTGTGATTATTCATGTGAGAATGTGTGCCATGTGCAACATTTTATTCACCTTGTGATCATATCAAGTGCTTGTAGACCATAGTCATCCAACTTGTCGATTTATAGGTTCGGACACATTCCAAACACATTAGGAAGATCTTTGAGTTTATTTTAAACCTCATACTATTTATTTTACAATAATTTGATCAATTAGTGCTCTTGCAATACTATTTTATGACACTTATGACCACTTTTTTGACATTTAAAACTTTCATCCTTGTTGCAATTCTTTGTGTCTTTTGAATTCTTTTGCAATCAACTAAAATGGCTAGTGTTGTTTACTCACTAGAATATATATTTTTTATTATCAAGTATAAATCATGTTAAAAAAATTATTTTCTAAACCTTTTTTTGTTAGTTTAGTATAAAATGCAAACTTTTAATATATGTAGTAGCTAATAAAAGGAAAAAACCAATATTATAATATGAATTAATCATTAGGAAACATTACATATCTTATTAGGAATAATTCATGTTATACTAAACCATTTATGTTTATTTTATTAGTTTTTTGTTGGTTTAGTATAAAATGAAAACTTATAAAAGGAATAATTCATATTATAATAACCATTTTTATAAGGAATAATATAAGTCATGAAAACTTATATTATTCTTTATACTTCATGCAAAATTATAAAAGGAAGAAAAAAATATTCATGACTCAAAATATAATATGAATTATTGCTAATAAGATATGTAATGTTTGGTTAACTTAGTATCAAATCATTAGTAAATTTATTGTATGTGCATCACATAACCTACTTGTTAAATTTAACATGCTTGATTACAAGCTTACATAAACTCCTATTGAAGGTTATGTTAAAGCTTGATTCAAAAACTGTGTGCAATAGAGCTAACCCCTATTACAAATATCTTGTTTGTTAGTTTTATTTATCAAAACATTACTAGGATATATTTTTCATAAGATGTGGGTGTTTTTCCCAGATTCAAGCAAGATCCATACCTGGATCCTTGGAAATTAGCAAAGTGAATACTTTGGTATATAAAAGGAACTGTAAACTTTGATTTATATTATTTTTTATTTGATTATGCTAATTTATTTGGTTATTGTGATGATAACCATACTATGATGAGTCTACTTCTGGATATATGTTTATGTTTGGTGTAGGTGCTATCACTTGGAGCACTTCATGTAAAATTTGCTAAAGAATCCTTGTGCCTATGAAGGATGATAGAAGAACATCGTACGGAAGTTACTCATTGTACCAATTTTCTAGGTGATAGTAAACATTGTATAACTTTGGTGAAAATCCAATGCATCACCAAAAAATTAAAGCCTACAAATTTTATTCAATGTTGGGCCTATCAAAGTTTCCATTGTGGGGGAGTGGCATGATAATGTCACTTATTAATAGGCATGTGGGTTATGTATTTCATTCTATCTCTCTATACTTATTTTAATTGTAAAGCATTGTAATATATCACTTTATGTGATTTTGATAAACTTCATATAGAAGTCTACATTGTACCAAATGCATAGTAGCATGGAGGTCTTTATGTTATAAAATACTCCAATATGTTTGGTTGATTATGCATGAGAAATTGTGGGATGTATTCTCACTGTGGGATGTAGTCTCACAATCATGTTAACTTAAACTCACTCCAGGTGGTTTAGGGTAACATAGTGTAATTCCTTTAAAGGTGCCTATGGGGACATAGTCCAAAACCTTTAGGTGTCTATGGGTGTATAGTGTAATTCCTTTAAAGGTGACTATGTAATTATGGTTACATAGTGTAATACATTTAGGTATCTACAATTATATAGTGTAATTCCTTTAAATGTGACTATGTGATTTTGGTTACATAGTGTAATACCTTTAGGTGTCTATAATTAAATAGTTTAATACCTTTGGGTGACTATGTTTACATAGTCTAATTCTTTTAAAAGTGACTGAGGCATGATGAAGTATATTTCCTTCAATTATTGCCTCCTAAAACTCATCATGTGGATGGTTCATGGAGTGTAAGTTCATTGTATTTTTACCTCCTAAATATCACCATTTATCCCCACTTAACATTAAGGGTGACTATTGGAACAATTATTGGTTAAGTGGTGTTATTTATGTACCCTTAATAAATTAAATTACATTGGTTAAATAATAATATATTTTATTATTTATCATGTGTTTATCCTTGTGTAAATAAATAATAAAATATATTAAATGACTTTTGGAGAGATTGGACCCATTAATGTGGTGATTGGAAAAGGTCATTTATAATGGGTAAATTACCTTGCCTATATAATAAAGAGTTTATATTATAAGATGTAATAAAAAAAAGAGAAGAGAAAGAAGAGAAAGCTTGTACTAGGTATATTTTATTTCTCAAATAATTAATAATATTGGTGGGGTTTTTACCTCTTCATGAGGTTTTCCCATGGTATATTTGTGTTATGGTGTGTTCAATTTTTCTCTCATTATTTCATGGTGAATATCTTTGATATTAGTCTCACATCTATATCTAGCTAGTATTGCAATCGTAGTGCTTATTCTATCATTTTTGGTGGGATAGAATGAAATGGTTGTGTCATTGACATAGAGACATATGATTCAATAATTTCATTATCTATCCTTGTATTTTTTGTTCCCTCTCTTAACCAATATAGTGGGATTACTTACGTAGGTAGGCTTATATCATCTTGGCTAAAACTAAATGTTACATCCATTTCATTGAAATGGACAATTGAATCCTCTTCACCATCAACATCTTCAACATTTTTTGTGTTCATATTTTCATGAGTTGTTTCATGTTCAAAACTTCTATATTGGCAATATTTCTCGTATTTGTTGTTTCACCTTCTTGACCTCATATAACATTATCTTATTTCATTTGTTCCATCTTTTGCATAATATATTTAATATCTTCCTCATTTAGGATTTCCAACCTCATTATAGTTTTAGTATCACTCACTTTATCTTCCTTGACATGGAATGTTACACTTGGATTCATGTTTATTGGTGTAGGCCTTTTTCCCATTGGGTTTTGCTACACGATTGTATTATCTTGCTTAGGGATCTAGAGGTAATTTGGGTTAATTGGAAAGATTAGTCCTACATTCACTAGAATGTGTGGTATCTTTCTCTCTCTAACTTATATATATGCACCTCTCTCCCTTTATATTTATAATGTAGTATATTGTGTGAATTATTAGAGCATTCATGTCTTGGTGTAATTTGTTTCTCTTTAATTTCATTCTTGTAACTGCATGTGTCTTATCTGTATTATCTTAAACAATACATTTCTTACATTTCATCTTGAATTGGTGCATTCATTTGGATTAACATTCCTATAAGTCGTCATAATATGGTATCAAAGCAGATCTAGATCTAAAGATTACTTGGTTTTTTTTTGTAAGTTTTCTGTAATAATCTTGGGTTTATTTAATTTCAATTTAGATCTCTCCATTTTAGCATTTGAATTCTATTGTATTAACTATTTAATGATATTTATTTCAGATATAAGGTTTTGAATTCATTACTAATTGTGATATTGAAATATTCAAGCCTCCAAGTGTATTGGTCTTTGCATTAGCATGTGAGGATCCTATATTTTTTTCATTCATTATGCAAGTTTATTGTATTGTCTTTAGATCTATTTTTAAGCTTGGCAAGCTCTACCTAGGCATTGAGTCATTCACAATTTGTCATTGGAGGAGAGGCATTGGATTATTCTACCAAGGCTTTGTAGATTTGGATGAGCATTGAAATATGGATCTCATGAAGCATTATATTTTCCCCTGGGTGCTGGGCATTGGATTTGCAAGAGGAGGGATCTCTATATTGATTCCTTGTTGGGAATTGAAGATCTGAGGTGCTTGAAAATAAGACAATATACAATTATAAATATCTATGTTTTTTAATCATCTACCACCTCTGCATTAGTTTTTCCTAGGAGGATTTAAACTTGTTGCATTGATGTCATCTGTTGGTGCATTAGAATCATTATTGTTAGATCTAGTTTGAAACATTATTGATTGAATTAAGATCTACGTTGAGATATCTAATATCAGCATATTCTTCTATTTTTATTTGGCATTGGAAGTATCTTGGTGGTGTTATTTTACCAGATTTGCACACTTTTTTGTCTAGCTTAACATCCTTTGTCAGGTTACATTGGATTGTATTTCTATTTTTTATTTGAAATGATTATGTCATTATGAGATTTGATCCTTTATTTTGGTTTTCATTAAAATTTTAGTGTTGGCATGGAATGAGTTGGAGGGATATCAGTGTTGGAAGGTCTGCATTGGACATTATACCAGAAGGAATTTTTTTTGGTGGCTTCACCATTTGCTACACTAGTTGCCTATCCAACCACTCCATTTGTATCTTATTCACCAATAAATCTTACATAAATTTAATGTGATAGCGAATGATACAAATGTAATCTATTTTATCTTCATTACACGGTTGAAAATTCATTAATTTTGCCTTACTAGCTGTAATTTTTGCTTAAAGAGGAAGTCCAACTTGCTTGCATGCATATCAAGGTAATTGGGAAGCCTTTTTTTCCCTTCCATTAAATTTTTTAAGTCCATATAAAAATTTTGGTTCCAATGAGTGGTTGGAAGTCATATTTTACCTCACCCAAGGGTACTTTTTAGAAGATTCAAGTGCAATTTTTTAGTTAAGAGGCCTATTTACAGGAAATTATTGTTAATATCTTGCAAAAAGCAACTCAAAAATGAGTACCATATTTTGAAAAAGTGATTATCCTTTTATTTCCCATTTATTAGGACAATTTAAATTTTAAAATACACTAATTTATAAATTTCCAAAATTTAGGGGGAGGGGGGGCAGGGCGGGGCGGGGTGGCAGGCTACTTGTCATAGTTGTAGAGGGGATTGTATTGTGGTTATGATTATGTTGTGCAATTCTCTCCTTTTTTGGACATTTGATTTTTGTAACAAGAAAACAAACACATTAATATTAATTCTACAATGGATTTTAAAAAATTTAATTCACTCACACCCTTCAACTACCAGGAATGGAGAAGTAAGATTACAATGGTTCTTAGAAGGAAAGGGTTGTTTCATATAACTATGGGGGTAGAAGTTAAGCCCACGGATGAAATAGATGAGATAAATGGTATAATAAATGTGATCAATTTTTTTGGATATTATGTCTTTCAATGTATTCATAACTCATGTTTCACATAGATTCGACCAAATCTCCCAACGAAGTATAGGACACCCTAGCTAGCTTGTTTGGGAATATTGACACCATGAGGGATCATGAGCTTAAGATTGAGATAATTAGTTTGATTCCTATCAACTTTGACACATTATAAGAATTATTCACCAATCTTAAGCCACTTATATTTCATTTAAAAGGGTTTCAACCTAAGAAGAAAGATGAGTAATTAGTTCTTTATGTGCTTACAAAACTAGGACCCGATTACTCTATATCGGTTTCTATTTTTTATGCGACCAAGAGAGCCATAGGAGATAACTAGAAAATGGCATCCTTATATGGCTTCATTATATATTTAACTAGATAAAAGGAAAAATTGATCCAAATAAGAACCCTCGAGTCTTCTAAACCTTCATCGTTCATTACTGGGAATAGGAAATGGAAAGCCTTTAGTAATAAGGATAAGAAATAGAAGAGTGAGGATCCTAAGAAGAAGAAAGAAAAGAAAAATAATACAAAAACTAGTACTAAAACCTCCTCCTCTAAATAGAAACCTAAGAGAGAAAATTTTAAGTTCTCCTATTATAAGAAGAATTAGTACAATGAGCACAATTGTATGAAAAAATAGTTGGACCACCTTACACATCTCCTAGAGAAAAAAAAAATATAGGGGTACCTAAGTCTATCAAATAGTCATCATCAACCAAATAATATTCTAAGGAAAATTAAAAAGGGAAGGAGAAACCTAAGGGCAAATCTTTAGTTCCAATGGCTTCTACATCTACTATATCTTGGGTTATTAACTATGGTGCTTCACACCATATGGGTTCATCAGAGGTTGATTTTCTTGACTTATATCCCTGTAGCATGTCCTCTATCACTTTGGGTGATGACACTCTAGTATAACTTACAGGAAGAGGGATTTTAGAAGTCAAAGGTGGAACATTCATAAATGTTATAAGTGTACCTTCATTATCAACTAATCTTCTTTCAGTGTATTAGATTACCCATATAAGGTAGGGCGTGAGAGTCAACTTCACACTAGATTTAGTTGAGATCAAATAGCTACATAATGACTTTAAAGTTGCATTGGGGAGGGATAATCACCATTCTAGGCTATACACCTTCTCCAATTTGCTCTAGATGTTCCTCCTATCATGTTGCTTACCCATTTAGATGGAATTATCAAGCTATGGCATGAACATTTTGGCCATATTAACTACCATTTTCTTGAGAAATTATGTCAACAAGATATGGCTAAAGGCTTGCCTATAGTTAAATTCTCTAAGGGAATTTTTTAGGGTTGTGCCCTTGGCAAACATCCCAAAGATAAATTTGACAAAGGAAAAGCTAGGAGAGCTTCATTACCTCTTGAGTTGATCACAATGATGGCATGGGGTAGTTTCCCCATCATTTTACCAAGGATAGATATGTCTTCACCTTCATTAATGACATTTATAGATACACATGGGTCTACTTTCTCAGACAAAAGTCTGAAGTTTTCAAAAAAAATTGATACTTCAAGGCTCTAGCTGACAATAAATCTAGAAAGTGCATCAAAATACTTCGAATAGACAATGGGGAGGAGTACATCAACCATATATTTGATCATTTGTATACCACTAAGGGGATTGATCTTCAATGGATAGTACCGTACACTCCTCAGCAAGATGGTGTAGTAGAACACAAGAATTGGTTCTTGAAGGAGATGGCCAACTATATGATTCACTATAAATCATTGGCTCCACAATTTTGGGAATAAGCCATTAATTGTGCATGTTATATTTAGAAACAAGTTCCTCACATAGCTTTAAAGTTCATCACTCCTTATGAAGCTTGGCATAATAAAAAATCAAAGGTGCATCATTTTAGGGTCTTCAAATCATTGTTGATGGCACACATTCCCAAAAAGAAATATAACGCTATAGAGGTTCAATTTAATCCTTGTATATTTATTAGGTATCTATATGGGGTCAAGGGTTATAGGATTATTCATCCTATGACTCATCATTTATTCATCGAGAGGAGTGTAAGGTCTCAAGAGAGTCCCATTAACTCTTGTTTGACACTTCTCCCTCTACATCAGTTTCACTCAATTTGGATGAGTAGTTTAAGGATTCAAATTATTCACAGTAGGTTTATGAGGTAGAGGTCACTTCTTATTCTTATTTCAGCTTTGATTATGATTAGAGTGATGGAGAGTCATCCTCATCCACTTATAGGCATGCATCGAAAGATGAGGATTCAACACCTAACTCACCTATTTCAGGCCCTCTTTAGGCTAGGTAGACACTTAAGAGTGTAGGCACTTGGGCAGGGGATCTAAATGATGACAGATGTACTTAAGTAGACATTCAAAGAGGATCACATGCTTTTTTTCTCTCCAAAATATATCCATAGACTTTCATAGAGGTTTTAATCATAGCTAAGTGGGATAGATCTATGGATGAGGAATATGATTCCTTAATTAGCAATCACACTTGGTGTTTAAATTCTCTTCCTAAGGGAAGGAAGATGGTTAGATATCACTAGATATATCAAACCTAGTATGTTGTAAATGGGTTTATTAACAAGTACAAGGATAGATTGATAGACAGGGTATTTTCATAGGTATTCGATATTGACTACTTAGATACCTTTGCATCCATGGCCAAGATGATTATGATCAAACTCACACATCTTTTAGTTACATTACATGGATGGAGTGAACATCAAATAGATGTGAAGAGTGCATTTATTTATGGATATCTTGAGGAGGATATCTACATGGAGTAGCCACCTAGTTTTGTTTGAGATTCTTCTTTAGTGTGCAGACTTAAAAAATCCTTTATGGCCTCAAACAATCCCCTTAAGCCTGGTATGCCATAATTTATTCCTTCCTTATTACTTTAGCTTTCACTAGATGCCACTCAGACATCAATGTGTACTTATTATGGTAGGATGATTCAGTGTTGATAATAGTTTTGTATTTTGATGACCTTTTGATCATAGGGAGTTCTTCTTCAACTATCTCATTATCGAAGAAAATTCTTTAGGACAAATTCACCATGAATGACTTGGGACTACTACACTACTTCCTTGGCATTTAGATCACTCAGACATATTTAGGGATTTGACTTATGCAACCCAAGTACTCACTTTATATTTTGGCACAGTTTCATATGGCTGACTATAAGCCATCTCTGAATCTATTCTTATTTAGAATCAAGCTTAAGGTAGATTATTCCACTACATTGGTCGATGTTACCTTGTATCACTAACTTATTGGTAGCCTTATTTACTTAACTCACACTAGACCTAAAATCTCTTATATTGTTGGCATTATTTCAAGATTCATGCAAGAAACCCATGAACTACATTAGAAAGCAACTAAGAGGATCTTATAATACATCTAGAGTTCACACAGGTATGGGATCCACTACAAGGTTGGTTTAGATTTTGACTTGGTCAGATACACATACTCAGATTGGATTGACAACACTAAGAGTCAAAAGTCCACTTCAGGTTATAATTCTTCATTGAGTTATATCCCCATCAGTTGGTCAAGTAAGAGTCAGAATGATATTACTCTATCTTCCATAGAGGTAGAGTATAGGAGAGCTATTAATGCATCTACTAGGGCTATTTGGCTTTAGGGGATTCTTTTTGAGCTTGGTATCTAGATCAAATAGTCGATAGTCATATTATGTGACAATCATAGCACCATTTAGATTAGTAATAATTTGATCCTTTATTAGAGGACCAAACACATCAAAATCCACATGCACTTCATTTAGGAGCTGATTCATGAGCATGTTATCGACTTAGTATTTTGCCAATCTTCAGAGCAAGTTTCTAATATATTCACCAAACCCTTCACTAAGATAAAGTTCATTCATATATGATCTCTTCTTGGGGTGAGGTCTACTTTAGTAGCTTCATCATCTTCAAGGGGACTTTTAGACTCTTCACTTCTTCATTTCTCTCTTTTTTGGGGGAGATTTTCCTACTAGGTTTTCTCTTCTTTATGTATGAGGGATTGCATTGTACATGGGTACCTTATAAGGCCTTGTTGCCAAGACCTATTTTTTGTATCATCTCCCATCTAAGCTAAGATTATGGGGGGTGTTAGTGTAGTATTTTTTCCCACTAGGTTTTGCCTACATGGTTGTATTAGCTTGATTAGAGATATAGATGTCATTTAGGTTACTTGGGAAGATTAGTTTCACATTCAATGGAATGTGTGGAATATTTCTCTCTCCAACCTATACACATACATCTCTTTCCCTTTATATTTTTAATGTAGTATATTGTGTGAATTATTAGATAATTTATGTCTTGGTGCAATTTGTTTCTCTTTGTTTTCATTCTCATAGATTCGTGAGTTTTCTCTATATTATCTTAAATAATACATGTCTTACATTTCATCTTAAATCAGTGTATTCATTTGGATCAGCATTCTTGGAAATCATCTTGATAAACTCATTATCTAGTGCCTCAAGGTAAAGGGTCCAGATACCTATTCATCACAATCTAGATGTTATATTCTTAGGAGTTAATTCCATCTTCATAGTTATGATACCCTAAGTGGATAATTCATGTCTATTTATCTTACAACCATGATGCGTATTCATCTATGATAGCCTATCACTCTTAGATTAGGCCTTGAATGGACCAAACACACTTACATCTAATGGTTATAATGTGTGTCCAGTATGTGTGACTAATGTAAGTATATTTATCCCCAAATATCTAGCCTCTTCAATTTTTGAAAGTGAAACATGGTTGTCATGCCCATAAAAAATGAGAAGATTTCTATTAGTACACAAAACTCTGTCTAGTATAGATCTCAAGAAATGATATAGTCAGTTCATAAATAATTCTTTCATCATCTATGCATGATATTGGGAAGCCATACATGCACTATTAGGGTGTGAAGCCACTATTCATAGGTCATTATTCATGTGCACTATTCATGGGAACTATTGACAAATCATTATTCATATGTCACTATTTAAAGATGATGTGGTAATGGTGACTAGGTAAGTGAGGTGGATCCCAGGTGATGTGGCATATAGGTGATGTGATAGGAAGGTGATGTGGTGGTGGGCCCCAAAATAGGTCCCACATGTGATCATGAATATGTTACAAGTATGGGGTGTAGCACTCCACTTGAGGACATGGGTTTTGTCCTTGGTATATCACATGGGCTTATTTTGGAGTGTATGATTTAAAGGTCATGGTGTGGGATCCATGTTTGGTGGTCCCATGATTCACATGTGAATAAGTCAAAAAGGAGATTGGATTCCATTTTATGCACGTGGGAAGAAGACAAGATGATTCCTATTATTGATTGCCCTCACATGGGTGAGTGGGGTGCATTTCTATGAGTTACATGAAGTGAATTGATCTTGTTTAAACTAGTGGACCTACTCTGTTGACCTTATACATGGAGACAAGCATCTTTTACTATTGATCACTATTCATCACTTAAGTGGGGTACATTTTTCTCCAATGCACATGAGATGCCTTGTGACTTATGAACATGGGTGAATGTGAATATCTAGTGTTTATTATTAATACCATGTGGAATATGGTGCCACATTTTGAAAGGCAAAATCCACTAAAAATGCAGGGTGAAATAGTGGTGACAAATAATCCAATTCAATTTTCAAACCCTTCAAACACTTAAGCATTTAGTAAAACCATTCATGAAGCATACAAGATGTTTATAGCAATGAAAAATGAAGATAATGTAAGATCACACACACAACACAAGATCTATCTGGGAAACCCTCTTATGGAATGGAACCCAATCTCAATCCTACAAACACATGGACTGCATACCCTATAAGATGAACATAAAAATGAGACTGGTCAAGTCCTTTTGACCAAAATTTAGTGAAACACTTGTTTCACAAAGAGCATCTACCCATAAGATGATCAAGTCCTTGTAACCACATTTTGGTCAAGTCATTTTGAATAGATTTAGTGAAACACCTATATCAAAAATAACACCTACCCTAAGTTGATCCAGTCCTTCTAACCACAGTTTGGTCAAGTCCTTTGTATTGGTTTTTGTGAAACACCTATCTCATAAGGAACACTTACTCCTAAGATGATCAAGTCCTTTTAACCACCTTAAATCTTTAAAACTACAATAAAATTATCTTTGACATCAAAAATATGACCTACAAGTCATACACACAATCATCAACTTGTTCTTATTTTCAATGCATACACTAGGCACACACCCTTTCTTTCACTCCATAACTCTCACAAACCTCTTCACTGAGGTCTCTAACTTCACTACCACAAGCATAGAAAAATCACATTTGGTTTCAAATTTTATAGAGTATTCATGATTATTATGATTTTCACAACCTTCCTTTTCAACCAAAACACATTCCTTCACTCTTAAGGCATCTACATGGGTCACCTTTAAGTACAACCCTCTTTTAAATTAGGCCTAAGTCACCTTCTAGGTCCTATGCAGAGCCATTCACCTCTTTGACACTTGTTCACGAAAAATAAGAACACAATAATACTTAAAAATACATGGACCCATGACACACAATATATAGGTCATCCTTAAGTGATAAGAATCATCACAACACCCTTCTGCTAAGGCTCAATTTGCTCAAATAACATTTTGTGCATACAACCACCATGAATGAATACATAGTCACATTCTAAGCAAATGTTCATATTGAATATAAATTGGTTAAACCTAAAAAATACATAAATATGGTCCTCATAGAGTCTACAATACTCTTAAATAGTCATTTCATCTTGAAACATAGAAATACCATCAAGAACAACTCAATTACCCTTCTTGGGTTACTTGCAAATCATGAAGAAACACACAATCAAATTTGGAGCTCAATATATTTGATTGTATAAACATTTATATCTTTAAATCAATATTTATAGATGTGACCTAAATTCCTTTACAAATTTTATTTTTATTATAACATCAAATTATGCATAGATTGAAAGTTATGGCTCAAAAATTAGGCACTGGTCTTTCCTTTGTTAAATTTAAATATTTAAATTCAAATGGTCACAATTAAACATTGGTCACTTAGAACACATCTCATGATCTTCAATAAAATCAATTTATTCACACCATTTATCTTATTTATAATTATCTTGAACTTTATCTTTCATTGTGCCACTATCCAAACATTAAACCTCCAACATGTTGACCTCATCTCATGCATTTTGGCAATCTTGACCAAATGTGCACTATCAATCTCTGTGGATTAGCTAGGTCTTTATTTTGTAACTATCATTATTATATATTTCTCAATACTCTCATGATTTTATTACTTGGAATATTTATGTGCCTTATACACATTTTAATCTTTGACTTTTAATCACATCATCAATCTTTTGATAGTATGAATGTTCATGAACCGTTGATTTTTTGTCCAACTAGTGAGCTTATGACACTTATCACCTACGTGTGTAATATTTGACATGTTTAATATTAAACACACTATTGTATCAAGATAAAAAACTAATTTGAATCATTATATATTTTGAATAATGATCTTAGTCTTTGATGTGGTTAAACTTGATGGTCTCTAACCCATCACAGTCTACTAGAGAAATTTTGAAGCTTTATAAATTAAGCTAGACAACACTTCAAGACTCCAAATTTTCAAGGTAGATTATTTAAAATATATAAAAAATATTCATGTAAAACTTTGATAAAAATGACTTTATACATACCTAAAACAAATGCACAAACATACTGGTTCATACATATCTGCATGATGTGCAGTGACAGTCTGGCTAAGTATAGAAACTAATGTAATCTGCCTGGAAGGCCAACTTTGAACCTTAATAAATTTTTCATGCTCATATAATGACCTAAAATTTATACCATATCAACTTGGGACTAATTTTATCACACCCATATTACCAACTCCCCTTGAATCATCTGTATGTGGTAATGGTGATGTCAACAAATTATCTACTAAAAAAATTTTGTTAAATAACCAACTATGCCAAGATGAACATAATTAATAATGGGATAAATACCATGCACTTCCACAATCTCTCCAATCATCCTTGACCTCTAAAAATACCCATCACACATGCTCAATACTTGAGACTCATCCCTAATTATACCAAAATTAAAGATCAACCAAACCTACTTCAAGCATACTAGGACAAACACACTGCTCACTTTGTTATTGACACTTGACTAAAAATACACTTCATCCACTCACTTGGACACATATATTACATCAATGAAAAATCTCTAACAATCTCCCCATTTTTCATTGATGTCAACACCCATCATACAACTCACATTCTTTCTCTCTCTTCAAGCACTCTCACAATAAGAACCTTCTCCCCCTTTGACACAATGACAAAGTGGGAACATAATGATATTTAGGACATAAAAATATCATCAAAAATATATTTCCACCTTATAAATATGATACAAAACCACCCTTACCTTGAGCCTACCTCTTCTTTGCCTTGATAACTTCCTCTTGTTACATGCCAACACTCTCTTCAACTAAGAACTAAAACCAATGAATAAAGAACACATATAAGCACTAAAATATGATGGAACACACCAAAAAAAAATCTAAGAGGGACTCCCCTAAGATCTTTGAGCCATTTCACCAATTGAGCATCTTCAGATCTCCACACACCATGAAGACCAACTACATAGGCTTACTAGCCTTCTCTCTCAAGCCACCTCAAGGACCACCAACAGAACTTCATACCACTTATCAAATATGAAACATTATCTAAACCAACCTGATCAATCACCTTAAAACATACATGCCTTCATATTTTGGATAAACTGAGCAAAAACATCAAATGTTCACACTAGGCCTGTCTAGACTCCTTGTAGCCCTATCTGGAACTTGCAGAGCCCATAACTTTTAGTAGACACTTTTAAAACCTAAAACTTCATATATAGATAAATATCATATGGCCCATTAAGCACACTAATTTTTATCACCTAGTTCCTCTTATGTAAAATACTTCCTTCCTAAACCTACTAGCCAATTAGGCCTCCATTTTGACAAAACTTGAATAATTTTAAAAATACAAACCTTGAAATCTATGTTAATCATGATTTGAAAACTAATTTATCCCATTAAATATATTAGTAATCCTAAGACCTCAAATCATAAGGCAAACCACTTTTTTATCATATCCCAAAACTCTAGAATCTCAAAATAAATATGATCAACAAACCTCCTTCTGGTCAATGCCCACCTCTGAAACTTCTTGCATACCTAGATATAATCATCACACACTTTTGGACCAAGTTTTGAGCCTTCAATCCTTTGGTAACCTTGACTTCCTATACGATGGATTTGATCTACAATAAGAAAGATAAACTTGAGAGCATAGAAAAACCTCCAAAAGCCACAAACAGGATCATCAAGACAAATAACCACCTAAAACACATCATAAATAAGTACACTAACCTTTATGAGCACCAAAATCTTCTTGAAATTCCATAAATTTCATTATGCCACCTATAAAATACCCATTTTGATCCTATAGGCATTACATACATAGCAAAAACACCTTACGACATCATTCTTACCTCATAAAAACACTTTTCCCATCTTGACACACCAACTCTAACTAGAAACAATCATCTCTTGCCTTTTAGGATCTTCTAAAGAATACCACAACAACACTTCCTTCTCCACTGAAAGGAGTATCTTAAGAAGCATAGATAGAGACGTCCTCTACACCACAATTCTTTGAAAACAACATGAAGCCAGGAATGGCCCACATCTCCTCAGTAACCACTAAAATATTTTTATATCTATAAGACTTATTGGTTTTGTTATCCATAGTTTGAACTTTGACAACTTGTTCCTTTTCTACATCACTCACTTTCTCTTCTATGATAAGATATACAACATTTGGAGCAACTATGGAATCTTGACATACCTTGATTACTGAAGTAGCTTCTTTGCATTGTAGAACATCACCTTCAGACCTTGAAAACACAAGATCAAAGCTTGAAACTTGACCACACATAGCAAGTTACTCATTAGCATCTAAACACTCCTTAGAACTAGCCTCAACTTGAACCTTGGTATTTTCCTTGACCTTGGTCTCTTCATTCACAACATGAGTAGAAAATGAGAGCTCTTGGCACTCTCCAAATTCTATAGCATTCTCCACCATAGAAAATAGATTACTTGGACCTACAGACTCATCATGACTCAAACTTACCAACCTTAGTTTCCATGAGTTAACTTGCCTTCTTTCTTGCAGTCTAGGAGCTTGAGTAAACCTAATCTATCTTATAGGCATTTTCTTGTAGAATCTAGCAATGCGACCTCTCTACTGACAATTGAAGCACACTATAACTCTTGCAAGAAGCTTATCCTACCTTTCTTGATTAGAAAAAAATCTTGCAATATGTCCATTCTTTTGATAATTAAAACAAACTACTCCTTTTGAAGAAGACTCACCTTGCCTTACCTTATTTGTATAATTCTTAGCAAAATGTCTCTCATTAAGATAATTGAAAAACTTAAATTTGTTCCCACATTTTGATTGATGACCTCTATCATAGTTCTATACAAACTCATTTGTAATAGGTCCTTTGCATTCTCTATCTCTATCCCCAAACTAATTACATGTGTAATAATAACCATTGAAACTTGCATACCTCATGGAATTTGGTTGTCTGATCTGATTTGTCTTCACTCTGCAACCATCTTCATTCCTTAACTGATTGTTGGCCTTTAAGATCTGATATACATTAGTCTTCATCTTGTTTTGAGTTGCATTTTTTGGTTCTTCTTTGTATCCAATACTAGTTCTATCACTTTCATTCTTTTGACCACTCAAAATATTATCTAGATCACTTGAGCTCTTTTCAAATCTCACAAATGATTGCATCTTACTAGATGTCCTCTCTAACTCAACTTTTAATGACTCATTTTCAATTATATACCTTGACCATTCATCTTCTTTATCTTTTGGGCTTGTAGATAGGATTTCTAATTGATAACTAAGATTCTTGACTATATCTTCATGCTCCTTGGTGTCTTCATTCATTATTTCCTTAAACACACTTAATTGTTCTTCATAGTCCTTGATTTGAGACTTTATTATCTTATTAATCTTCTTCTAAATCTTCATTTCTTCAAGAGCATTCATAAATTTAGTATCACAGTCCACCTCATCTTTATCATCATCTAAATCACTCCAAGTAGACTCTTTTTGATATGATCAACTTCCTTCCTCAAGGATGGAGAGGGCTCTATCTTCAAGAGGGCCATAATCTCCATGATCATCTTCTGAGTCATTGTCTTCACTGTCATCTAATGAGCTTTAATATTCTTTGGTGTAAATATTCTTCTTGTCCTTGAAGTACTTCTTATTGTCAAACCTTCTAAATCCTTTCTTCCTCTTATTAGACTTGTATGTCTTCTTGTCTTAATCTTGGCCATCACCATTCCCTTCATCAACATTATTATGATTATGAGGGTAATTATTATCAAAATGTCCTACCTCTCCACAATCGAAGCATTTGAAGGGTATATTACCCTTATACTTGCCTGACCCTATTTTCAATTTCTTTATAAACAAAGTAATTAGTTCATCTTCATCAATATCAGATATGTCATCCTCCTTGATTTTATTACCTTAGAACTTCTTATTTGACTTCATTTCAATTTTGAATGTTGCTTCCTTCTTTGGTGGTTTATCATCAATGACTCTCATCTCATAGGCAGTAAGAATGCCATGCAAATCATCCATATTCAACTAAGTAAGATCATGACTTTATTCTAGAATAGATACTTTACAATCAAACTTGAGAGAGAGAGAGAGAGTCCTTAATACATTTTTAACTATAGTAGCTTCTTAAAGATTCTCTCCAAGACCTCTGATGATGTTTACAAACTCATCAAATCTCTACAGAAAGGATGCCAAAAAATATTCTTCCTTCATCTTAATGCTCTTAAATTATCTTTGGTGAGTTTTCAACTTTGCCAACTTAACCTTTGAATCTCCTTCATAAATATTATTTAATTTATTCCACATTTCTTTGTCATATATGCATAGTATTACCTTGGTGTATTCAATGTTTGAAAGACCACAAGTGATATCACTCATTGCCTTAGAATTGTTCTCAAACAACTTTTTATCTACAACACTAGATGGAGGAATAGTAGGTGTAGGATAACCATCCACAATAGATTTACAAGTGTCAAAATCTAGGGACATGATGTATATCCTCATCCTCACTCTCCAAAAATCATAATTTGATCCATTTAACATCACTACTTACTTAGTGGAAAATCCTCCTTGCAATTGATGGCTACCCATTTTATACGTTGGATCTCCTTCAAGTTGTCAAGCCTTTACCAAAGGCCCTACTCTAATACCAATTGTTAAAGGTACAAGACACTAAGGAGGAGTGGGGGTGAATTAGTGGTGAAAAATAGTCCAATTCAATTTCCAAACCCTTCAAATACTTAATCATTCAATACAACCATTCATGAAACATACAAGATGTTTATAGAAGTGAACAATGAAGATAATGTAAGATCACACACACAACACAAGATCTATGTGGGAAACCCTCTTAGGGAATAAAAACCACTCTCAATCCTATAAACTCATGGACTAATTATCCTATAAGATGATCACAAACATGAGATTGGTCAAGTCTTACTGATTACAATTTAGTGAAACACCTAATTCACAAGGAACACCTACCCGTAAGATGATCAAATACTTATGACCAGATTTAGTGAAACACTTGTCTCAAAAGGATCACCTACCCCTAAGATGATCAAGTCCTTCTGACCACCTTTTGGTCAAGTTCTTTTGACCGTATTTAGTGAAATGCCTGTCTCACAAAGAGAACCTACCCCTAAGATGATCAAGTCCTTCTAACCACCTTTAATCTTCAAACCTATAGGAAAACTATATTTGACATTATAAATATAACTTATAAGTCATACATACATTCATCAACCTACTTTAATCTTCAACCCATCCATTGGACACACAACCTTTCCTTTGCTCCATAATTCTCACAAATTTCTTCATTTAGGTCTCTCATTTCTATACCATAAGCCTAGAAACCATCACATTTAGTTTCATATTATATAGATTATTCATGATTATGATCATGTTCACAATATTCATTTTTATCCACAATACATGCCTTCACTATTAAGGCATATACATGGGTCACCTTTAAGCACAACCCTCTTTTAAATAGGCCTAAGTCACATTTTAGGTCCTATGTAGACCCATTCACCTCTTTGACACTTCTTAGAGAAAACTAAGAACACAAGAAAAATTAAAAATACATGTACCCATTCCATAAAATATATATGTCCTCCATAATTGATAACAATCATCACAACACCCTTCTACTAAGACTCAATTTGCTCAAACAACATTCTATGTATACAACCACCATGAATGAATACACAATCACCTTCTAAGAATTTGTTTATATTGAATATGGATTATTAAAACCTCAAAAATATATATATATGGTCTTCATGGAGTCTAAAACACTCTTTGATATCTATCTCATCTCTAAACATTGAAATACCATCAATAACAACTCAATTACCCTTCTTGGGTTACTTGTAGAGCATGGACGAACACACAATCAACTTTAGAGCTCAATAACTTTGACTGTATAAACATTTAGATATTTAAATGAATATTTATAGATGCATCTTGAAGTATTATAAAACTTTTATTTTTACTGCAACATGAAATTTTCATAGATCAAAATTTATGGCTCAAAAACTAGGCACTAGTCTTTCCTTTGTTAAATTCAAATATTTATATTCAAATAGTCACAATTAAACATCAGTCACTTAGAACACATTTCATGATATTAAATCATCTTGATCAAGTCACACCATCAATATTATTAATAATTATCTCAAAATTTAACTCACATTATGCCATTGTCCAAATGTTGAACTTCAAACATGTTGACCTCATCTCGTGCATTATGGCAATCTTGACCAAATGCACACCATCAATCTCCATAGATCAGCTAGGTCTTTATCTTATAGCGCTCATCATTATATATTTCTCAAAACTCCTAAGATTATACCACTTAGTATATATGTATGCCTTATATATATTTGACTCTTTGACTTCGACTTGAAACATTGATCTTCTGAAAATACGAATGCCCATGAACCATTGATCTTCTATCCAACTAGAGAGCTTGTGACACTTGTCACTTGTGCATGCAACCTTTGAAATGTTGAATATTATGTGAAAAATTAGATCAAGATCATGAATTAATGTGAATTTTTATATCTTATGACTAATTATCTTAGTCTTTGACATGGTTAAACTTGATGGACTTTGACCCATCACAGTCTGCTAGAGCAATGTTAAAGCTTTATAACTTTAGCTAGACAACACTTCAAGACTCAAAAATTTTAGGGTATATTCTTGGAAATATAAAAAAAATACATGTAAAACTTTGATCAAAAATTCCTTTATGAATACCTAAAATAAATACAAAAACATATTAGTTCATATATATCTGCATGATGTGTAGTAACGGTCTGCCTAAGTATAGAAACTATTGCAATCTACCTAGAAGGCTAACTTTGAACCTTAATAAATTTTGTTTTGCTTAATCACATGACCTAAAATTTGGACCATAGTAGATTGGGACTAATTTTATCACACCCATATGACCAACTCCCCCTGAATCATTTGTATGTGGTAATAATGATGTCAACAAAATACCTACTAAGATTTTTCTGTCAAAGAACCAACTATGCCAAGATGAACATAATGAAGAACCGGATGAATACCATACACTTTCACAAGCTCTCTAATAATATTTTAAATTTTATAGGACCCATCAAACATGATCAATACTTTAGACCCATCCCTAATCATACCAAAACTAAATATCAACTAAGCCTACTTCAAGCATACTAGGATAAGCACATTGCTCACTTTGTCATTGATACTTAGACTATCAAAACACTTAATCCACTCACCTAGACACCTCCATGACATCATTGACAACTCTCCAGCAAAAATTTTATCTCTCCTCTTTCTTTTTCATTGTAAAATTCTATAAAACATTATATTCTCCTCTCATTTTGCTTATCTTATTAGTGGATCACTTGGATCCTTGCGAGCTTGTTCTTGCATGATAGGAGGTTAGTGTTGGTAAGTATTATAAGCCTAAATCACCTATATTCTTGGGTTGTAAGAATAACATTCAAGGTTGAAGGTTAGAGGCTAGAAGGATGTTATGCTTGGTTTATTTAGATGCATGGTATGGATTACTAAGGATGAACTTGGAGTCTCATTAGCTCAACTCATGATTGGAGGTTAATTCTTGGATCATCTAGATGATTTATTATAAGCATGGAGATATAGGTTGATGCTTGGATCTCCCTTGGATGTTATGGAGGTTATCATTATAAGAGTTGCATATTGTAGCTTGGAGGTTAGAGCATGGAAAGTTTAGATGTAATATTTTCTCACCTAAGTGCTTGGTGTTAGCACCAAAAGGAGTTGCTAAGAGGAGTTATTGTATAAGAGATTTGTTGATGTAAATATGAAGTTTGGATGCTACCTTTACCCTATGGTTTAAGAGGGTCTCCATGTATATCTTGTGTTATGGTTTTTCTCTCTTGTTTATGTTTGTTATTTTTATATCTTATTTTATTTAGGCATTTGATTCTTACACATCTTAAGATTAGGCCTTTCTTGATCCTAACATCTGGTATTAGAGCTAGGTTTTAGCTATTGGTACTATAGCCTTGTTGATCCTAATAAGTGGTATAAGAGCCATGGTTGTTGGCTAGTTGTGTGCAAGTGGGAGTTATATGTGGAGAGACCAAGATATGAAACAAAAATAAAAAAATTTCACATGGAAGGTATTTATCTCTTGGTAAATATAGAGAATGGAGGAGAAGCTAGAAAAGCTTTACCAGATGGATCAACACCAACATAGTGTTCTTGTTAAAGAAGTAACCATATAGCTTGAGGAGTAAGATAGTCTCCATTGGTATAGATGGAGGGAGGTGACAAGGAATTACCTTGTTGGTTCTTAGATGGAAAAGGGATATACATTGTGGGATCCTACTACCATAATGAGTGAGCTGAGATGATGCTAAGATTCCATGTAGAGGAGGAGGTACAAGAAACTTGAGATTATACCTAATGGATGGAGAAGAACAAGAGACCTAAGGTTCTATGGAAGGATAAGTCCATGTGTTTCACATATGGTAGATCATAATATAGCTTGACTATATCTTTAGAGATAAAAAACTTGATAGATGTAGTGATGCACTGAGTAGTGCAATGAATTCCCAAGAACTATGGATGGGTTTCATGTTGAGTATGGTGGGTAGTAATTTGATACATGTATAAGTTAGGTGTTGATTTTTGTGTGTTCTTATCTCTTATTATTTGAATTATTTTAGGATGGATAGAGAATAATAAGAGACCTGAGATTCCATGGAAGGATAAGGTTGTATGTGTGACATATGGTAGAGCATGATGTAGCTTGAATGTATCTTTGGGGCTTGAAAACTCAGTAGGTACAGTGATACCATAATGGCTTCCCAAGAACTAAGGATGGGTATTATGTTGATCATGGTGGGTAGTATTATGTTACATATGGAGGAGACATGTGATTAACTTCTATGGTTATTCTATCCTACTATTAACTATTGTCAAGAGTGTGGTGTGTACTTGTTGTTATTAGATCAGTGAGATATGAAAGCATCATTCCTACATGGTGATCTCATGATGAGATGCAGTAGTTAAGAGGCTATGTGGATGAGGTAAAGAGTTAATATTTTGAATAATTGAAGACTATATGGGTTCTAATAGACATGCTAGTGTGGTATAGGAATACCTTCATGGAGAGCCAATGTTTAACAGAGGTTAATTCTATGTGTAGATGACATGTTGGCTACAAGCCCCAACATGATCATTATGTTATGTCTTGTATGACTAGGATGATATGAAGGTTAAACCATGGATGGAAATTCATAGTGGATATAAATCAAGAAAGTCAAGTATCCCACTTCTTATGGTATTTTGAGTTGTTTTCTAGAGTGTCTTAGAATAGAGGAGGAGAAGATAGTTGTCCTATGTATTGTATTCATCAGGAGTAGTAAAATCCTCATGAAGCCATGGTGTGAACTATACTGGATACTTCCAAGCACTGGGAGTTTTGAGTGGTTCATGGAAAAAAAATTGGATAGAGGATTGGGTCATTGGTGAAGTACGAGTCACTTCATGTTGTTACAAATCTGCTATGGGTATGTAGATGTTGACATAGTCAATTAGGGTAGATAAGTTTTAGTAGTGAAAAAACCTTCTACTGAGATTATTATTGTGGATTAGCAATGGGCATTATCATTGATAGTACTTGGGTGGAATCTAGTTGGTAGAAGACACAGGTGTGGTGAAGTCCTATGTATATGAATTCAAATTAGAAATTTTTAGGGTGTGAAGCCACTATTCATAGGTCACTATTCCTGGGCACTATTCAAGGGAAATATTCATGGATCGCTATTCATAGGTCACTATTCATAGATGAGGTGATAATGGTGACTTGGTAGGTGAAGTGGATCCTGGGTGAAGTGGTATGCAGGTGTGGTATGCATATGATGTGGCAAAAAGGTGATGTGGTAGTGGGGCCCATGATGGGTCCCAAGTTTGATCATGAGTATGTGATAAGTGTGGGGCATAACACTCCACTTGAGGACATGGGTCTTATCCTTGGTGTGTCACATGAGATTGTCTTAGAGTGTATGATTATAATGTCATGGTGTGGGATGACATGTTTGTTGGTCCCATGATTCACATGTGAAGAAGTCACAAAGGAGATTGGATTGATTTTTATGCACATAGTTGATTTACATCATATGGGTGAGTGGGGTGCATTTATATGAGTCACATGGAGTGTCTTAATCTTGTCTGAAGTAGTGGACCTAATTTATTGACCTTGAAAATGGAGACAAGCATCTTTTAATATTAATCATTATTCATCACTCAAATGGGGCACATTTTTCTCCAATGCACATGGGATGCCTTATGACTTATGCACATGGGTGTATGTGAAGCGCTAGTTTATACTATTGAGCCCGTGTGGAGTATGGTGCAACATTTTATCTCTCATCTCTCTTTCTCATTGTAAAATGTTATAAAACATTATGTTTTTCTCTCATTTTATTTATCCAATTAGTGGATCACTTGGATCCTTTCATGCTTTTGCTTTCATGATAGGAGGTTAGAGTTGGTAAGTCTTATAAGCATAACTCACATAGATGTTCAGGATGTAAGCATCACATGCAGGGTTGGAGGTTAGAGCCTAGAAAGATATTTTTTTTGGTCCATCTAGATGCATGGTATGGATCTTTTAGGATGAGCTTGGAGGCTTTTTAGCTCAACTCATGGTTGGAGGTTGATTCTTGGAACACCTAGATGCTTTTTTATAAGCATGGAGATAGAGGTTGATACTTGGAGATACCTTGGATGCTATGAAGGCTAGCATTTTTTGATCTACATGTTGAAGCTTAGAGGTTAGAGCATGGAAAGCTTAGTTTTAAGCTTTACTCAACTAAGTTCTTGGTGTTATAACTAAAAGGAGTTGTTGAGAAGAGTTTTTGTAAAAGAGAGTTGTTGATAGAAATATGAAGTATAGATGCTTCCTTTTCCCCATGGTTTTTCCATATCTATTTTAATAGGATTTACACGTATATCTTGTGTGATGGTTTGTCTCTCATGTTTATGTTTTATATTTTTGTCTCTTGTTTTATATCTATATTTGATTCTTGTACATCTTAGGATTAGGCCTTTTGATCCTAACATGCACATGGTTCACATACAGTAATGAAATTACCTTTTTATTTTGAAGAGTTAGAACCCAAAGATTATCTACCCAACTACATTCACACATGCTAAAATAATTATCCATTCTCTAATATTTTAAATTATTTATGGCACACTCCTTACCCCTTTCTTAGTGATGATTCACATGCTATAATTCCTTCTAGCTTGTACCCCTATCTCATCACAATTCCAAATTTTGTGTGGCCCATAATAATTTTTAGCATACAATGTTTTCAAGTTATCATAAAAATAGACATAATAGATGGTCTTAACATGAAAACCCTATCTTTGTCTAGGCATTCTGTTGTTATCGTAAATAAATCAGGGTGCCTATTTTTTAAGCCTTTCTACCATGACTTACAGAGGACACTATCGTTGAAATGGTTGGGTCTACCTTCACATATGTGGGTAATGTGTGCCTTAAAATGAAATATGTCCAACCCATGCCCCATTCCAACTACGTCTTTGAACCATTGCATTATCTCACTTTCTTCTACAGTTGATAAAATAGTGGTTTTCCCTTCTTATTAGTAGTTTTGATTCTTTTAAGCTAGTTTGACCAAAGTACTGGGTTTCATGCCCCATTTTACCACCATGGAATATATGGAGTAACTAATATCATCCAAATCTCATTAAAATTTCCATATCTTTCATTTTCCACTTAGGCTATAATAACACATGTACAATGGTGATAAAATTTACATTATCTTCCTTCTCTACCTAGTTAGCAGGAGGTTGGTCTATCTACTTTGTAGTGGGTTATTCAACTTTTTTAACATCAACATCAACATATTCAAGAATGGGTTGATTTTTCTTATTTTTAGTGTTGTTTCATGTGGTCATATTCTAAAATTTGTCCTCTTATTCACATTCTTCATGTTGAACTAAAATAGTCAAGAACTTTTATAAGTAATTAACAATAGAATGGAAAACATAAGAACAACATTTATTGGAAATAATATTTGTAATGTTGAAAATATGAATGAAGAACAAAGCTACAAGAAATCATAAGAACATATGAGAAGCACTGTAAAATGATTTTAGAGAAGTATTTTATTTGATACATCTGACTCAACATTTATTGGTGTGTTCATGACATCCTTATTTTAGATATAAATACATTAACATTTAATAGTATGTGAATTAAGACCTTTGTGGCTTCTACCCACATACTAAAAAATGTTAAGTATTGTGGATACACTCATCCTCCAACATGGTGCTTCATTTCATATTAATGAACCATAGTAATTTCACATCATGCCTGACTTCATAAAATTTCAAGCCACAAATAAATTAATATGATTGTTTTAATATTCTTATTGGTTAGAATTTTAAACCTGGTGGTTCAAATCTGCATTCTTAGGTGAGCCCACTAGATTGGTTGAGAAAGGGATCAATAAACCATGGCCTTACTTGTCAAATAAGTATACAATATAAATGTTGTAGGTACATAAATATATACACATTGTAAGTATAAATAAAAAAGATACATAAATTTAGAAACATATAAAGGGTAAGTGCAAAAAGATGGTGGATAAAAAGGGGCCTACGTGTGGACATGATTTTCTTAAAATTTGATAAATATAAACTTTTGTAGATAATTTGATATGGCTAAAGTTAAATTTTGAAGATGGTATAAGTACATGAACTATTTAATTTTGTGTCTAATTTCCAAAACACTATTTTAAAAAAATGGTGAAGTAAAACCAGGTCAAACATCTAAAATTTGAAGATGAACTTCTATTTTTTAGGAAACATAGTAGATAGTCAATCATGTGGCCCATAATATTTTTAGTGTCATTTAATATTGTTTGAAACCTTTTGGTGAAAATTTATAAAAGATCATCTAGTTTGTGACCTATATTTTTTTTATAAAATTTTAATGAATATATTTTTAATTAATTTTAAAGTAAATAGATCTTAAAAATTGATTAAAAAATGGATAGCCAGTCATGTGGCCCCCACAAATACCTCAACAAAAAATAAAATTAGTTCTTTTTTAATGTGTGTAGAACTAGACCTAGTTTGTGACCATAAATTGTTTTTTTGCATTTGGATCAATAAAAAAAATACATAAACATATATAGGCATGTATATTTCTGGCATGTAGTGGCTTAAAAAATCCATAATTAGAAATCAACATCGATGGAAACCTTAAAATAGTCCAAAAAATTATAAAATATGCATTTGGAAAGAGGAATGTATATTCATTATTGTGGTGATAATTTTATGAATTTTCTCATTGAAATTCATAGCGTATTTGGTGATACAAGTTGAATTTTATTACTTTCTATCAAATATCTTAGATTCGGCTATGTGTTGACATGTCCAAGCCTTTGTCTCAAGAATATAATCCATTTCTGATCCAAAAGGCATGATTTTTTAATTCAAGCATAACATAGCATGTACGCACTCTAGTGTGTACACACTATACTGACATAGCATAAAAAATTAAATTTAACCTATATATAAGTGTTTATATTTTTCTATGTATCTATTCACTGTTATTATTTTTATATTTTTATTTTAAAGTGGAGAGTTTCATTATATACACTACCACATAAATGACATAATGGATATATTGATGCAATTTTGGTTAGTTTATGCCCACGATCGTAATTTTAACTATATAGAACATGATTTAGGGTTCAACCAAGCCCAATTTCATTATAAAATGAATGAACAAGTAAATTTTTTTAATGGTGGAGTAAATTACAACCAATTTTAACCCCTTGAACATAGCTACATGTATAGGATGTGATTTGAGGTTGAATTAGCTTAGATTTCCTAGCACGCTAAGGGAATTGGTGTACTTAATGATGCAATTTGAGTAAAACTGAGCCTCATGAACCTAATTTTGATTATAAAGGATTTAATTTGGGGATGTAGACCTAATGTCATAATAAAAAATAAACCAAATAGTCTATTGGTTGAATTCAAAGGTAATTAGGGCTAATTTGAGTCTCTTCAACCTGATTATGACTATGAAAAGTGATTTGGGGATTAATTGGCTCTTGTTTCATTAGACAATGAAAAAAAAATCATTTGGTTCAATGACAGATGTACATTTGGCATGTGTAAGATGTGGTTTTGGGCTCAATAAACTATAATGTCATCATATATAATGAATGAAATAATCAATTGGTTTAATTGAAGAGGTAATTAGGGTCAATTCAAGCCCTTTGAGCCTAATTAAAAATATACAATGTGATTTGATGCTAAATTGGATTTGATTTCATCATAGATTGAGATAATTAGTCAAATGGTGCAATTAGTGACATAATTTTAAAAAATGGAACCACATGAACCTATTTTCAATTGTATATCATGTGATTTGGAGTGAAATAAACCCTAATTTCATCATATAATGAACCAAATACTTTATTCATTTAATCAACAAGGTATTTGAGGCCAATTTGAGCCCCTTCAACATAACTACAATAGTAGGATATGATTTGGGGCTAAATTATCTCTAATTTTGTCATGAACTGATATAATTAGTCAATTGGTGTAATTAGATAAATGATTTGCCCTGAATTGAGCTAGTGAACCTAATTTATGGATCAATCGATTGTATAGGATATAACATATGGATTAATAGACTTTAATTTTATCACAAAATCAAACATGAAGGCAATTGGGCCCAATCTGAACATATTGAGCCTAAGTATGAGTAGAGGATGTGATTTATGGTTATGGTTAAATTAAATTATTATTCCTAACATATTAAACCAATTATTTGATTATTACAATTCTAAACCCTAATTTTATCATAAATTCATTTACATGAAGGAAATTGGTGCCAAGCTAAACCTATTGAACCTAACTATGAGTCTAAGATGTGATTTGGAGATAAATTAGCTCATGTTTCTTAACATATTGAGCCAATTAGTCAATTTTTATAATTAGTGATGTAATTTGGATGAAATTAAACCCTATGAACCTAATTTTTTCTATACAAGATTTAATTTAGGGGTCAATCAACCCCAATTTCATTAAAAATGAATCAAACAGTCCACCATTTCAATCACAACGGAAATTAGAGCCAATTTGAGCCCCTTAAACCTAAATATAAGAGAAATATGTGATTTAGGGCTATATTATGTATGATTATATGATGAATTTATCCAATTAGTCAATTTTTAAAATTAAGGATGTGATTTGGGTAAAATTGATCCTAGTGAACCTAAGTTATGACTCAATTGATTGCATAAGATGTCATATATGTCTTAATCAAACATAATTATATTATAAATGCAAATTTTAAGGTAATTATGGCCAATCTAGACCCCTTGAACATAAATGTGAGTCTAGTATGTGATTTGGAACTAATTTAGATCATGTTTCTTAACATATTAATCCAATTAGTCCATTTTTATAATGAGTGATGCAAGTTAGATGAAATTAAACCTCGTGAACCTAATTTTGACTATATATGATGTAATTTGGGGTCAATAAACCCCAATATCATAACACCCCAAATAAAATAGTCCACCAATTCAATCATGAAGAAAAATTGGACCAATTTGATCCCTTTCAGCCTAATTATGATAATATAATGTGATATGCGGCTCACTCGACCTAAATTTTATCACAAATATAATTGGGGGTAATTTAAACCCATTGAACATAAATACAAGTATAGGGTATTAATTATGGCTAAACCAACCTAATTTTAGATGTATATGATGTGATTTGGACATAAATCAAGACATAATTGCATCAAATAATATTTTAATGACATAGTTATATGATATATAACAATGTAAATATAGAAAATACATGCTATAACACATATGTGCTATAAAATGTATGAATTATGTTCATAATAGATAAGAACTATTATTTCAGAATAATATTTGTAACCTCAATTGAGAATTCTATCCCCATAAATAGTCTCTAAATCCTTTTATAGCCTAAAAATCAAGGACAAAAGCTATCAGGTTATTTTTTGGACCCTACCTTTAAATATATCAGATGTCTAGTCATGGGTGACATATCCCATTCGAATAAGAGGAAGAATTTAAATCATAAAAAACCAAACTAATTAAATTAATTGAGAGATAAAAAGGTACAAAAACATGCATTTCACTTGATAAAAGGTACAAACACTATCCATAATGAGCCAAATGTCATAGATAATGATCAAATTGATAATGAAGAATTGAATAACAATGATGAATGCTTACCTATAAGTCCAAATTATGTTGCAAATCCACATTCAAAGTAAAATTTTTTTGATTTTGTTGATGATGAACCTATACATGATGATTTACCCCCTAAAAATAAATAAAATTACATGGAAACACATAATGAAGAAAGTAATAATGAATAAAATGTCTTGAAAAAACTAAATAATAAAAGTAACAATTAATAAATTATTAGTGAACATAATGATTTTGAAATACCCTCTCACAAATTGTACCATTGATAACACCTCCAAAGATTGTGCGTAGAAAATGAAAGTAATTATTGAATTTGATGAAAAAATTTTAAAACCAATGAATAAAAAAATGTCTAACCACCATTCAAGAAGACTAACTAAAAAAAATTGTGATGATTTATTTTAAAAATTAGACTTTGATATTCAAAAATATCAATTGTCTAGTTCATTGGTGAAATTGATTAAGAAGAGACCTAAAATGTAGACCTTATGACTAAGAAGATCTAACATGGATGATAAGAATAACAAAAATGTTAAAAATCTAAAAAGTGTATATCATATTGAAGGTATGAGATGATGCAACAAAGACTATAATGTTGCCTAAAGTATAATTATAATTTATGCAATAAGTGGTGAAATAGGGATAAAATGATTGATTTCAAAAACTAGTCGAACATTGAACATAAATAGAAAAACACTAATAAAAGTAATTAAAATACATCAAATACTTAATGATGCCAATAGAAATTATCTATAGGCATTCTATGTTATACTTAGACAAAATTAAAATGCTATAGTCGATGCTCTCAAAGTTTTACTTGCACAATTTTAAAAAGAAAATACAAGAATTTCACCTAATACAAGAGATGTAGTGGAAATAAAACTTGGTTCTCATAACAATGAACCGCATCCAAAACATTTCTTGAATATGACCCAAGCATAATTTTACTGTTTTTTTAAAAACATCCACAAATTTATACTAGTCAAATATATTTTGATATGGACAAACCCTTTTATGTAAAAATAAATCAAATGAAACTACTTGTTGTAGGAAATATGTTGAATCTTTAGTGCACTATGATGTTTTTCACCATATACATTGTACTTTACATAATAACAATAAAATCTTGGAGTGTGAAATATAAGTTCCACTAAAATTAGCCAAGGAATTTATTTCAACCATTTTTATGAAAGACCAAAAGGACAATTCTTTTATAACAAAGCATATTTGGATGGAAATTGTAGCATTTTTCATGGATTACCAAAATTAAAAAAATTATGTCCATGAGAAGAGTAGAAGTTGAAATAGACAAGAATTAGTTGGTTTGATCAAATACAATTACATGAATTATTATGGTATGACATCCCATTTTCCAATCCAGACATTCTTAAAGTGATGGACTTGCACTTAGAGGGCCCATTGGTGGAAATGTTAGGTAAAGGACAAAAACTTATCTTTTCACTATAAATATGGCACAATCTAGGACCTGTTACTACAACATGTTCCAAGGATTCATATCCAAGTTTCCATTGACATTATACAGGGTGATACTATATTGATTTGACATACACATGAGGGTTATTCATTTTGTGCCAATGATTTATGGTTTACGTTTTATGCACATTTGAATTTAGGCCAAAAAAAAACAATTTTCTTGTATTGGGAGGGATGTTATTAAGGCCAAAATGGGTAGTGGGTCTCTCGATTTGGCATTATGAGAGGCTAATAAATAGGTCTTAGACATTATCTACTACCCCATATGTGTTAGTAGTTCTAGTTTTGAGCCACAAAGGATGAGAGGTAGATTTCTCCAACTTGTTGGCTGAAAAAATTGTTAGGGCGATAAATGTGGACTTTTAGTCAACAATGTGGGGAAAGATTTTCTCACGTCAATAAAAAATGTGGGGATAAATTCCTTCTCCTATTATCAGGTGTAACTACCTTTATCAAAATCCAAAAATTGAAATCAAGAAAATAGTTATTCACAACAATTTACATTAAAAATATTATTTATAGGGGGTTTCATACTTTTAACCTAAAAATATGAAAAGGAGATAGAAAGGAAATGAAATAAATGATAGAAGTGAGGGGAAATGAGAAAGGAAATGAGGAAGGGAGAATAAAATTATTCAATCCAGCTTAAACACAAAATCTACTAAAATGATCGCAGGAAAGATGTAGGATAGTTCCAGGTAGCTATACATAAAACTTACTAGAATGGCCCAAGATTTGAGATTGTAATATGGGAAACCTTTGTCATTAAATGGATAGGAAAGACATATATGTGTCCATAATAACACACAACTTACACCAAAATATCTACCTATAACTGATAAAAAAATATGATAATCACTTTGTATTTACTTATAAAAAGTAATAAATTACTATTTTGTTCCACCAAGGATTTACCAAAATTGAAATAACATATGTAGGTTCAAGGAAAAATCACTATAATAGAATTTTTGAATTATGACTAGTTTATAACAATTACACTAACACTTTGAAATCAAAAATTTGAATACATGTATAAATCATATGCATACATAATCCATGAAGAAATCTTGAACACAAAGTTTTCAGAATATATTTGTCTTTGTTGGGTTGGAAATATAATCTCCTCTTTCAAAAATATATATTGAAAAGTATACCTTTACAAATGAGCCCCAACCTTGTATTTATAGGTTGAAATGGGTGGTTACATTGTGTAACCACCTTTTTTTTCCTTTTTAGGGACTTTAAAAAATACGTTAACAAATATACACAAATTAAAACTTGAAAAAATACATTTAATAATTTGTACAACTTAAAACCTACAAAAGTGTGTCAAGCAATTTACACAACTTGCAAAAGTGGAATGACCAATTTACATGAATTATAAAAGTGTTTTGATGTTTTTGTAGGACTTGAAACTTGGAAAAGTGCATTGATAAATTTTCACAAATTTTAAAAGAGCAATGACCAATTTTCACTAACTGAAACCTGTAAAAGTGTGTTGACCAAATTGAAAAAGTACAATGATAAATTTTCATGACATGAAAAAATTCTTTGATGTTTTTACACAACTTAAAACCTACAAAATTGCATTAATAAATTCACACAAATTATAAAAGTGCAATGACAAATTTGCATGACTTGAAAGAGTGCAATTTCCAATTTGCAAATCTTCATAAGTGCAATTTATAATTTGCATAATTTGCAAAAGTGACTTGATAATTTTTCATAATTTTGAAAACTATATTCTTTTCCCTGTCTCTACAACTATGATTCTCCCCTTCATTTTATAAGTTTAAAATGAAACATTTTCACCATGGTTATCTAATAAAAATTGTTCTTCATAAAATTATATTTCAAATTCATTAAATGAGAGCCAAATCAGAGTTTGTATGTGAAAGTTATGGCCTGATGAAAATTGGACCCTACTTGGAAAAATCTGGAATCCTACCTTGTTTTTATAATTTTGATTATACCCATTCAATTTTAAAGTTCAAGATGAATATTTTATACAATTATTCTTCAAGATAAAATTTTATTCATCAAATTACCTTTCAAATGCATTAAATTAGAGTAAAACGGACTTTGGATGCAAATGTTATGACCAAAGGGAGATCGGACCCTATTTTTGTAATTTTTGCTTATCTGGGTGGGGGATTCCAAGGGTAGTGAAAATAATACCATAAAATTATAAAAGGTGTGTTATAAACACTATTGTCTTTATATGGTTCTGTTATTAACCCTTTTAGGTTTCGATGGGTGTGTTAGTAACTGCATTGGGTTCTGACAGGTCTGCAAGTACAACTGTAATTCTCCCTCCTTAATTTAGTAGGTCGAGATGAAGTTTTCAAACCAAGTGTTTATAATCAAAATTCATATCTTATATATGGTCTCTACATTGGGATAAAAATTAGTAAATTTAAAAATATATATATATTTTACCTTACATTTTCACTATAGTGATGATAAGGTAAAATGAATTATTGACTTCTCTCTTTTCTTATTCTATCAGAGAACCTGATGTTGATACCTAATGATGCGAAAAAAATAGGCCAACCTTTTGGAGGCCATAAATTTTGAATTGTAACTCTGTTTGAGATTTTTCACATGCCAAAATGACTGTATCAAAAAGTTTGATTCTACCCTAAACCACTCTATCCACTTAGATTTGATTTTGATATTTTTTAGAGGCCAAACGTTATCATATGAGGGTCTGAAATTAATGTTTAATGTTTTTTTTGGGAATTTTATATTTTTGAAAATTGTATATTTTTAGAATTAGACATCAAATTTAGTTGAATTTCATCACATAGGCTAAATTTAGTATTTAGGTTATTTAAGTAAATATTTAGATCCATGTGCACTTGCATGCAAAGCTTACTATAAATAACAGCTACTCAAAATAGACATTTTTTTTTTAGATTTTAGATTTTTGATTTTTTACATGTCAACCCTAAATTCCAAGTTGAGGCTTATTTAAGCATGGTTTGGGTTTTTAATTATTTTAATTCATTCAATACGAATCAATTCTGAGTTATTTTTTTAGATCTTGGCCTATTGGTAATTTTATTTATCTTGATAGTTTTTAGTTTCATTATCTAGTATCAGAGCAAGTTTGAATCTTAGAGGAGTAAAGAATGATGAGATGATAAAGAGGTGTTATGAAGATGAACCAAACTATACAATATCTATAGAGTCAAGTTCAATAATTAACAAAGGTTATCACCAATCAGTAGAGAAGACAAGGTGGTGATGAGGAAGACACAAATCATGATGAAGAAGTTCAACAAGAAGAAGAACATTAAGAGTAGCCACCATTGATGGAAGAGAGGATGGTTTGGGATTTATAAGTAATAAATTAAGGAATCAAGGTTGATATTATAGATTATGGAAGAAGTTTAAAACTAGAGGAGTTGATAGATTGGATGAATAACATGGAGAAGTTCTTCAAGTAGAAGACTATGAGAGAAGACAAGAAGGTAAAGTTTGCATAAACAAATTTGAAAGGTCATGCAATGATTTGGTGGGATCATATATAGAAAGAGATATAGAGAAAAGGAAAAGAGAAGATTAATTCTTCCTATGGATTATGCACAAACCCTATACAGAAGATTTCAGAATTTGAGGCAAAAAGATCATAGTATATAAGAGTATACAAATGAATTTATAAGCTTTCCATATGAGTGGATCATGAAGAAATAGAAGATAATATGGATAAAAGGTATGTAAATTCTTTGAAATTTTATATTCAAGATGAATTAAGCATGCATAGAATACTTAGCATGGAGGAGGCTTATCAATTAGCTTTAAAGGCAGAAGAAAAATAGAATAGACAAAATTTTAGAAGAATGTCTCTTTGTCCAAGAAGAGTTATATTCCCTCCAAATATGGGATGAGGTGGGTTTAATACCACTATAGGTGGGTATAATACCAATAGAGTTGAATCTTCATGTGGTGCAAAAAGGAAAGATGACAATAGACAAGGGTTTCAATACCAATAAAGAGGAAGAGGACTTTAGAGAGGATGAGGCTATGGTGGTGCTAAAGGATGGTTTCTAAATAAACATAGATATTATGTCTATTATAGATGTGGAGAATAAGGGCACATAAAATTTGAGTTTCCAAACTATCAAGATCAAAAAAGGAGGCATGAAGTTCTCCCAAGAGTTGAGGCTGACATAGAAGAGCAAAATACTAAAGTTGCACCAGCAGATGTTAGAGAGAATATCATGACGACAAGAACCATGATCACTCCAAGGAAGGAACAAGTCTAAAATAAATAAGGTGGTGATGCATGGCTACGATCAAATATTTTTCAAATAAGATGTACTTCAGGTGGAAAGGTATGCAAAGTAATTATAGATGGTGGTAGTTTTGAAAATATGGTTTCTAAAGCAATGATTGAGAAACTAAATATGCAATGTGAAAAGAATCCTAATCCTTATCAAATGTTATGGTTTAATAAAAGGAATGAAATTATAGTAGATAAAAGGTGCTTAGTCAAGTTTTCTATAGTAAAGAGTTATAATGATGAAATACGGTGTGATGTTATTCTAATGGATACATGTCATGTGTTATTGGGAAGACTGTGGTAATTTGATATGAAAATAATTCATGATGAAGAAAAAAACATGTACACTTTTTGGAAAAGTGGTACAAAGGTAGTTTTTTTACCTCTTAAAGAGGAAGAGAATACATAAAACATGCTCTCTACTAAAGAATTTATCCAAGATTTGAAGGTAACATGTTGTTATACATTAGTAGAAAAGAATGAAGAAATAGAAATAGTGCCAATACTAGCAGAAGTAGAAATACTATTGAAATAATATGTAGAGTTTATGCTTGATGAGTTACCAGATGGCTTACCACCAAATAGAGATATATGGCATCACATTGATTTGATTCTAGGATCAGATCTACCCAATAAAGCAACTTATAGGATGGGCCTAATAGAGCATGCAAAATTAAATAAATAGGTTACTAAATTGTTAAGGAATAAGGTGATAAGGGAGAGTATAAGTCCTTGTGAAACACTAGCTTTACTAACTCCAAAAAAATATGGAAGATGGAGAGTGTGTGTGGATAGTAGAGCAATTAATAAAATTACAATAAAGTATAGGTTTCATATACATCAATTAGATGATATGATGGATGTGCTTGTAGGAGAAAAATATTTTACCAAGATTGATCTAAGGAGTGGTTATTATCAAATTCAAATTCATGAAGGAGATGAGTGGAAAACTACATTCAAGACTAGGGATGGCTTATATGAGTGGATGTTGATGTCATTCAGATTATCTAATGCCCCTAAGACATTTATGAGGGTGATAAATATAGTGCTATGAGAATATATTGGTAAGTTTGTGGTTTATTTTGATGATATTTTAATATTCAGTAAGACTAAAGAAGAACACTTATAGCATTTGAGAATGATAATGGATTTTTTAATAAAGGAGAAGTTGTATGTCAATTTGAAGAAGTGTAGGTTTATGTAGAATAGTTTGTTATTTTTGGGATTTGTAGTTTCAGTAGATGGTGTGAAAATGTATGAATAAGAGATAAAGGCAATTTTTGAGTGGCCTATTCTAAGAAGCATTATAGAGGCAAGAAGTTTCCATGGTTTATCAACTTTTTACAAAAAAAATTATTAAATTTTTTTGTACTATTATGGCACTAATAATAGATTGCATGAGAGGGCAAGAATTTTCATGGACTAGAGTAGCCACAGAAAGTTTTGAAATTTTGAAGAAGATTATAGTAAGACCAATTTTAGCATTACCAGATTATAAAAAAGTGTTTGAGGTTGATTGTGATGCTTCATTTGAGGGAATTGGTGTTGTGTTGAATCAAAAAGGAAAGCCAAGAGCATATTTCGGTGAGAAATTGAATGAAGTATTCTACTTATGATTTTGAACTTTATGCAATTGTACAAGCATTAAGACATTAGAGCCATTACCTAGTGCCTAAGGAGTTTATCCTATTTATAGATAATGAGGCTTTGAAGTATGTGAATACACAAAATAAGTTGAATAGTAGGCATGAAAAGTGGGTTTATTTCTTACATGGGTATACTTTTGTGTTGAAACATAAATTTGGAAAACAAAATCAGGTTGTTGATGCATTGAGTAGGAGGGTAGTGTTATTAACTACTATGGTGAGTGAAGTAGTTGGATTTGAAGCTATTAAAAGATTATATGATACTAATTCATATTTTAGAAAGGTAGTTGAGAAGTGCAAGAATCCATTAACAGGTGGGACAAATGCTAATCATGATGAGAATCTTATGCAAGAAGGTTATCTCTTCAAAGGGAAACAATTATGCATTCCAATTGGGTCTCTACAAGACAACATAATAAGAGAATTACATAGTGGTGGTTTGGATGGACATTTTGGTAAGATGAAGACAATATATTTAGTGGAGAAAAATTATTTTTGGCCAAAGATGAAGAGAGATGTGACAAGGTATGTTTCAAGGTGCAGAATATGTCAGGTGGCTAAAGGACATGCACAAAATACTGGACTTTACATTCTAGTATCAATTCTAAGAGGGCCATGGATAGATTTGAGTATGGATTGTGTGTTGGGATTCCCAAACACAAAGAGAGGTAACAATTCAATTTTTATTTTTTTTTAGATGGATTTTTTAAAATGGTTCATTTCATTGCATGCAAGAAAATCAATGATGATACTAGAGTTGTATAATTATTTTTTATGAATATTGTGAGATTGCATGGTGTTCCAAAAACTATTACTTCAGATAGGGACATGAAATTTCTAATTTATTTCTAGAGGAATTTGTGGAAGAAGATGGTTACTAATCTACAATTCAGTAGTGCATGTCACCCACAAATAGATGGATAGATAGAAATTGTGAATAGGATATTGGAAAATTTATTGAGATGCATAGTGGGAGAGAAGTCAAAGTAATGGGACTTGGCTTTACCACAAGCTGATTTTGCATATAACAGTTTAGTGAATAGATCAATAGAAAAATTTAAATTTTTAATATGTTTATGGGATAAATATTATGGGTATTTTATATTTGGTACAATTTCCTATTATGGATCAAATTAGTGATGATGCAGAAGTGTTTACATAGCACATGCAATAGTTGTAAGGAGTAATAAGAAAGTTGCAAGAAAGTAATGAGAAAGATAAAGCAATAATGGATGTTATAAGAAGATCCAATGTATTTGAATAAGGAGATTTGGTAATGGTTTACTTGAGGAAAGATAAATTTCCAAAAGGCACATACAATAAGTTGAAGTACAAAAAAATTGGGCCGTGTAGAATTATGAAGAAAATCAATGATAACGCATATGAGGTGAGTTTACCACAAAATTTTGATATATCTATAGTATTTAATGTTTTAGATTTATTTGAATTCCATGGAGAATATGGTGAAGATGAAGAAGTAAATTGGGAGCAATAGGCTCCAAAGAAGAAATAAAAATAGTGCAAATTTTGGATATGAAGACAGTGAGCACAAGGCAAGGGAATTATAATAGGTATTTGGAAGAGTGAGAAGGATTGCAGCGAGGAAAATAATTAGATTATATAATGGGAGATGAATAATATTGATAAATAAAAATGGTAGTAGTATAATTAGGCCAACTTTTAGGCACTGAGTTGTCTTCAACTAGAGGAGAATGATACAAAAAAAATATGCCAATCTTCTAGAGGACATAACTTTTGATCCATAAGTCCATTTTAGCTCTTCCATACACCAAAATGACCATATGAAAAAGTTTGATTCTATCCTAATCTTCTCTATTCACTTAGAGTTGTTTTTGATATTTTTTGGAGGCCAAAAATGATCATCTGAGGGTTTAAAATTAACGTTTAATGATTTTTTGAGAATTATTATTTTTAAAAATTATATATTTATAGAAATAGATGTCAACTTCAGTTAAGTTTCATCCCATAGGTTAATTTCATTATTTAGGTTATTTTTATAAATTTTTAGAGTTTCACACACTTACATGTGAAACTTACTATAAATAGTGATTGTTAAAAATACACATTTTTTTTTTAGATTTTAGAATTTTCAAATTTTTGTATGTCAACTCTAAATTCTGAGTTGGGTATTATTTAATCATGGTTTGGGTTTGTAATTATTTCAAGTCATTCAATACGAATCAATTTTGATTTACTATTTCAAATCTTGGCCTATTAGTAATTTTATTTGTCTTGATAGTTTTCAGTTTCATCACCTAATGTGATCCAACTTCCAATGTTCTAAGTGAAATTATTCCTTACATTAAATTTACCATGCATGCTTGATAAAAAATTAGGCTCTAATAAGTGTCTAGATGGAGGGACTGGAGTTTTATGGGCCTAAAAATAGAATGATCGAGATATAATGGGTTTGTTAGTAGACGTGTCAAGATATGATAAGAATGTGAGTAAAGGAGTTGGGATCTAGTGGAGATGCATGTAGATAGGTTAGGATCCAATTATGTTGTTGATAGCTAGACCAGGTCCTATAGATGTTGTTTCTAGTAGTATCAAGTTTTGATAGGGTCTTTTTTTTTTGAAAGAGAAATTTTTGACATATCCTTAACACCCTAATTTTATGACTCAAAATCATTAAATTAGGGTTAACCAATATATTTTTATCAAATACATTACCATCCAAAATGTTATTTTTAAAACCACTCAATGTCTCACCACTTGGAATCTTGGAGGATAGTGTATATCTTAGCAAGTGACCTAAGTCTTATCCATTGGGATATGGATTTGATGTCCCATTTTGAAAAAAAATTACCATCCATGTCATTAAAACACCTCTAATTGACTGTGAGAATGTATTTTGGGATGTTGTGGCAAAATGTAAAATTTCATGCAACAAAAAGCTCTGATTGTGGGACTATATTTATAAATCAAATGCAAGAGAATTCCAAAATCTCAAAAGAATGGTGCCTTATTGTTGTAGATTCATTAAAATTTCTATGTAACTTACATGTGTATGTCTCAACCTATCCAATGGACTACTAGTTCACCTATCTTAATCCTATGATAAATGAACATGCACTACCAAGTTAGATCCCATGCACTAAAAATTATAGATCCTGATCTAACCAACTAACATCTAATTCACATATCTCCATCGTATGAGAAATGAACATGTGCTATTAGGATAGATATTTTATCATGAAGATTCTAATGTTTACCACTTGTTCACTTGACAAGATCCATGAAAAACTTGTTTATTCTATCACTTAATAAATGAACATTCACATCACCATATTTAATGCTGCAAAAACTATCTTCTAAATACATTATCGAATATCCATCTTTGAGACCCATTTTAATTGAAATGTTTCATAGGTTATATTTTGCATGTTATTCCAGAAACTAAAAAAAGATCTTCACTATAAAGCTAGCATAGGATCAGATAAGGTATCCAAGTAAATAAAAATGTGGGAAATTAACCATCAAACAATAATCATATATATATCCCCTAAAAATGTGATCTGTTCATCCACTCTAAATCAATGTCTATTTTAGCATATTTGAAAATAATGTGATCATCCACTGAGTGTTTCAAGGAAAAGAACATAGCTAAAAGAATGTGCATGAAAAATAACTAATACATGGAAAGGAAATAATTATAGATTGGTAACTAAATTTATTGAAAACAACACACGTATACCAAAACAAATACAAAAAAAATAAATAAGACAAAATATGGAAAGCATAAATATTACTAGGGAGTAGAGGAAAATGAAAAGACTATACAAAACCATTCACTAGCTGGGAGAAATATCTACCATTTTTGAACAATATATTTAACTTATGAGCTCCAAATATATTTAGTAACAATGATCAAACAAGTAGAAAGAGGAAATGACAATCATTGTTCCCATAGGGATGATCATGAATGAACAAGTTAAAAATGTCTTCATGTCTTAAAATGGAATCATTTTAAACTTTCCAATATTTTGTGAGCATTCTTGAGTAGGAATGAACTTCGCCAATATCTTCCTAAGAGGATTTGAATGCATATGTGCTAGATATAGTATTTGAATTAGATAGAAGTGTGTTTCATATATGTTTTTGAGCTAGAAAAATAATAGGAAAATCTACTAGTATGAACTTAGTGTAGATATTATTTACCACATTACTTTCCATGATAGATACAAATTCATAGTTGAATGAATCATTGTCACCATTTTCATTAATCTCTTTAGCCTTGACATTTCCATTTCGGTTATAATAAATAATGGGCACCATTTTTTTTTTTTGTCTTCATATCTTCTTTGATTTTGACCTTCACATATATATGGTTTTTAATTTCTATAGGATTGTCTTCTTTAGATTCAGATCCCACATAAAAAATTTAATCGATGGAATATGAAAAAGAATTACCAAGAGAATATTAAATTTTAGTCAATGATTTTTCCATTATGATACAAGAGGAATCTTATTTTTTACTCAAAAGTGGTTTTTTAATATTTTCTCCTTAAGAAAGTAGAACATCGCACTCTATATTAATGCTCCTTTTTGTTTATGGTTCAACTAATTGTTCCTCAAATAACTCATTTTCTTCTTGAACTATGAAGTTTGAGCAATCTTGTGAAACATGTAAATATTTCTCTTCTCTAATAAGAGGAAACACAAATTCTTCATTTGTTCTTGGATTATTCATTATTTCTTCCAACTATTCACCTTCTTCCATAATTGTGAAACAAAAATAGTTGTATGTGATAAGAACTTTATCTATTTATCTATTAGAGTTCTAACATATTTGATCAGGAATTTACCTTCAAAGTCTCTTTTATAAATGATAAGGTGTCTCAATTATATCAATTTATATTGATTTATCATCACTAATGGAAGTTTTATCATGTTTTGAAGTTTCTTTCTTTAACATTATAGACATAATCATATCATCTTTAATTATGATATCTTCCTATTGCATAGCTTTAAAGTCATTCACCTTGTTCCTCATTAACATGAATTTGATCTCTGGGTGTAGAGAACCAATGAAGACATAAATTTGATCATTCAGAATTTATTGATCCACCTTTAGAATCAATCTCAACAATTTTTTAAAGTGGGCTACAAACTCTCTCATATGCTCATCATCTTACTTCTAAATTTGAAATAAATATGACAGTAATGCACAAATTCCCACAACTAAGTTGAATCTTTTTAGGAACTCATTCTTCAAGGAGTCATAATTTACAACGCATCCATATTATAAGTTTTGAACCCACTTAACTATAGGTCCAATGAGAGTTTCAACAAAAATTTTGACAGTGACATCTTCATGCATAACTCCCAAGATGATACAAGACACTATGAAGGCCAATATATGGTTATATGCATCTTGACAATTTTCTCCAAAAAACTTCATAAATCTATTCTTTGAGCTTTATGGTAATTCATTATACTAGGCCAAAGTTAGTGGTCCAAAAAATTTCCCCCATGAGACACATGAAACATTAGGGTTAGGGTGAACTGATGCCATTTATTCAGTCAAAAGGATGCATGCATTAATTA